>CM018685.1:39185812-39737496 GCA_009363875.1 Mikania micrantha
GGAGCACAGTACTTTTCGAAGATAGACCTGAGATCAGGCTATCATCAGCTCTGGATTCAAGAAGAAGACATACCAAAGAACGCTTTCGTACCCATATGGTCACTACGAGTTCATGGTAAATGCCATTCGGTCTGACGAATGCACCGGCAGTGTTCATGGACTTGATGAACCGGTGTGCAAGCCGTATTTAGATCATTTTGTTAACGTCTTCATTGATGATATACTGATTTATTCAAAGAACGAAAAGAACATGAGCAACACCTCAAGACGATCTTGGAACTCTTAAAGGGGAACGACTTTATGCCAAATTCTCCAAGTGTGAATTTTGGTTTAGAAAAGTTTAGTTTTTGGGTTCACGTGATTAACAGTGATGTATTCATGTGGATCCTGCCAGATTGAGGCAATCAAGAACTGGATGTGCCTACACACCAACAGAGATCTGATCATTCTTGGGATTGGCGGTTATTACAGGAGATTCATCTCGAATTTCTCTAAGATAGCTTGCTCTCCTCTCACCAAGCTCACACAGAAGTCTGAACCTTTTGTGTGGACTCATAAACAGAGGAGGCATTCCAGACACTGAAACAAAGATTGTGCAATGCTCCAATCTTAACACTCCCAGAAGGCAATGATGACTTTGTAGTTTATTGTGATGCTTCCCATCAGGGACTCGGATGTGTTTTGATGCAACGAGACAAAGTCATTGCTTATGCCTCACGACAGCTGAAGATACACGAAAGAATTACACACGAACATGACTTGGAACTGGGAGCTGTTGTATTTGCTTTAAAGATTTGGAGACACTACCTTTATGGTACCAAGTGCACTATCTTCACAGATCACAAGAGCTTACAACACATATTTGATCAGAAGGAGCTTAACATGAGACAGAGACGTTGGGTTGAGCTCCTGAACGATTACGATTGCGTGATCAAATACCATCCGGACAAAGCAAATGTTGTTGCAGATGCTTTGAGTTGGAAGGAAAGAGTCAAACCCTTACGTGTTCGCGCAAGCAATGGGAATGACTGTGCAAACGAGTCTGAGAGATCACATTTTACATACAACAAGCAGTAACAACAGAAGCAGTACACACGAGACTCGAGAAAACGCAAGCTCGATTGTGGAGCCGAGAAACATTTCAAGACCAAACAAGATGGAGTTATCTATTACCTGGATCGTGTTTGGATTCCAGCAGTAGATGAACTTCGAACACTTATCCTTGACGAGGCACACAAGACACGTTACTCAGTTCATCCTGGTGCCGATAAGATGTACCAAGATCTTAGGTCATTTATTGGTGGCCTGGTATGAAGAAAGACATTGCCACTTATGTTGGCAAATGTATCACATGTGCCAAAGTCAAAGCAGAACACCCAGAAACCTTCGGGTTTGGTGGAACAACCGGAGATACCACAATGGAAGTGGGAATAAATAGCTATGGATTTCATTACCAAGCTACCCCGCACTTCCAGCGGACACGATTCGATTTGGGTCATCATTGATAGATTGACCAAGTCCGCACACTTCTTGCCGATCAAGAGACATACAAGATGGAGAAACTAGCGAGACTATACATTGATGAAATAGTAGTAAGGCACGGGGTGCCATTGTCTATTATTTCAGACCGAGACAGTCGATTTAACTTCGCGGTTCTGGCAATAATTACAACAATCCTTAGGGACTAGTATTAACTTGAGCACCGCTTATCATCCACAAACGGATGGACAAAGTGAACGCACCATTCAAACCCTAGAGGATATGTTGAGAACATGCATCCTAGACTTTGGTGGAAGTTGGGACACACACTTACCTCTCATTGAGTTCTCCTACAACAATAGCTACTACAACAGCATTGGATGTGCTCCGTTTGAAGCACTCTATGGTAGAAAATGTCGGTTTCCAATTTGTTGGACCGAAGTGGGAGATAACAGAATTACTGGGCCTGAACTTATTCAGGAAACTACTGATAAGATTGCCCAGATACAACAACGATTACAAGCAACACGTAGCCGCCAAAAGAGTTACGCAGACAAACGGCGCAAGCCTTTGGAATTCGATGTGGGCGACCGAGTCATGTTGAAAGTGTCCCCATGGAAAGGCGTAGTTCGGTTTGGGGCTAAAGGCAAGCTAGCACCTAGGTATGTCGGACCGTTTGAGATTACTCAACGTATAGTTCCTGTGGCATACAGACTCAAACTCCCTGATGAGCTTAGTGAAGTACATGATGTGTTTCATGTATCAAATCTCAAAAGGTGCTTAGCAGACGAAACATTGGTCATACCATTGGAAGAGATACAGATTGATGAACAATTACATTTCATTGAAGAACCTGTAGAGATTATGGAACGTGAAGTTAAGAAACTGAAACGAAGCCGTATCCCTATTGTAAAGGTTCGATGGAATTCCAAGCGTGGACCAGAATTTACCTGGGAGCGCGAGGACAACATGAGAACTAAGTACAGTTAACACGACATTAGTTGCGATCTGATATCCATAGATGACAGGAATCATATTTCAATGTGAAAACAAGGAGAAAATAGGATGTTTAGTTGAGTCCGACAGTGAGGAAACACAATTCAAACATAATTCACAGTGTCGTTTCAGAATAACGAACTGACAGTGTGTTTGCGTGGGTGACGATTCACACAAAAATAACTGTGAGTTTAACGTTCTGAAATGATGACTGCAAAGTAGAAAACAAAAGTCGGAAAGCAAAACCATCGTCGTGTTCGTTCGAATGACGATTCGAACGAATACGCGCGATGGTGACGCGATTCGACGAAACGAAAACGAAACACGACACGATCGATAATAAATGTAATAAAATAAAATTAATAACATTTTACAATTTTGAAACTCATCAAATTAACTAAAATAGTCTTCTCTTAATTATTACAATTAATTACGCGTAGATTTCCGGATAAGCGACGAAATCGCAAACCGAGCAACCGAAACGAACCCTGACACCACACGTGATATAAATACTCTAAATGAGAGTGTTCCTCTCATTTTCACACCCACATCTCTTTCTCTCTCTAAAATTCTGGCTACCACCATTAACCGCCTTCAATCCTCCATAACTTCTTCATTTCTTACCGATTTGAGTGATTCTTGAACCCACGCGTAGATCTCGACCTCCTCTACGTGAAAGTACAACTGATCTGGGGATTTCTTCGGCCAAATTCAAGGTATGACGCGTGAATGATCTGTAAAAATAGGGTTTTCATGTGTATGTTGACCCACCATCGTGAAACCCGTTCAACCTACTCCCATTTCGAACAACATGAAGACTAGAAAACTTGAATAGCATGACAACCGCCCTGGGAACAGCTCAGAATCGATGAGAAGATGAAGATGTGAACAGGATTCGTGGGTTTACTGGCCGAACCCTAAAGCCAACGATGATGGTAGCCGAACCTTTGGGCTGGGAACCACTGTGACGAACCCTGTGACCATCAACTCACAAACCACTGTTGGCAACGAACCTATGAGCAGCAACTATTAGCCGAACCCTTCGTGAACACTGGCCGAACCCTTACCAATCACCGAACCTTGATTTCATGGGAACGAACCTTCGAATACGTCTTAGCCGAACCAGTGGACCAGCGAACCTAGGCACCCTAAGCGAACCTGTTGTGATCTCCTTTGCCGAACCCAAGATAATCCCGGCGAACCTTTGGCTTCCACGAACCCTGATGATGAGTCAATCTCTAGCCGAACCCATGCACACCCACCTGATGCTGAACCTTTCTTCTTGCAGCGAACCATCATAGATAGCCGAACTTTCGGGGTACTTACGAACCTTCCAGGCACACCGAACCATCACCAATTATACAGAGCCGAACCTTGTAATCCGCAGGACCCACGAACCTTAGCTCCAAGGGTTCACTGGAGGGAGGGAGCCGTCTTTCCATTCGAATGGTTACAGCCGATTTGATTCTAGCGGCCCACCCCCACATCCTGTATATTTGTTTGGCCCAAAGAAACCCAACCGGCCCAACTTCATTTACTCAGGCCACTTGTTTCGCAGCCCACCGAGATCTATAAGGCCCAACCTTACCTTTAGCCGTTTTCCTGGTCCGGCCAAATAGGAGCATCCGGGCCCAATGACAGCCCAATCCAGTTTTAGTTCGGCCCATGTGCAGTTACACGACCCAAGGCCCACAATCGGCCCACCCCCATAACATTGTGGCCCACGGTTAAACACGAGACTCACGCGATTAACATTCGGCCCACTAGTTTTAAACGTAAACCGAGTCAAGATAAATGGTTATTAATGGGTTATGTAATAATTTGTTTTGGTCTAACAAAATCAACATGTGAAATATTGAGATATAAACCTAAGATCATACTTAGGTTGAATGGAAAAGTTATGGACTTAGGCCATAAATCTAAACCAATGAAGTTGAAGGTTTTAACTAGCAAATTCAAGTATTAAGTCAAACGAGTAAGTGAACATGTAAAACTCATAACAAATACTTGGGGCCGAATGATGAATGTGACTCGTTGGTGATCACTAAGTTAGAACCAACATACACGCGCGAACAATTACACTCAACACTTATAACTCAAATGCAATGTGAAATCAATACAGGATTGTGAACACGACAACAAGAACAACAAAGAGCACGTGCCTTCTTTCTTTTAAGCTAAGTCAACCCTACAACGACAAGGTGAGTTCATATGCCCCTTTTACTTTAATCTTAACTGATTTTAAACTCTCGGGGCTGAGAAACATGTTTACTTTTATTTATTTAAAAGTTTTGCTTAGCATGTTATTTATACTTTGATTTAGATAATACTTAATTGTTTATTATCGTTTATCATTGTATGCATGCTTGTATGATCAAAACATGATAGGGATATTCAGATGAATAAGATAACATATCTTATAAATTCATCAACACATTATAATAATATAGTTATAAGAAGTTATCTTATAACACTCAGTTATTCTTACATAAACAGACATTGGAACAATTTCAAGCAAGCAAATGAATGTTATAAAGATATTACATATCTTTGTATTAACATTCGATACAAGAGTTAAGTAAGTGTAATAGGACAAGTCCTTTTAACACTTAGCTTTTCAACTCAACACATATTACAAGAGAACATAAAACAAAGAATGATAATCATGATAATGTAACTTCATGATAATAACATCATTCACTCAATTGATTAACATAATGTAATAAGACAAGTTCTTATTTAACTTTGTTAATATCATGGAGAACATATGACAATGAGTACAATACTACAGATGAACATAATTACAATTAGTTACTATTGACCTGTTGTATTATATCACTTCAATCATGTGCCAAATTGTACAAGTTGATCATGTAAGACCCTTTAATTCGCTGACCAGTTAGTTTGACGTGACTAAACCGACGATAGCATAGTGGTACCATAGGTTTGACAAACCTCTAGCTTGTAGGGCTAGTATGTTGATCGTATTGATTCATTGGCCGGTAACGTATGACCGGTGACAGGGCGACCTCAAGTCAGGTTCTGGAAAGCGACACATGGTGATATTAATCTGCAGTGATAAGTAATTAATCCAGCGGAAATCCTATTGACTAGTAGGTTGAGAAAGTGATCATTTCTCATGTTACACTACTAGTAATAGATTTCGTTGAGGACACTAGACATACAAAGTGGTAGAGGTAAATCGGATGCATTGAAATCTGATTACGTGAGGATTTCAATGGATTCCTTTTAGGCTCTATGCACTATAGTTCAAGAACAAATTACAAGTGGTTAACTAACACTCTTAATATTTAAAAGTGTAACAACAGTTAACCCCACACATATAGAATAATACAAGGAACAGATTTGATAAAACTAATATCCTTAACATATAATGGTTATCTAAACTCCGGTTCGATAACTACCACTACATCATTATATTATTCTATACAAGTTATCACAGGTGATTCAAGAACGATATGGACAAGTGGATTTGGGAATGGAAATCAGTAGTTGTATTGCAAGTTGTGTGGAGTGCTAGTAGTGATGTGGTGGGACGTTGGCTAGGGCTTAGTTCCCTTACATATGCCCTATATATAAGCATCACTACTAGAATGAAATATTACTTGTAAATATAACTATTGAGAAGCCATTTGGGTGAACAAGTGAACCAACGTCATACAAGTAACAAAATACATATTATGATTGTGCATGTGAATGAATCAAGGTTTTCAATTAACTTACTTATGAACTCACCAACCTCGTGTTGACTTTGTTTAAATACATGTTTTCTCAGGTGATGAACAGGTGTAGATACATACATGCAAGGATTAAGCTAGTGGACTTTTAGAAGACCTAGCTTTATTTTGTGTTGCATGCTTTTGACGACAAGAACCACGAATCATCTTTTGTATATCTTGTACATATACAAGATATAGTTATCTTGATTCTTTTGATAGATTTACTTGATTAAATTTATGAACGATACATTGTAATTTAATCTTGTAATTCTATATCATGGATGTGTTAGCATTTCTTATTTATATTATCATGTGCTATGTAAACAATCTGATCAATTGATTATCATTCAAGATATCGCGCCCCGGGAACCTTCCGCCCGACGGGAAAACACGATCCGTTCCCGCCGGCCCGGGGTGTGACAATTTAGAAAATTACTTTGCCGTTGTTTTGTTGACTTTAAAATGCAGTGGGAAGACTTCGAGTCACCATTGCTTTTCATAGGCTTCTAGTAGTCTTTTGCCTTATAGTCAATGTTTTTATAACCGAACCGGACGTCGAACCGGTCTCCTTACTGGTCTGAGGTCCGACCGGTCGAACCGGATTTAAGAACCGGATGATTTTATATACATTATATATATATAAATCAAAAAAAATTAAAAAATTAAAAATTAAAAAATATATAAAAAATATAAAAAAACATAAAAAACGGTTCAACCACCGGTCCGACCACCAGTTCGACCGGCCGGTTCACCCAAAAATGGCCTAGAACATCTAACCGGATCGGTCCAACCACCGGTTCCCTGTCCGACCGGCCAGCCCGGTTTTCAAAACATTGCTTATAGTAGTATTTTTATTTCTCTTTTAACAAATCTTGGGTCGGAGTATCGTCTAAAGCGAATATTATTTTGGGTTGATCTAAGGGGTTTTACTAGTTGTATGTTTCTTTCTGAGCAGATGTGTAATATCAACACACTTTATTCTTCTAATGAAAGGATACTTTATTACCAGGGTGATCTAGTCAGCCATGACTTTTCATAGGCTTCTAGTAGTATTTTGTCTTACGGTAGTATTTTTAATTCTATTCTAAGACTACTTTCTCATTTTTAGATGAGTAACTTTCATTAAATACCAAAAGCCAGCATGTCACACCCCCAAATTCCAACGTGCGGTGCGAGAACGCGCGGGTGTGACGTGGCCAGGATCACAGCTCTTTGTCGTATAGAATGACTCTATATAAGTTACACAATCATACTGTTTTGTAAATCAGACAAGTTTCTTAATTTAAGCAGTGGAAAAGTTTAGCTTTAAAGTAGCGAAGTAAATAAAGGGTTCGTAGCGGAATTATAAATTGTAACAGTTACTACATGTCTAACATTGTTTTAAATAACATAAATCAAAACATAAGCCTAGGAGAAGAGTCTATGTGCATGCAAGACTCTTTGGTGCGCTTCCAAGTGTTCCTAGCTTGTGCCATCAGTTACCTGAGAATACATGCGAAAACGTGTCAATATAACGTTGGTGAGTTCATAGGTTTAGACAGTAGTAAACAGTAAGACAGACATATACTGGGTATGTTAAGTTGTTTGTTGGATCTACGGTCCAGAGTGTGTCAGTTCATCCTACCGAAACTCGACTGTTCCTTTGCCTCCCCGGGTCATCGCTGGACCCGGCAATCAACATCGATATTACACTCGTTGTGACCTCCTGTCACAGTTTTTGTTGAGTGGGGCTAGTCAAACCCAGTAGTTCTACGTAATAATGACTCGTTTGTTACACAACTAACGGTAAGGGTATGTGAGGACTTGTTGCGATAATGGTTACACTCAAAATGGTTTTACAACATACCAGTCGTATATCTAAAACAGTTGCATGGTATTCTCACCCCAATAGTTTAACAAAACAGTTAAAGAATAAAAGTGGGGCTGTAAACTCACCTGAGTTTAGTAGTCGCCTTCGTCTAGTGAACGGTGTAGTGCGCCTTTTAGCGGTTACCTATATCATTTAGGTGTTATGAGTTTGTGTTTACATTTGTGGGGGTCTCAAAGGACCGTATTCGTGTCCAAACAACTCCAAGTTGTTAGCGGTTACCCATCCTTCACGTGCCGCTAAGATCAAATCAGGAGGCCTTAGCGTACCGCGATGGGTCGCAGAGGAGCCCAATAGGTCCAATTTTGTTGTTTCGAACCGTTTTTCGTGTATTTCTCGATTACGATCATCGATTCTTGACATATTAACATTGTTTCGCTTGTTTTAGGTTCCACAGAGTCTAAGTGTTGTGAACTTTGATTGTGGTTCGTTTATTTCACCAACGTTCGTTATTCAAGACACGTGCGAGCGTTTTACGATAATTCCTCGAAGTATCTTTTTGTTGTGCGTGTTTGGACTGTGCTGCCACGTGTCACACTAAATATCAATATTCTAATGCCACGTATGTAATAATAATACACATTATTATTAAAATAAAATAAATGTTGACTAGGAAAATACGAGGTGTCACATCATCCCGAGTTAATAGGAATTTCATCCCGAAATTCAGTTCGTGCTTTCAGTGCTTGTCTAGTTTGTGAACAGGTGAGGGTATTTCTTTTTCACTTGGTCCTCTCGTTCACAGGTGTATTCAGGTCCACGCCTTGAGTTCCATCGCACTTTAACTATCGGTGTGCGACTAAGTTTGAGCTTCTTGAATTCTCGGTCCATTATTTCCACCGGTTTCTCAACGAAGTGGAGTTGCTCGTCGATCTGGATTTCCTCTAAAGGAATAGTTAGCGTTTCGTCGGATAAGCACATCTTGAGGTCGGATACATGGAATACGTTGTGCACGCTACTCAGCTCTTGCGGTAGATTTAGCTCATAGGCCACGTGGCCTATTCGTTTTGTGATTTCTAATGGTCCGATGTAATGAGGATTCAGTTTCCCTCGTTTCCCGAATCGGATCACTCCTTTCCAGGTCGAGACCATAAGTAGTACTTGATCTCCCACTTGCAATTCTAAGGGCTTGCGCCTTTTGTTGGCGTAGCTCTTATGTCGATCCCGGGCTTCTGCCATTCTGTTTCGTATCTGCATGATCTTCTCAGTCGTCTCGTGCACAAGTTCGGGACCAGTCAACTGGCTTTCACCAACTCCTGCCCAACAGAGAGACGATATGCACTTACGTCCTTAAAGTGCTTCAAATGGTTTAGCCTTGATGCTTGTGTGATAACTGATATTGTAGGAGAATTCAACCAAGGGTAGGTGAGTCTCCCAGATGCTGCTGAAGTCTATCACGCATGCTCGAAGCATATCTTCCAGTGTTTTCATGGTCCGTTAACTTTGGCCATCCGTTTGCGGGTGATACACAGTACTCATATCTAACATTGTCCCCAGTGCCTTATGCAAGGACTTCCAGAAATGCGTCGTGAGTCGACTGTCTCGATCGAATATTATGGAGATTGGAACTCCATGTCTAGAAACTACTTCCTTCCGATAGATTCGAGTCAGTCTATCCAATTGTCAGTTTCCTTGATTGGCAGGAATTGCGCAGACTTCGTGAGTTGGTCTACGATCACCCAGATGGTATAGCAACCACTTGCCGTCTTCGGCAGTTTCGTGATAAAGTCCATGGAAATCTGCTCCCATTTCCATACTGGGATTTCGGGTTGTTGTAGTAGTCCTGATGGTTTCTGATATTCAAATTTTACCTTAGAGCAAGTCAAACACTTACTCACATAGGTCGCGATCTCCGACTTCATGTTAGGCCACCAATAAGTCGTCTTCAGATCATGGTACATCTTGTCAGAACCTGGATGCATAGAATATCGGCTTTTGTGTGCTTCGTCCGTCACTACATTCCTCAATCCCTCGTAGTGTGGAATCCAAATTCGATCCATAAGATGGTAAGCTCCATCAGTCTTCACCTCCAACTGTTTATCCATGCCTCGCAAGGATTCGTGAGTGAGGTTTTCGGTTTTTCAGAGCTTCCTGTTGTGCGGTTCGGATCTAATTGGGTAGCTCAAAGTGAATCATGAGTTGTAGTGCACGTACGCACTTAGTTGTTTCCTTTCGGCTTAACGCGTCGGCTACTACGTTAGCTTTTCCAGGATGGTACTTGATAGCACAGTCATAATCGCCTATCAGCTCAACCCATCTGCACTTGTGTTGTAGGCTCTAATAATCCGTGAATATCGTGCACTTGGTGCCGTACAAGTAGTGTCGCCAGATTTTCAGTGCGAATACCACAGCTCCCAAGTCTAAATCATGAGTTGTGTAGTTCTTCTCGTGCACCTTTAGTTGTCGTGACGCATAAGCTATAACTTTCTCTCGTTGCATTAACACACAACCGAGTCCTTGTTTCGATGCGTCACAATAAACTACAAAATCCTCACATCCCTCTGGTAGGGATAGAATCGATGCATTGCACAATTTCTGCTTCAACAGGTTGAAAGCAGATTCTTGTTTCTCTCCCCATTCAAACTTCTTGTCTTTATGCGTACGACATGTCAGTGATTGTGCGATCTTCGAGAATCCCTTGATAAACCCCCTGTAGTACCCTGCCAATCCTAGGAATTGTCGCACCTCAGTCGGAGTCTTGGGTGCTTCCTAGTTCTTAATGGCCTCGATTTTGGCTGGGTCTACATGTATCCCTTTTTCGTTTACTACGTGTCCAAGAAACTGGACTTCGCGAATCCAAAAGTCGCATGTGGAAAATTTAGCATTTAATTGTTCTGTTTTCAGCAGTTCCAAGACAAGCCTTAAATGTTCGGCATGTTTTTCCTGATTCTTGGAGTAAATCAGGATGTCATCTATGAATACGATTACGAATTTGTCAAGATACATCTTGCACACGCGATTCATGAGATCCATGAATACTGCCGGTGTGTTGGTCAATCCGAAAGGCATGATCAAACATTCGTAATGTCCATATCATGTTCTGAAGGCTGTCTTCGGTACATCATCCTCTTGTATCCTCAGTTGGTGGTAACAGGATCTTAAATCGATCTTTGAATAGTAGCTTGACCCTTGAAATTGATCAAACAGATCGTCTATTCGTGGTAACCGGATCTTAATAATTATATCCGTATGAATCGTCACCCACGCGAATACATTATTAAGTTAATATTTCAGAATTAATATTCGTGTTTAAATTATGTTCGTAACCTCATCATCGCTTAATTTATTTCCCATTTAAATTTTCATTATTTTATTAACTTTAATATTTTAATTTCCCAATCCAAACCCACTAAACCATATCACTGACACATCTGTGATAGACCGAAATATGCATATGTATAGGGCATATGTAGGGGTCAGTTGCAACTGCCCCAGCCACCGTCCCACCGCTATTTCGATAAACCATGACCATGTGTCCTTGACTATGTTTAGCAACCATACAACAATCAACTTAAACTCCTTTCCATTCCAAACCAATAATCCATATTTGTGAATTTTACTGCGATAAACTCTTTGGTTCTGTTTAGTTGGGTTTCAACTAAACTCACCATGGTTTATGCATAAATTAATATATTCTCAATATGTATACCAGTGACAATATCAACAAATAATTTATAATAATTATCCATAATCAATAACAATTATCATACTATCATCCAATAATTCATTATCATTAATAATTAATATATCAGGTCGTAACAGTACAGTCGTACATCTGTACGGACAACCTGAAATACAGTGATGTTACACCAAGTGTGTTGTGTTTACCGACCACAAAAGCCTTCAACACATTCTGAATCAAAAAGAGCTTAACATGAGGCAAAGGCGTTGGGTAGAATTGCTTAACGACTACGATTGTGAAATATGTTACCATCCCGGTAAGGCAAACGTAGTAACCGATGCTTTGAGTTGAAAACCTCATGGCAAGTCAATCATCCTACAAAGTATTCAAAGTTCATCCGATCTTCAAAACCGTGTCCTTGAATCTCAACAGAAAACGGTCTCGGAAGGCAAGTTAGCTGAAGAAATGCCAATGAATGTTGAACTTCAACTCGAGTCTAAAACGAATGCTTTATTGCATTTTCAAAACCGTTTGTGGATTCCAAATCAAAATCAGTTATGAGAACTCATTCTAAACGAGGCTCACAAGTCTTGATATTCTATTCATCCTCGTGCCGACAAAATGTACAAAGACCTTCGGGTTTAGTATTGGTGGCCGGGAATGAAGAACGATGTCATCCTTCATGTTTATAAATGCCTTAGTTGTTCAAGAAAGCTGAACATCAACGACCGTCGGGATTACTTGAACAGCCTGAAATACCCGTTTGGAAATTAGAGGGTATTGCTATGCACTTCATAACTAAACTCCCACGAACTGCCCGGGGTTATGACAACATTTGGGTGATTGTTGACCGTTTGACAAAGGCTGCTCACTTTTTACCGATTTGAGAAACCAATCGAGTGGAAGAACTAGCTTGTATCTACATCAATGAAATCGTGTGTAGACATGGCGTTCCATTTAACATCATTTCTGACCGAGATGGTCGATTCATTGCTCATTTTTGGAATTCATTACAATCAGCTCTTGGTACTCAATTGAATCTTAGCACCGCCTACCATCTCCAAACCGATGGACAATCCAAAAGGACCATTCAAACACTTGAAGATATGTTGCGATGTTGTGTGATTGACTTTGGTGGTAATTGGGATAACTATTTACCATTAATCGAGTTCTCATATAACAATAGCTACCATTCGAGCATTGACATGGCACCTTTTGAGGCACTCTATGGGCGCAAATATCGATCACCGGTTTGTTGGAATGAGCTAGGTGAAGCTCAAATCACTGGACCTGAATTGGTTCAAGAAACAACAAGCAAAATCATGCGAATTCGTGAAAATCTGACGACTGCTCGTAGTAGGCAAAAGACATACGCTGACAAACGGCGAAAGCCTTTGGAATTTCAAGTCAACGATATGGTCCTTTTAAAGGTGTCCCCTTGGAAAGGTGTTGTTCGTTTTGGCAAGAAAGGGAAGCTAGCTCCTCGATACGTGGGTCCTTTCAAAGTCTTGGAAAGGATTGGTAAATTGGCTTACCGACTCGAGTTGCCTCATGAACTGTCGAATATGCATCCAACCTTTCATGTCTCTAATCTAAAGAAATGTCTATCCGAAGAAAATCTCCACGTCCCCCTTGATGAAGTTCGCATTGACGAGTCAATGCAATTTATTGAGAAACCGGTGAAGATAGTTGATCGGGAAGTCAAAACGCTCAAGAACAAACGCATTCCAATCGTCTTGGTTAAATGGGATTCTAAACGAGGCCCAGAACTTACTTGGGAACGTGAAGATCAAATGAAGACCAAGTACCCTCAGTTATTCAACTCTGATTCTTAGTCATTTCGGGATGAAATTCCCTAAAGTAGGGGAGACTGTAATCCCCACTATTTCCAATTTTCATTTAAACCTTGTAATCGTGCTCAATTCGAAATAAATAAAAGTTTGGGATATTCTTGAACATTTAAGTTATGAATTTATATTTAATTAAATGTTACTTCATTAATATGACAATACTAATAATGAAAAAACAATACATAATCTTAATTTTTATAAATTTCATTTTGTAAAAGAATTATAATTTTGAAACTTAAAAGTCATAATAGGTTATAAAATAAAAAGTTATGAAATATATAAATAATATGTACATACATAATAAATGTACATACAGGAGGGTTAAAACTGTAAATAGCCAAAAGTGGGTTTCCTTCTTTACCCGTCCCAAACCGTGGATCCCCCACCGACTAGTGCGTGACCCGGTTTTTCAAAGCCTATAATCCCGCTCATTTACTACCAATTCCAGCTCACTAATATGGTATATGGAAAGGATTGGAACATGTTTACAGCCTCAATCCTAAATTAATTCGATTAAACGCGTATAATTTCGTCCTAAAATAAACATGATCAACCAAGAAATTGAAATCAAGCTAGATGTGACACCCTGTAATTTCCAGGTCAGCATTTAAATTTATTTAAATGTTTATTTAAATGATTTTGTAAACGTGGCACTAGAATTAGTTTAATTAAGTGTGACACGTGGCACGACAGTACTAACATTTACACACAACAGGATAATCCAAGGGAATATTCGAAATCGCACACACGTGTCAGTAGTCACGAACGTTGGTGAACGTCACAACATCTAAGCACACAAACACTTCACAAGTCAATTATGGTTAATAATTGACGATTAGAATCCAAACGACGCTCGAACAATGTGTTACAGTCGAGAAACGGGCGAAAACGGGCCGAGAACAACAAAACAAGCTTATTGGGCCTGACAAGGGGGCGAGGCGGTACGCCTGACCTGGAGTCTTCACCCTAGCCGATACGCGCGAGAAGCACAGAAGGCGCCTCATCCGGTGGACCTATGATGCTTGTTAAACTTACTTTGAGGCTAATACTTATGAATGCTATAGACTTGTAAACTTTGAAACAGAAAACTAAAGCTATGATGAGAAATGGGTTGAATGGTAGGTAAAATGCTTAATTATTATTAACAACAAGCTCATATGCGGATTAGTATGTGATGGGACGGCGTCTGGGCAGGTTGTAGGCTCGACTCAGTGGTATGCCCTATATATAAGCATACCGATTTGTATATTACATGTGGAGTTAATGAGGTTAAGGTTTTACCGAAAGAGGTTTGCTAAAGCTATTTTTAAACATATAAACTTTATGAACTCACTAACCATTGTGTTGACTTTGTTTTTCTTACATGCTTGCTCAGGTGATGAACAGGTTTAAGCTAAGGCTTTTGGATTGCATTGCTAGGCTGCCCAGATAGAAGACCTAGTAGATTTTGGAAGCACATATTTTGTTAATCATACGAATCACTTTTGGATGTCTTGTACAGTTACAAGATAGAAAACATTTGATTCTTTTGTTAGGTTTACCGAGTTAAATTACTGAAGATTGCTATTGTAATTTAACTTTGTAATCCTTGTTTAATGTTTGATTGTGCTTTAGTTATTTTTAACATTGATGCTATGTAAACAATCTGATCATTACGATTATCACTCACGATATCGCGCCCCGAAAACCTTCCGCCCGACGGGGACTTTGATCCAACCCCACCGGTCGGGGTGTGACAACGTCACAACCACGTGGACAGACACCATGAGTGGGAATTTGGGGGTGTGACACTAGACGCCTATAAAACTCAAATCAAATCGTTTCATTCTCATCCTTGATCGAATCCGAACGTGTTTAGGCAAAAAGATCGAGCACACAACAACCATCAATCGCGATTCAAGCTCACCTTCGGCCGATCCTCTGCTTCAACTCGAACCACCTTCGATCGTATACCAAACCAAGTGAGTAGATAGCCTTACTTCCTCTACTTAATGTATGGGCCGAGCAGTTCATTGTTGAGCCGTCACCCGAGGACGGACCAAAGTTCGAGGTCGAGGACCTCGAGGAAGGGGACTTTGAGGAGGATCCCGAGGAGGTCTAGGACGATGACGAAGGAGATGCTGATAATGACATTTCCCATGTCACCATAGACTCTGATTATGTCACACCCCCTGCGCCGCGTGCAGAATCCACGGCACGGTGACGATCGATGGTTGAATCATGCACAAGTATTGAATAAGAACAACCACAATGTATTACTAAATTTCATAGAGATTAGACCATTGTTTAGTTACAGACAATCTATCTATCTTCCCAAAAGAATGACAACTACAGACCCAAAAATATTGTTTACAAAATAAGACTCAAACAAGACAATTAAACAATCAGGATTAAGTGTGTTTCTAAATCCATCCTAGCTTGTTTCTTCATGTTGTTCTATCTTAAGCAGTCTCCTTAGTTGTCTTTTAGAATGGCTTAAACCTGATTACCTGAAACACGTGAAAAGTAACTGTCAACTACAAAAGTAGTTGGTGAGAACAATAGGTTTAACATTTGTAAATATGAATCTGCATTGTAAGGCATATGTTTAAAGCAGTAACTGAAAATACATGGATGGTTGCAACCCAAACTAACATCACGTAAGAATAACGTGTGCAAACAATCAAAAGACTGTTTACCAGAGAAGCCAACAAACAATTAAGTACCAAACTACGTTTGGAGTCTGAAAATATTAGCCAGCAACTACATTCAACACGAGCTGTACTGACGAGCTTACTCAAAAGGCAACTCCGAGTTGAGTGACCCGGTCAATATGACTTATGCTGGTAAACTTAATTAGCAGCAATTTCATATTTACCGTACTGCAACCAATTCTACAGTTAGCTTTTAAAACAAATTTAAAAGCTAACTCCAGCTTTGGCGTAACTGAATGTGTCCCGCTTTCCCTTGTTGTGATCACCCAGTACTAATGCTATAAGAATAAGAATATGTGTCTTGATGTGTGTATAAGTTTGTTCACAACGATGAACACCATGCTTTTGAATACTTTGATTTGAACCCTTTGGTTGAACGCCTTATTTGATTACTGTGATTTGAAATCCTTGCTTGAATACCATGAATTGAAATCCTTTGATAAAATACCACTATGAAAACTATTGATTTAAAACCTTGTGTTCAAACCCTTGATTTAATACTGAGAATAGTGTCCTTGTACAATGACAAGGTTTATAAAATATTATCTTATCAAAAGAACAATTTATAGTAAAAGTGTTTATAAAACTTATCCTTTTAAAGTGTTTAACATTTATAAAACTATTTGTATAAAACAGATATAAAACAGTTAGAGAATCTTCTATAAAACCTTTTAGTAGAAAATGTTTAACAGTTGATAAAAACCCTTAAAACGATTGATAAATCCTCTTAAAATAGTTGGTTTATCCCTTAAAACAGTAAATGAACCCTATAATGGCTGAAAAGCAGTGTGGTTCCTATTTATGAAATATAATTGCATAAAGAGTGTTTGGTCACGTGTTCCACCCCAAAACAGTAAAAGAGGGGCTAATGTTCGCACCTGACAGCAGTAGACTCTAAACCAGAACAAGTAGCAAATAGCAAACAACAGTGCTTCTAACTAATTCCTATATCATTGTAATCATACGTAGAATATAAGATTTATGATATTTTACTCTCTGATTGATTGATTGACTTGTGTTAAGCGGTTGACTTATGTTATCATGATAATGATTTCCCTCATTTTATAAATGTTCCCTTGTTTAAAAGTGTGTATGGATTTAGACATTTTGATTTAGTCATTTTCAAAATGTGTGACTTATGAAAAGATTGTATCATGTTCTTTTAGGCACAACTTGCACACATAAAAGTAACATGCGTTTATGTATATGAAAATCCCTTGTTTAACATGTAGTTTAAAGAGATGTTAAAATGTTTTTAGCCTTTGTGTCTATGACTTGATCTCATGATTAAGTTAAGTTAAAATTAAACCGAACAAGATCAATTCATAATTACTTTAAGTTGTATTAGGTTTTGATCACTCTTAAAAATCCCATATTTCAAGTGAGCCGTATGAGTTGAGTGACCACTTCCATGATTATTGGGCCAAAAGGGCCGAGATTGGGCCGAAATAAGTTCATTGGCCAAAACGTTTTCTGTTGGGCCTCGGCCTTTGTTATTGGGCCCTGAGGCATGCGTATGGGCCGTTTAACCAAAGTGACCGAGAGATAGGGTTTTTGGGCTGCAAATGATTTCGACCGAAAATTACATTCCAGCGAACCTTATGGTTCGTGGTTGCATAGGTTCGGCTAAGTTGTTAGCATCAATATGGTTCGGCTAACAAGCTGGATTCGGTGGGGTTCGTTGCCCATGCATAGGGTTCGGTTAGCTTGGAGGTTCGGCTGACCTTGGTAGCACCCAAGGTTCGCCTGCATGGTTCGGGCAAGGTTCGGCTGGGTCTGATCATAGATTCGGCTGATGGAAGACGACCATGGGTTCGCCGGCATAATAGGTTCGGCCCCCATGCAAGGGTCCGTCCATATGGAAGCTTCGGCTAGGGTTCGGTGATCTGGAAGGTTCGCTCGATCATAAAGGGTTTGGCTGATGCATGGGTTCTCCACTAGCTCAAAGGTTCGTGGTTTCCTGCATGATGGTTCGGTGAAGGTTCGGGAGGCCTCCTAAGGGGTCGGCTCGTGATCAACGAACATGCAGGTTCGGCAAGGTGGAGGCGAGGGTTCGGCTACAGCCTTCAGCGCACAAACCTGTGTGTTCTCGTCATCATCAGCTCTAACCTTCGGTTTGAGGTTTCCCATGGTGTTGCTACACGTGTATGAGTCCTCGCGAAGGTTGGGGTTCGACTAAAAAGGCTTAGAACCGGCTAAGACTTGGGCTTATACAACACACACAAAAACCCTATTTTTCAGAATTTTCATGGCTTCGTACCTCGAATTCGGTTGGTGAAAATTCCAGATCCTTTGTACTTCCGTGTAGAGGATGTCAAGAGCTTCGCGTAGGTTCAAGAATCACCCATTTTCGTGGAGAAACGAAGGAGATATGAAGGTTTTAGTGAAGTTTTTCCAGTGAGAGAGTGGGAGAACGAAAATTCTAGAGAGAGAGAGGTATGAGGGCTGCATTAAATGAAGAAGATGAAGGAATTAAGGGCTTTTATGCCCCGGGTGGTTCCCCGCGTGTTTGGTCTCGCTCGGTGTCGGTTTCGCGTATTTTTACGTACGCGTCGTCACGATTACTTAAATTGAATATTTTAGATTGTAAAATAGATTTCTTGAATTATTTGTGATGAGTTTCAAAATTGTAAAACGAAAATAAAATATTTTCCTTATGTTTATTTGTTCGTTCGAAATCCGACCGTTAAACGACTACAATTACGTGTATACCCATAATTGCGTACATTTTTCGATCGTATTATTTATTTATTGACGTTTACTCGTAATTATAAGTTCAACATTCGTATCTTCATGGATCGTCACCCATAA
Source organism: Mikania micrantha (assembly GCA_009363875.1). Lineage (NCBI taxonomy): Eukaryota > Viridiplantae > Streptophyta > Magnoliopsida > Asterales > Asteraceae > Mikania > Mikania micrantha. Next base: position 39,204,871 of record CM018685.1, read on the forward strand.
CTATACTCAGTCTCGCTTACGCATTACGATTTTTGTTTAATTAATTCTTTTGTCATACTATTCGTCACAACACTACACCCTAACACTATCCCATTATACCGAACGCAGTATATGTATAGGGCATACCCAGAGTCCAGCTAAATGCCTTATCTACGCCAGCCCACCACTGTTTCGATATAATACAATATTGTTCTTGTCTAGCGTAATCGACTGTAAATAAATAATACATACTTGTTCCTAATTACATAAAATCCTATAACACACAAACACAAACATGAACACATGAATCACATTGACTGATTTAATATAAGTACAAATTGTTCTATCACTGTTTACGACTACCATGACTAAATGCACAGATGTTACAGATTAGTTGAGCTGTCTTATTTCGTGTTTCTTTTTATATTTGCCTAGACGAGTGGGATGTGCTCGTAAAACTTGTATTGTTGTTCTCTTTTGAAAATTATTGTACTTCAAAATTTTATATTAATGAGAATGATATTTTGATTTATTATCGCATGATCTGCCCATGGTTGATTGCCGACATGACATCTAACATAACATTTGACATGACATCTGACATGACATCTGGCTAACACTCTAACACATGCTAACTAACATTCTATCCCTTCCGTATGGAAAACATCTATGGCGGTAAGAGGACCATATGCGCGTCCTGCTAGACGAACACTGGATGCAGCTGTCATCAAAATGATGGTTGACCGACGGGTCAACAAGACGATCGCTGAGTACGAAGAGAGTCGCCAGCACAGCGAGACTAGCGGAACTAACAACGATATTAGCACTCGCCTAACGTAACTAACATAGTGTAGCTAACACGATACTAGCACACGACATTGGTTTCTGACAAACAGGGTCGCATGGCAACAATGGCAAGGGATGCTCGTTCAAAACATTTCTTAACTGCCACCCTCACACCTTTAAAGGAACCGAATGAGCTGTTGGGATGCTCCGCTGGGTTGAAAATGTTGAGTCTGTGTTCGCCATGTGCGACTGTGCTGAAGAGAACCGGTTAAGTTTGCGACCGGCACACTGGAAGGACCGGCTCTCACATGGTGGAACACCCATGTTCAAACTCTGGGGTTGGACAGTGCCAACTCTATGTCATGGGCTGATTTCACCAGACAACTGCAAGAGGAGTATTGTCCTCGTGACGAGATCCGGAAACTGGAAGCCGAATTCTGGGTTTTGAAAATGGTGGGCTCAGAAATCGAGCAATACTGCACTCGATTTCACGAGCTGTGCAAGTTATGCCCGGCTATGGTGACGCCGGAGTACAAAAAGATTGAGCAGTTCATCAGTGGGCTGCCAGAACAGATTCAGAGCATGGTAACTGCATCTGACCTCACCACTGTAACATCAGTGCCGGAACCAGCACTGGAACAGTGATCGCTACAGTAAAACGAACAGTAATCAGGTACGAACTATATGTGTTTCATTGTTTATAATATTCATATCATGTTTCATAGTTATTTCATGTCATCAACGAACAAATTCAGAATCAGTTCTGAAAACAAAGTTCAGAACAAGGGTTCGTAAGTTAGATCATTATCTGACGACACAGAACCATCATGTGATTATTTGTTAGAATTTTATTATGTATCAACGTATGTGAGGACTTACAGAATAAAACAACAACGGATGTCGTTACGAGAATGCTAAACTGACGGATTATTCGTATAGGTGACGATCTGTACGAATACATCTGAAAGTTTAATGTTCTGAATGATGTCCAATAATTAGAAAACCATATTGAAAAGCATAGTTATTGTCGTGTTTGTACAAGTGACGATCTGAACGAACGCGCGCAACAACTACGCGATTCAATTTAAACGGTAAGTTAATTATTATTTTTTATTTATTTATTTTAAATAAATAAAAGATATTAGTTAATTTATTAGGAATCACAACCTAACATAATTTTATAAAATCTATTTTAAAACCGTATCGTTTCGTGACGAGAACGACGAAAAACTGATATTTCTACGCGAAACCACGCGAAACCGAACGAACCCGAACATACCCGTGCTGTTGTGGGGCTTTAATGAGGGCATTTATTCCCTCATCTTCCCCCACCAACCAGATCTAACACCACCATCATCACTTTCTCTCTCTTCTTTCTCTCTCTAGAAAGCCATAGCCAAGATCTCTCTCAATACTCCATGAAATAGTGAGTTTTTGGTGTCTAAACGTCCACAATCAATTGTAGAACCTGAAAGTACAACGGATCTAAGAGTTTATCCAGCCGATTTGAGGTAAAAATCCATGTTTTGTTCGGTTTTAAGGGTTTGAAAACCCTAGAAGTCGGCCACTGTTAGAACCGGTTTTAAACTATCTTAACCCTTAGGATTTGCACTACATCACCATACAATAGGGTAGGAACAAGCCTCACTTAAATCCCTGGCCATCTAGCTCGAAAACCTTGGCTGCCATGGCAGCTACTCGATCGGCATAATGGCCAAGAACTAGCTAGTCGAATGAGCAGCCGAAGAACCACCCTCATTCGCCACTCTCTCCTTCGGCGAATGGCCAAGACTCCCATTCGATCGGCCTTGTTTCCCCCGAACCAGAGCCATCCGACCAGCTTCTGTCGGCCACTCCCTCATTCGCTCGGCCATCTCCCATTCGCCAAACTGTCCTCATTCGCAGATCAAGGTCATTCGACCCATCTCCCTTCGACCAAGATGCCATTCGATCGACACAACTCATTCGGCAATAGCCATTCGATTGGCATGCTCATACTCGAACCCAACTGGTTCAGTCCATCCCTCATTCGGTGACTCGATGGTTCGATTATGATGGCTAGAGTTGGGTTGGGTTAGTAAAGGGATAAGTATGAGTGCATGGATAGATCACGTGGATGTCATGCATGGAAATACTAGAAATGTGAGTGCATGGGAAATTAAAAAGGATGTGTGTGTGGTAGTGCATGGGTGTATACATGGGATCGACATTAGGGTTTCATTCATGAAATCAAGAGTTAAAGTTCTTTAGAATGACTAATGTTGGAATAACAAAACTCTTCTTGAAACCTTAATTTCATCCGAACATGGTGGTGGACATCATTTTGGTTTAAAACATTGAGAATTCATTGAGAATTAAACTAAAGTCTAAAATTGTGAAGTTGTTCTCATGAATAACTTCTAATTCTTAGAAAATTGTAACGACATATAATTACATTAGATAGTTATTTAAACTATCTAGGATGGATTATACACGTAAACGATCAAGGAATCATGAACGATCAAGATCTCGGAAAGGGCCAAGGTTAATCATTTAAGATTAACTTAAGCCCATCATGATATATACTTTTCTTAACTTAATAATGTTTTTGAATAAAGAAATTGATTTATAAATCTCACTAAATTAAATAAAAGATTTTAAAACTTAAAAGTTGATTAAAGTGTAATTAAATTAAAAACATTTTAATTATAGACTTCTAACTAGTGAAGTGGGGATCAGGGTTAATTTTGGGTAATGTGGTAGACTAGATAGAAGGAGTTAGAGAAACACATTAGTAATTTAGGACACTTAGTTGCACGCCAAGACCAAAGCCTTAGTTACAACGTCTAGTATAAACACTCATCGTATTCGGATCTTTTCAAACAACTCAGGTGCTAAAGATACATAAGCAACCATCAAAGAGCGCGCATTATCTTTTGTGATTCAGTTACACATCAACACAGGTGAGTTCATTGCCCTTTTTCTAAACAATTTTGTTTTAAAACGCGGGGCTGAGAAGCATGCGTAAACTATTTTGATTAAATTGTTTACTTAAATGCTTTTAAATTGTATATGTTTGACATGTATAACTGTTTATTCTCGTAAACTGTTTATTTAACTTAAACCAAGTATCTTCTCATGATCGGTAACTAACTCATCAAATCAAAGAACTGACGATCTACTTTCAAAGATCTATTTTAAAGAACTGACGGTCTATTTTCGACGATCTATTTTAATGAACTAACGATCTATTTTGACGGTCTATCATAAAGAACTGTTTTGAGGAACGTCTGGGTAATATTCAGAGATAGCATGTGAACGGTCATTAACGGTCAAGAACGGTCAATAAAATCCTATTACTTAAAAGATGTCCTAGCTAGACTGATTGAGTATAGGTCGCATGCTTGATGATATTTACAGATCTCCTTTACTACTAAGTACCTGATTGCTAGACTAGTCTACTCGAGTATGACCAAGGCCCAATCATTAGGACTTAGATTTTGTATTAAATGTTTATTTATTTATTTATTTAAGCATTTATTCACTGTTTGTACAATTATTGTGGTTGATCATATTTTGTGATGAACTTAAGAAATCAATAGAGATTTCAAATCGTTGTAATTACAGGAACAAAGAACTGAAGGACAAATGGGTTTATGGTAAGGGTAAAATGCTTAATTATCATTAACAATAATGTCCTATGTGGATTAGTATGTGGTGGGACGGCGTCTGGGCGGGTTGTAGGCTCGACTCAGGGGTATGCCCTATATATAAGCATACCGATCTAGATGATACATGTGATGTTAATGAGATTAAGGTTGTTACCCGAGGGTTTTACAAATGTTTTGAAAGTACATTAGAACTATAGTGGAATGGAAGTGTAAGGTAGGTAAAAATGCTTAATTATCATTAACAACAGTGTCATATGCGCATTAGTATATGGTGGGACGGTGTCTGGGCGGGTTGTAGGCTCGACTCAGGGGTATGCCCTATATATAAGCATACCGATGTGGATATTACATGTGGCGTTAATGAGGTTAGGGTCTTTATCGGAGAAGGTTTTCAAATCATTTTCAATTACTAAACTATATGAACTCACCAACCATGTGTTGACTTGGTCTTTTTGCATGACTTCTCAGGTGACGAACAGGTCAATTAAGAAGCTTATGCTTTTGGACTAGGACTTCAGATAGAAGACTTAGCATTTTTGGACCTGCATACTTTTGGAAACATCATTATACAATTATTTTGTATGTCTTGTATAGTTACAAGATAGAAACTTTATGATGTTTATGGTAGATTTACATAGTTAAATTATAAACGATACTGATGTAATTTAACTTTGTAATTCTATTCTATTTAGCAATTTCTCATTTATATCATGTGCAATGTAAACAATCTGATCATCATGATTATCACTCACGATATCGCGCCCCGGGAACCTTCCGCCCGTCGGGGACTTCGATCCAACCCCGCCGGCTCGGGGTGTGACAACCACCATTCAACCACTAATCCGACTGGCACACAAACTGACTGATCAAGCTGTAGCACAAGGCAAGCTACCCAAACGAGGCGAGCACCTGAAGCCTCAGGAAAGCCATAAACGGAAGTGGGAACCCAGCCACAATCAACCTCATCAATCACATCAACAACAGCAGAGATCTGCACCCGCAAGAGCTTTTACTGCCACCCAACCTGATGATAAGGGGAAGGGTGTATATCAAGGGAAATACCCCTTATGCAACCGATGTTAATACCACCACTCCGGGCAATGCGAGCGGTATCGTTGCCTGCGGTGCGGAAGACATGGCCACATGGCTAAAGACTGCAGATCCAAGTTCCCTAGCAACAACAACAATAACTCCAACCACAACCAGAACAACAACAATCAGAACACCCTCAGAGGGTGTTATGACTGTGGAAAACCGGGTCATATGAAGAGGGACTGCCCTCATTTGAAGAAGGGCGGCGGTGGAGCGGCGAAAGGCCAAGCGTTTGTGATAGGCTCGGGAGAAGCCAAAGATAACCCGAACATCGTAACCGGTACGTTTCTCTTAAATAATGTCTATGCTAGTATATTATTTGATACCGGTGCCGATAGGAGTTTCATATCTAGTGAGTTTAGTGAATTGCTAGATATTACCCCAACACCACTAGACTATAAGTATACCGTAGAGTTAGCCGACGGTAAACTGATTGAAACACAACACATCTTCTGAGGATGCGTCATGGTGTTGACGGATCACCAAATCGAAATCAATTTGATGCCGGTGACTCTCGGGAGCTTTGATGTGGTAGTTGGAATGGACTGGTTATCCGCAAACCAGGCAGAGATCGTATGCAACGAAAAGGTCGTGCGAGTGACGTTGCAGAATGGAGAACAGATCTCGATTCAGGGAGAACGACGAGGAGTACCTCTGAAAATTATGTCATGCATGAAGGCCAACAAGTACATACAAAAGGGATACACTGCTATACTAGCCCTCATCGCAGAACAACAGAAGAAAGAAAGGAAGATTGAAGACATCGCCGTAGTCCGCAATTTTCCCGAAGTTTTTCCCGAGGACCTACCTGGACTACCTCCGAAATGACAAGTCGAGTTCCAGATAGACCTCACCCCCGGAGCAGCACCGATTGCTAAAGCTCCGTATCGACTAGCACCAACGGAGATGTAGGAACTGTCTAACCAGTTGCAGGAACTGTTAGACAAGGGATTTATCAGACCGAGCTTCTCACCTTGGGGAGCATCGGTCCTGTTCGTGAAGAAGAAATACGGACCACTCCATATGTGTATCGACTACAGAGAACTGAACAAGGTGACGATCAAGAATCGATACCCGTTGCCGCGAATAGACGATTTGTTTGATCAATTGCAAGGATCAAGCTACTATTCAAAAATCGATTTAAGATCGGGTTACCATCAACTAAGGATACAGGAAGACGATATTCCTAAGACTGCCTTTAGAACCCGATACAGACACTACGAATTCTTGGTTATGCCCTTTGGACTGACCAACGCACCAGCTGTATCCATGGACCTTATGAATAGAGTGTGCAAGCCTTATCTTGATAAATTCGTTATAGTGTTCATTGATGATATCCTGATTTACTCAAGGAATCGGGAAGAACATGCTGAACATCTAAGGTTAGTCTTGGAATTATTGAAGAACGAGCAACTGTACGCGAAATTTTCAAAATGCAATTTTTGGATTCGCGAAGTCCAATTTCTTGGACATGTGGTTAACGAGCAAGGGATACATGTAGACCCTGCCAAGATTGAAGCCATTAAGAACTGGGAAGCACCCAAGACCCCAACCTAGGTGCGACAGTTCTTAGGACTGGCCGGGTATTACAGACGATTCATTGAAAGATTCTCAAAGATTGCTCAATCACTGACATCCCTAACTCACAAAGACAAGAAGTTCGATTGGGGGGACAAACAGGAAGCTGCTTTCAACTTGTTGAAGTAGAAGCTATGTACTGCACCAATCCTATCCTTGCCGGACGGACACGATGATTTCGTGGTGTACTGCGACGCCTCGAAACAAGGACTCGGTTGCGTTCTGATACAACGCGAGAAGGTGATAGCATACGCATCACGACAACTGAAGGTGCATGAGAAGAACTACACGACTCATGACCTTGAGTTGGGAGCCGTAGTATTCACCCTGAAGATCTGGCACACTACCTATACGGTACAAAATGCACTATCTTTACCGATCATAAGAGCTTACAACACATCTTCGACCAAAAAGAGTTGAACATGAGGCAACGAAGATGGGTTGAACTCATAGGCGATTATGATTGCGCTATCAAGTACCATCCCGGTAAAGCAAACGTAGTGGCCGACGCGTTAAGCCGGAAAGAAACAACCAAACGAGTGTGTGCTCTACAACTTACAATTCACTCTGAGTTACCACAACAGATCTTAAACGCTCAACATGAATCTCTGAAGATCAAAAACCTCAAATAGGAATCCCTGCGTGGCATGGACAAGCACATGGAGGTGAAGGCCGACGGAATATACTACTACATGGATCGAATCTGGATTCCACACCAGGAGGATCGAATCAGCAAATATGTCTTAGTCCAAATTATAACCCAAGACCTCTCATAAGAATGTAAAATGGGTTACCATTTGGCTAGAATCATTCGGTTTCCACCCAAACCAATTGATGTACTCATTGACGTCTAAGACAGTCTAAAATGAAGATAATTTCAAGTGTTTTATTCTTTGTAAATAAATAAATAATAGGTTTTGACACGTAGTTCAATCCAGAATGACTCAGCTGAGCTACACCTGAGATTCACAAGTAGATTACTAGCTAGGTTGCATTTACTTTCTTATTTTAACCAAAATAAAAATTAAATTCCGAGGGAAATTGCATCCAAATTTCATCAATCCCGCTTCTTTCCTGTATTTTTCACATCTTCATTTTCATCAACGCGAACCGTTCCCGTCCCATCGCCTCCCCTTCGGTGCAGCATCACCCCTCCTCCGAGACAAGTATCTCGCCTTCTCGTACTCCTACTGGTGCCAATCGTCTCACTCGTCGGCAGTCATTTCCTAGTCTACTCAACCGTTTGATCTTCTTACTCACGGAACCACTTACTAGACCAAATTTTAACGGTTCAACCTTATTCCCAAATCACAGGTTTGACCTTCGGTTAACATCATCTGAACACTGGTTAGGGCTTTATGTGTTATTGTTAGTTGTTCTTAATTTTTACTTTATAGTATTGAAATCATGCATTTTTTATCATCGAACTTTAGTGACCATCACGAAATTCATGCTTAGGTTACGGTTTTATGAGGAGTTGTTAGTTTTGATACTTAAATTTACTTGATAATATTGAGAGAAGGTATTTTTTATTATGGAACCCTAACGACATTCACACTTCTAGTATATTACTTGAACTTGAAATCATATTTTACATTCTATATATTGAGTGTGAATCTTCTGAAGCACGACCAAATTCCCTTGAAACAATTAAAGCTGCTTAGAATCTTAGATACATTTTAAAACATAATTGAAATCTTTAGAATAAAAAATAAACAATTGATATGAAAAAAAACAGAAAAAGACCTGCGACTTTCAAGTTTAGAAGCAAGAGAAGATGGTGTATTTTTTGTTATTGCACATAAAGGTTGTGTTGTATTAGCATGTACTGATGCCTATGATTTTCACATAAAAATTGCTATCAGCCACCAACTGTATTACCTTAGTATATAATTGTAAGATATATGTTGACTTGAGATATAATGGTATTACTTAATTTAATGTTACACACACACATTTTAACAAGTAGCTATGTTTAATAGTTTATCCTTTTATTGTGTTTTGTTTGATAGCAATCTATGAACAAAATGTCCAGTAAGGGTAAGAGGGGAAAGTCCAAATGCAAGAAGAAGTTTTTGTATTCTGGTCAATTCAAAATTGAGTTTGACAAGAATGGCTTAGCAAAAGGCGAAAATAAATCGTTCTTTATGTCTTGGGTTGGCTTACAATTCAGGAAAAAAACTCCATATCATAAAGTTGTTAAAGATATTGATCCAAAACTCTATGATGATATTTGGGAGTACACTAAGGTATGTTTTAATATTATTATTTAAATTTGAGTATTATATATGCTAATTTTTATGTTTAACATTTGCATTTTAAATATAAAGGAAAAATGGAACATACCTAACGACCAAGCAAAATGCGTGACTTTGAAAAAAGGAAAAAGTTTCATGAGAAGTTTCAGACATGAACTTGTAGAGCTATATGTTAAAAAAGATAAAACTCCCTTTGAAGATTACGAATTTCTAGCAAAGCAACATTGGGATTCATTTGTTGCAAATGCGTCAAAACCAGAGTTTAAGGTATTTTTGAATTATTTATTTTTGAATTATTATTATTACATTTTCAATACTATTTTACCACTTATTATAATATTTAATGAAGGAAAAAGGTTAAAAAGCCAGCAAAAGTGCAAGAAGAAACATTAACCCGACACGTGTTGGATGTAGAGGATTTTCTGGAATGGAGGTCTTATTTGAAAGTAGATGGAATCAACTAGTTTCAAGTTACCCAGAATTAGTTGGTATTCAAAACGAGCGATCAAAAAGATATGTTGTTAGTAGAGCGCGACTTAATCCTATAACCAAATTATATGAGCTTGATACAAACCTACAATCAGAAGGTGTTTTGGCTGGCACACTCAAAGAGCTCGTAAATATTTATATAGTTATTTTATATGTTTATAGTACTTGAAGTTTTAATCATGATATATTTTTTGCAGTATTCTAAAGAAAAGGAAATGATGATCGATGGTTCTTATTATGAATTTGGAAAAGATGTAGTTACGGAAGTTGTGGGGAAGGGACGTCATCATGGAGGGCGTACGCGTTTAGTTTCCAATGTAATTGGTGCTACACATGGGTTGTTTTCACGAAAGAAAATGAAGAGTGAGAAAGACCACAGATCACAAGAAGATATAGAAGTTGTGCAACAAAACCATTATCACGTTGATGTTGTGTCGGAGGCAAGTCTAGAAATCAAGGTAATATTTTTTGAAGTTTGTTTATTAATCTTTTTTTTTTTTGACTATATATGAACAAAAATAAAGTTTTTTAGGTATAAATGTTTATGTGTTTCAGTCAATCATTGGATGTGAACTTACATGGCCATTCAACAATAGTTGTCCTAATTTGGTTTTAGCTAGGGGACGAGTTTATCCTACTTCTCAAAGGACATTACATGGATGTCCTATTTAGATGGTTTTGTTAAAGTACAGGTGGATTTTGTAAACGAAAATTGCAGCAAATTTCCAGTTCTGCCTCATACACGCACTGATGAGGTAAATGAAATGGCAGACATACAAGGTCAGTTTATTCAATGGCCTCGAAAGGCAATAAAGGTATATCTTATATACATAATGAATGTATATTACTTTATTTATTGTTATAATAAGATATTAATTTTTTTATTATACACTGCTCTTAAACACAGATTCTTTACCACAATCAGTTGCCTTGAATCAACAAACACCTCAACATTCAGGGGATTATAGGCCAATAATGGTAATTTTTTTTTTGGAACTTATAATTAGTAGGAATAAAAATAAATTTTGTTGTGAATGTAGTGTGAGGAGGGACGCACAAGAATTCAAGGAGAAGGAAATGTTGATTTGAGTTTTTTAGGTCTGGTAATTAATTTATTTCATATACATACACACATTAATAATAAAATGGTATCATAAATGATTTGATAATATTAATTTTGTTAATTTTTTAATGTAGTTGAGTGCACAGCTTCCAATACAAGCTACTTATGCTGAGGATGTTCTTGATAATCAAACGAATCATATTGAGGATGTTGCTCGTCCTCAAACAACTCATACTGAGTATGTATCTGATCCTCATACGACTCATGCAAAGAATATTCCAGCTCCTAACCTAATGAAATTCTTCCTGATCCTAGGAAAATAGCTCCACTTTTGACTTTGGCAAAATCGAGGCCTCAAAAAATATATAGGTTAGCGGAAAAATTGGCGCATGTATATGCCCAAACTAGCACAATAAATGTTACCTCGCCAAATGGGATGTATATGGTAGATTATCACGAGAATGTTGATGTGGAGTCAATGATGCAATTATGTGCTAACAGTTGGGTGGATGTTGGAGTTTTGCATTTGTATACAATGTAAGTTTTATTTTTTATGTTTAAATATTTTATGCTAACACTTTCCTTTTTAGTTTTAATGTGGTTTTATTAACATCTTTTCTTTCAGGTATTTATATGCATTTGGGGGATTTAAAGGTTTTCATAAAACAACATATTTTAATCCCCAAGTGGTTGAACTTGGTGTCTGCAATACTGACCCTATCTTTATCATCAATTACATTAAAGCTGTCAAGGAACATCATAAGGACAATCAATATTTTACGGCACCATATTTATCTGGGTATTATATATATATATATATATATTGGTTATAATGTTTAATTGTATTTACTTCATTTATTTTAATGCTAAAATATTAATTTTTCATTTATGTAGGAGTCATTGGTCTTTAATTATGATCCATTGTAATCCCAAAGATAATAAATTCTATGGATCCATTATTGACTCAAATAATAAAGGAAAGAGTGCTCATTGTTACGTCATTGTTGACATATTACAAAAGGCTATTGGAAAGAGTATTTCATGGCATATGGTCAAGGTAAGTTCCCCCTTCTTTCTTGTATTTATTTAATTTTGAATTTTATCAAACTAAATATTAACTTAATGTTTTTAGTTGTGAGGCCCCGAAACCGGGCACCTCACAGAGGTTGGTTTTCATCATAACACATAGCTCTTAAACTAAAAACTTTCATAATCATGCAGCGGAAATGTAAACATAGTTTGATAAACAGAAATCAATAACATGTCTGTATCGAAATCACATCGAATTGCCAAAACCACCGGATCGTATGACTCTATGCCCGAGCTCCATGCCTCCTCTTATCATACCTTCAACCTGACATACATGCTAAATCAAGTCAGCTTACGCTGGTGAGTTCTAGTTTTCATAAAACAACATTAAACATACTTAACATATACATCATTTCATACACATAGTCCATAACCTTAGCACATAACATCCTTACATCATCATCATCATACGTTCCACTGTTACCATTCGAACAGTGGGATTATGCCTGCACAAGGCTCCATACCCAGTTATAGTCGTGGTTGACTATCATACCCAGTTATAGTCGTGGTTGACTATCATACCCAGTTATAGTCGTGGTTGACTATCATACCCGGTTATAGTCGTGGTTGACTATCATACCCGGTTATAGTCGTGGTTGACTATCATACCCGGTTATAGTCGTGGTTGACTATCATACCCGGTTATAGTCGTGGTTGACTATCATACCCGGTTATAGTCGTGGTTGACTATCATACCCGGTTATAGTCGTGGTTGACTATCATACCCGGTTATAGTCGTGGTTGACTATCATACCCAGTTATAGTCGTGGTTGACTATCATACCCAGTTATAGTCGTGGTTGACTATCATACCCACCCAGCACGAGAGCTGGTACATCTTTCATACTTATCCTATAACACGTATAGGAACATCGTTCGTTCGTCATACATGATATACTAGCATTATATCATCTTTTACCATAATCATCATGACATTTACTGCTAGCATTATAACATCGTTCATAGCAGTCATCATGGCATCTTAGACATGTTATACTATCATCGTCTCATCATACCATCATAGCATACTGTCATCATGCACAGTTCATTATAACATACTAGCATCATCAGCATATCATAATATCATGTCATCATGCCTACATATCATACTTCCATCCTAGCAACCTAGGACCTTGTCATACTCCTATAACTATTCTCATAGTTATCATCAAGAAGCATGTTATCATAAAGTCATCATCATATCAAATGCTAGCATCATTTTCATGTCATGTTATTCATTATCATAATTCATTTCTCATGCATTCATCATACTTAACATACTTTCATGCATAGATCATACTAACACATACGCATGCATACATAGTCAGGGCATACCATCATTCATTCATCATCCTAAGCACATAACATCATAACATAACCATAAGCATGTATGTCAGCCCAAAACAGTTAACATGAAATAGGGCGTCTAGAACTCACCTGACAGTAGACTCTTGTTAACCTTAGCCGAACTCCTTAGCTAGGGCCTTAAGGACCTATATCAGTTACATCATATCGTCACATACCATCACATCACATACTTAGACTTAGAAATTATTCTAAGTCCTCATAGCCTACTAGTCCCCCTTTCTGAATCCAAGTTCTCGAAACTTAGCTAAGTGTTCGAAACCCTTGAAATTCGTTAAGTTCTCATGTACACGAATTGCCATGTACTCGAAACATCCCTTGTTCACGAAATGCCCTGTACACGAAATTCCATGTACACGAAATAGCCATTGTACTCGAAATACCCCTGTACACGAAATTCCATGTACACGAAATAGCCATTGTATTCGAAATACCCATGTACTCGAAATACTCATGTACACGAAATTCTAAGTATGATTTCGAGTACCCTTAGTGCATAGCTTCGTGTACTCATCATTTTGTCATTAAACATCTCAGAAATTCATCTAAGACCTTGGGGAGCTAGTTCTAGGTTCCTTATGTTGTTACCAACGTATTGGAACCTCAAAGTTATGAACTTTATGCATAAAGGTGTGAGCTTTATGCATAAGTTCACCCTTTGTTTAACCATCCTAACTTTTGTATAAAAATCCAGCTTTCTATACATGAATCACTTACTTGAAGGTAGCTGATCCTCCTGGTAGAATCCCGTGCGTTTCCTACTTCGTTTGGTCGATCAAAGTTTGATTCTTGAAATTCTTGGACTTAAACTTCGTGTACTCGAGAGGGACTGTGCTTCCAACCAAAGGTTGTCACATTTCCCAAGGCAGACTATTTATAGACAAGGTGCCCGTACTCGAACACCTGAGTACACGAAATAGGGAGTACTCGAAATATGGTGTACTCGAAATCTCCATATTTCGAGTACACGATTTCTAAGCCCCATCTTAGTTATTTTCGTCAATTTTCCCACAAATTACCTATCCGTTATACGTACGTAGAATTCAAATAACTTGTATCTTAGAAAATTTGGGGTGTTACATTAGTGCTATCAACAATCTGAAACTTGGGAATGTGGATATTATGTAATGAAGGCCATGTATGACTTTGTGATTTGTTGCCAAGAACATCTTGTATGTACATTTTATATACCATTATTCATTATACATTCAATTGAATAGGCATGTGTGTGTGTGTATAGACATATGTCTATTCATTATATTGAATTTTCTAACTTTTACATTTTTATCTGTTTTAGATGATGCATAATAATAGACCCTTCTTCAAGATGAAATTGACGAATTTATAGAACATACATTAGAGAACTTTATGATCTTATTTGGACGATAACTGTATAAGGTAAGATTTTATATATCTTTTTATGTTATATACATGTGTATATGTACTTGCTTAAATGATCAAGTACTAAGCTAAGTATACAATCACTATCATCTAAAACCTACATAGTTAATTAGACATGATTTATAGATAGTCATCATGTAAAAGAAGCTCAACCAATAAACAAAGAATTATATATCTCATTGTAAGAATCATATATATTGGTATTTTTGTTTAGAAAGTGTTTTGGTTCTATCTGGAGGCCAGCTGCATAAAGAGATTGAGGTTTGTTTTATGATCTTTGCCTATATGTGTTTCTTTTGCTCTTATTCCTGTCATTTTCCTTATGTATTTTTTTTTCATTTTTAAATAATATGTGAAGATTGTTGTTAGGTTTTTTGTAATTGTGATTTGAGTTTTGCTAGTTCATGTAATCTATAAATTCACCATCTTTTAACATCTATAATAAAATATTATGCTTGGTCTTGCAGGAGTTGAAGGATGTTGGATTTGGGACTTGCAGGATTTAAAGGACATGGGATTAAGAATTTAATCATCTATTTGTTTATAAACATTATGAAGTAAACTTTATATGTTTTTATTTTGGCTATAAAATTTTGGTTATTACTGATGTGGCTAGCTAAAAATCCCTGGTGTAATTTTAATTACAATTTTTTCTTTTAGGTTGTATAATTTTTACACTGTACACATGTATTTGTGTTGTGAGTTGTTTGAATATACTATAGTCTTTAACAACAGTCACAAGTATTTAATTTAGTTTTTAACAACGTTTGAAGTTATAGTTTTTAACAGCGGTCCAGGCTTAATTTGTTTTTTAACAACGGTCCTATAGATTTTTAACAGCGGTCCAAATATATTTGTTATTTATGTGTTATTTTTCATTTTTGTAATTAAAATTTACTTTTTAAGTAAAAGAAAATAGAGTAAATTACAATTTATTTTTATTTTTAGTAAAATGCAGATTTAATTCACGATTTTTTAGGCTTCACTATTCCTTTAAAGTTTTTTTTTTTTAAATCCTGTGTTTGAGGGTGTCAATACAATGATTAACTTGGTAAAAACTATGTTCGCAAACTTTGTAACCAATCTCAAAATGTTGCTGCAAGCTCAATTGTGACGGTGAAATCAACGTGGTTGATTAAATACGTAAATAAAAGTATGAGCTTCATGGTTATAAAATCGATTCTTAAAAACAAAAATTCAATTTTTTGAACCGCTCATATGAGGGGTTACTATGTTTGATAATGTAAGAGGCTTTACATGAGCTTGAATAGTTGATTTCAATTTTTTTTTGAAATTTTGGAAACTTTTTTTTTCATTAAACATGTTTTTTTGTATTATATCTCTAAATATGTCTTATCATGTAATATGTTTTCAAACAAACTCGTGTTCGTGTTAAAAAAAAATGACACGGTAAGTTATCGTGTCTTGTCTGTGTCAATGTTGTTCTTGTTCTTGTCTTAATTATAAGGTCGTGTCTGACATGTTATGCCAACTCTACTATCTACATATTATTATATATGGAACTCGTTTATGAACAACTAGAATTTATACCGTTGAACCAAATTGTATTACAATTGACATAACTCGTTTTATAACAAAATATTTGTTGTTACATTGACTAACTAAATACACACATAAAAATAAACACCAAAAGACATTATATTTTACTCAACTTGTTTCTAAAGAAAATTTACTTCAAGACGAAGACTAACTCGAATTTATTCATCACTTGCATAAAAATAAAGCACTTAGCAAGCCATTTTTTCTTTCTTTTTTTTTAAGTTAACGAAATAAAATTATTAAGGAAAAATCAGATAATATATCGTACAAATGTAAACTAAAAACTTTAGACTCTTAAGGGATAAAAGAGAAAATTTAGGAAAGTGAAGGGTTAGCTTTGTTTAGGGGTGTTCACGAGCCGAGCCGAACCGAACCGAGCTGAGCCAGAGGTCAGCTTGGACTCGAATCGGATTTAAATCGAGCCTAATATCTTGGCTCAGAGTCGACTCGGTTTTAATCCAACATTTATGCTAGTTAAATTCCATTTTTACGAAGTGACAAAGTTAAATTTCGAATCACCCAACATTTAGGCTAGTATTGTTATTTATCAAACGGTGTCATTAAAGTTTGATACAATCATCCCACAATTTATGGTTTCTCTTTCATGGATAAGCATGTTATGGATAATCGGATAAAAAAACTTGTTCAAGCAATTTTGCTTGTGAGTTGCTTGTGTATTACCAACGAGACAGTGTCTCCGCGGTAACTCAGAATTCTTTCAAATGAGACGTCTCGGGTTCGAAACTCTCACGCAGCAAAAAAGGGGTTTCTGGGGGCTCATAGGAGGTTTAGGTAACTAGACCCTGTTGACATGGCCTAGAAACAGTAGGCTTAGCTTGTGTATTTAGCAGGCCAAAAATATAAGTCGCACAATAATAAAGATGTGTCTTTTTTTTTTTTTTTTGCCTAACAGAGGAGATAAATTATCATACATTTTGTTAGGGACACGTTATTTGAATAGGTTGTACATGGACTACCAAATGACTTGTAGTCGTACCTTTTTGACTTCCTAAATAGGTGATCTTACGTTGAGCAAGAAGTTTTACAAGAGTGACCCTTCAGACTGGGTTACCTCTGGAATGTTAGGCGATCATGATGAGTGAATTGTCGTAGGTCAATAAAAAACAAATATAAATATCAGGATTTAACTAGCTATGACTCTAGCATGGTAAGTAAGGTCGTCTTATCATGAAATTTTTGAAAGTGCTAATTGTAGTTAATTACCAATTAACTAAGAAAACATAAACATGGAATTGAGATTTGATAGTAAAAACTATTGCAAAGCAACGAACTTGATTTTTTTTAAATTAAAAGCAATTAACAAAATGGTGATCATTTTCGAGTTTAGGTTAAAATATTCACAATGATTTGGCAAAACTTAGAGTAAATCACATAGAAATGATTTTGTTAACTGGTTTTATCAAAATGATAAAAATGGAACAAACATTTAATATATGCTCTTTCACACAATATTACCAATCTAGATATGCAAAGCAAACCATAAATACCAATGAACGAACGATACAAGAAAATCAAAAACTGATAGCAAAACACATATATTCAAACATACATAGATTGTTTAAATCAACCAAACCACAATTGAATTTGAGTTGTCAAGACGAAAACTATCCAAAATCTAAGTTAAAACATCAAATCAAACACTTCACTAGCTAACCCAATTATCCAAGTTTATGTAAGCAATCACAAGAAAACTAGTCACTCATGTCAATGATCAGATTCATGCCAGAGCTGAAATCAGATGATCAGATCTTCAATCGGGTGTTAAGTGGGGTGTTAGTAATGATTGGATTTGATGAAAATCACCCAACAACTTAATTTTTCTTAACCCCCTTAATCCTAAAAGAGTGTTTTCTTTTATCCTAAAGATTGCATTCAGATCCATTGTTACGGCATCAATGTTGTAATCTACTGTCCCAGAGTCGTAACCTGCTTCCTACCTTCTTTTCTCTCCTTTTCATGGTGACCATAGGCTATGACCTTTCTTGTCTCCAATGGCGGAGGATTATTGGGGCCCGGGGGTGCCCCGGCCCCTGCCGTTTTTCGAGTCAGAAGTCTCGATGTATTAGTTTTCGGTCGAAAAACTTTATACGTATTGAACCCGGCTCCTTTGGTTTTTCTTCCTAAAATTTCTTGCCCCTTTTGGATTTAAAACATAATAAATTTAATCTTGTATTATAAATTTTAACATTACTTTTAAGGGTTCACAGTGTCGATTTTTATCTCATTCTTTAGTCAATTTTGAGTTTAAAGCTTGTTTTAACCTTAAAAATTAAAATGGGTCTTAAAAACTAAGATGTGCCTTAACCATTAAACATTACTCATTACCTATTGTTAAAAAAATCAACAAGGCCCAAATTTATATACCTAGTGTGTTGATTTCACAGAGGGCTCCATTATATATATATATATATATATATATATATATATATATATATATATTGCTCTTGTCCGTCTATCTAGGCGTCATGCGCTTCAAGGGCTTCAAATTCAAGCTACAAATTTTCAAATTTCATATAAAATTTCAACCAATCTTGAGTAGTTGAGTGATTAAGTTGTGACACCTCGTATTTTCCAGGTCAGCACTTTATTTATTTTAATAATAAATTATATTATTATTATTTACGTGGCACTAAAATTAGTTGATTTAGTGAGACACGTGGCACAACAGTCCAAACGCACACAACGAAACGATAATTCGAGAAATTATCGGAAAATGCACACATGTGTCTTGATTAACGAACGTTGGTGAAATAAAAGAATAACAAATGAATTAAACAACAATTAAGTCTTATGAGAATCTATAACAAGTGAAACAACGATAATGTAACATTTATAAATTTGTAATAAAACATTTATATTCAATAAAGAAATTATGATGTCATCGGTATTTTTTTTATATAGGTGTATATGCATAAGAAAACAATTTAAATAAATATTTAACATATATTAAAAAGGTAATTAAATATACATATATATACACACATATGTATGTATCTATGTATGATAACTTACTTATAATTTTACAATTTAAAGAAATACAAACAAAAACAAGTTATGAAAGTTTATAATAAATCTTATAAGATTTAGAAATAAAATAAACAAATAATTTTTTTATAAAGTTTTGATAAAAAAATAAAAAAATAATAATAAAATAATATATAAATATATCTTAGTTACAAATTTCTATGAACTTTATTCATAATTAAATTTTAAATAAATAATACAAACAAGAATGTTTTAAAATTTTATAATAACATTAAAATAATGTTTTTACAAACATATAATCAATTTATATTGATTATAGAGCTTAAATGAAATTTTAAAAACACTTTGAAAAGGATTAATAAAAGTTTTGGGTTAAAATTGTCAAAAGTTGAAAGCTGAATTTAAAAGGAAACTATGAGGGACCAAACTTGACAACCCCTCAAATTCCCTTTCTCTTTCACCCAAATCCTAACCTGAATCGACCCAAGACCCGTTTTCTCCTTCGTTCGACCCGGACTCCATACCACGCAATTTCAAGCAACTTGATAGCTAATAAATTTCATTTGGCATGTATGTGAACGAGTAAATCATCCTCAAACATCGATTAACTAGATTAATGCGGTATTAAATGAGAACCATTACAAAAAATAAGAACTAAAAATGTGAAATTCAAAATCAACCAAATCGTGTATAAAATCCAAATCAAACAGACCAAAACAATCCTGTGGCATCTACGAAGCCTTTTGTGCACTCGGAACTCAAGAAGAAACACCAAATCATCACGAATCAAGCGGTTTGGGTTCGGCTCGGTCGTCCTCTGTTCTACCTTTGAAACCAATTGAATCCTAAACACCAATAAGTAATTCTCACTTCATTAGAACCGTTTTTCGATCTGGAACCAAAGCCCTAAGGTGTTATAATCGATCGGGTTCCATATCAGTTGAATTCGACTGAGAAAGAAACTAGGGTTCTTTCGATTTTAAAAGGGGGGGGACCAAATTAGGATTTCATGATAAGTATAATCCGGTTGCAAACCTTTCGCAGACTACGGTCTAGTCCAGTCGGTAATGATGCTCGGGTTCAGGGTAATGGTCACGGGTTCGAATCTTATAACCGGGTTAAAAACCGGTTTTGCCACATTTTTTCTCATTTAACCTTTATTTTAAAATTCTAATTTCATAGAAAATATTTTTTTTTAAATATATTATTCTGTAAATATAAATGCATATATTCTGTACTTATCTCATTTATTCATTTATTTATTCTTACTTACTTATTTATTCATTTACATAATAGTAATAATAATAAAATAACTTAATAGTTTTATATGAAATTAATAAATGTTATAAACATAATTTTTACAAATGTTTTAATCATAATATGTGATTAATTTATATAAACTTATGTTATATATATATTTTATATAAGATAAGTTGGCATTCAAATAATTTTTTTTTGAATATTTTATTTCAAGTTTTTATAACTTATTTTCTTATATTTAATAAATTGAATAATTGCTGATAAATTATTTTAAATAGTTATTTAATATTAAATGTAATTAGAAATGTGAAACAAGAACTTTAATAGTTTTTGGTTAAACATATAATAATTAAATAGTAAATGTTTAAATAAATACTTTAAATCAACATTTGTAAGTTAAACATTTCATAACATCATCATTATTTTCATTTAAATCATAACAAATTTGCATGTATTTATTCAAATCAAATCGAACCCGTTGATCCATTTAGAACTTAGTAAATCCATAGAAAGCCATAGCTATTTTTAACATATGCCTATTGAACTATTTAGGTAAACATTGAATTTGTGTTGGACATTATTGAACTATAATTTGACAACTACTGTAAAGACTACCTCACACATTAAGGTGAGTCTTCATAGCCCATCTTTTAATGTTTTTAATTTAGGGGTGAAATGCAACTTATTCATTACATTTACATGTGAACTTAGCTAATGGTCTTTATAGTTAGTGAATTTTAGCTAAGCATAGGCATTGATCACATCCATTTTAGTGACTATGATAGATCTATTGGACCGACCATCCCACCGTTGTTTGATTTATCCTTCGGGGGAGGCCCGCGGTGATAGTTTACTACTTAAGCATTGATATGCTAAACATAGGTCAAACATCATTTGTTAACATTAGTTAATCTGCTTTACTTGCTAGTTCATTCTGACTATGTTCATTATGCTTAGAGTTCACATAAGACATTATCTATAACATTTTATTAAACCTTTTTGTGTGAGTGTTCAAACCTATGAAACTCACCAACTCTTTGTAGTTGACACTTGATTTTAACATGTTTCAAGTAGAAATGGAAACTAGCATTCATATGAGATTGGACTTAGTTTTATTTTGTTTTGAATTATGCATTTGAATTTGAAGTGATGTAATAGTTAGGTTTGAATTTATTTGACTATGTAATGAATGATTGAATTTATAATTGCATTGAATGATTATTTTTGATTATTTACAACTTTATACCCTAAGCTATGAACAATCTACACTTCATGTCACCCCGATGTTTCCGCCATCGGTCGAGGTGTTACAGATTGGTATCAGAGCATGGGTTATAGATAATTAGGTTATTTGAACTATATGACCTAGACTATAACCATAGGATGCCTTAGTTGAACTTTTAGGTCATGAACTCTTATTTGGACTCTATAGTTGCCATGCTAGGCCATGAATTGCTATTTGAACTCTTAGTTGCCATGATAGGTCATACTTGCTTATGTGACTACTTACTTGGTAGGTCAAATGTTTGAACCTAGTTTAGTCAAACACGATCACCAACGGGTCGTTAAGTCAAACACGGTCAACACGACCAACGTAATAACTTAGAGTTGTTTGGACACGAACACGGTCTAGTGAGACCAACACGAACTCATGACACCTATGTGATATAGGTAACCGCTAAAGGCGCAATACAACAGTTCACGAGAACAACCGCACAGCTAAACTCAGGTGAGTTTACAGCCCCACTTTTATTCTTAACTGTTTTGTTAAACTTTTGGGGTGAGAATACTATGCAACTGTTTTTAGATGTATGACTGGTATGTTGTAAAACCATTTTCGAGTGTAACTATGATCGCAAACAAAGTCCTCACTACCCTTACCGTTAATTGTGTAACAAACGAGTCGTTATTACGTAGTACTACTGGGTTTGACTAGCCCCACTCGACAACAATAGTGACTGGAAGTCACGACGAGTGTAATATCAATTTTAATGCTGGGTTCAGCGATGTCCCAGGGAGGCAAAGGAATAGTCGAGTTTCGGTAGGATGAACTGACACACTCGGGATCGTAGATCGAACAAAACTTAACATACCCAGTGTATATCTGTTTACTGTTTTCAATTACTTAAACCTGTGAACTCACCGACTTTATGTTGACACGTTTTTGCATGTATTCTCTGGTAACTGAACAACACTAGCAAGGATGCACATGGAGATGCACAAGAGAGTCTTGCATGCATATAGACTCTTATCCTAGGCTTATATCATTAATTGTGTGGTTTTGATACAATCTTAATTATGTAGTGTCTGTAAACAATTTACTTTATGCTGCAAACTATTTAATTTCCGCTGCTGAACTTATAACTTATTCCACTGCATTTTAATATATTATTGAACTTCTATGAGAAACTGTGTGAATGTACAACTCATATAGAGTCGTTCTATATGACCGAGCGCTATGATCCTGGCCACGTCAAACCCAGCGGTCTGACACCGCACATAGGAATTTGGGGGTGTGACATAAGTTCATTCTGCTTGGCTGCTGAAGTTGGACTTAACCATTTAGAAAGGGATCCAGGTAAACGAAAAAAATGTGGGAGTATCCGGTTAATGAAAGGGAACAAATAAGATAGGCTTATCTTTCTTTAGGACCATTTCAAATACATCTTAAAGAGTATAAAGATAAAGGTTCAAAAAACGCATACAAGTGACCCGACCCTAATTACCATTTGTCGACCTGAATTTTTAGCTCGAAACATAACAGTAAGAAAAAAAACCTTTAACTTTCGGCCCTCTTGAACATTTTTTCCAAGCTTCGCCACTGCTTCTCTCCTTGCTTGAGATATGCCTTTTCCAAGTTTTGAGCTCCTTAACTTTATGTGTTTGCACTTATGATCCTTCAACTTCTCTTCTAATATCCTATAAGCTTCTAAAACACGTCATTACCATTTGCAAATCATAATTACACTTAACGTAAACGTGCTATGAACCAATAAACATAAAATCATGAATTAGACATCAAATAACACGAACAAATACTATCTGATCACAAGGTCACTAGCGTTGTCTGTGTTTGTGGGCGTCAATGACTTTTCCCCAATGAGTTTACCCGTGTAAATGGGCTTAAAAGTATTATGTTGATCGTTAAAAAAAGTTGCTTGCTTATTTTTAATTGCATGTAGTATGTTTGTTGGTGTTATAGTTGGTGGTTGTGTTGGTTTCCTAACTACTTGCTAGTATTACCTTGTCCAGATTAATATGTCCAGATTAATATAATATTTTCCATCGTTCAAATTAAATACCCATACTTATTTTTGAACATTAAAAATTTATTAAATATATAAAAAAAAGTCTAAAAGGAACAACGTACACACTAAGTGAAAATAATATCTAGTCTAATATGACAGTAGTTAAGAAAACCAAGAGAGATAAATCAAATTACATTATGATAGACTTAAAATAGCATAAACACCACCATATATAAAGTTTGAATCCAAACCCATCACTTACAACCTTTGAAAAATTTGATAAAGTTTATTCCTAGATGTCTAAGACTGATTTCATAAATATTGTTTGAATAAGCATTGGCCACTTAATAAGAACACATATAAACAAGTTAATGAACAAAGATGTTTTTTTTAGTATCAAATATTCTTTTTAACATAAAATGTTTGTCCAACAAACCCAAGAACCCCTAAAACAAGCCATGTCTCCATGATAATCCATGATAAACCTCCTCATTGAAGCATCCTTTATTATCACTAGACAAAATCAATCAATTTGAACATAGTATAGAGTATTGATGAAGTGATAATCTTCAATTGTATCTTGTTTTTATTTAAACTTGAGTTGCGAAAGTTGGTCATGACACCCCGGCCAAGAAAGAAATACACACATCACATGAAAAAAGACACAAAAAGAAGTGCAAAATACCATTAGTACATCAAAATACTTGATATATCACGCATCTTTACACACAAATAATTACAATGACTCACTCACACCAAACGCACACCACATGAGACTTCTTTCCCCTTCACCCTCTCCCCTCTCACTTAGGGGTGAGCATGATTCGGTTTGGTGCGGTTATAACCGTTTCTATAACCGCTACTTCGGTTAATTCTAATTTCATAACCATAACCATAACTATAACCAATTGATCGGTTAACCACCAGTTATGGTGCGGTTTAGGTTAATATTTGTTAATAATGAACTTGTTGAAAAACTAAGAAAAACTTGAAAATAAGCTTGTGGATTAAAGATATATTGATGATGAAAATCTAAGTGAAGCTTGTAAGACTTTGGAGTAACTGAGAATAAATAAACAAAAGGTAAAAACACTTGAACTCTAACTCATCTCATAATATATTTAGTTTCACATGTGTCCCATAATATTTTCATCAAATAAAAAGTTACGGCTCACCTTCTATAATTAACTTGAACCATAATTTTTAAGGAAAAAAACACACCCATATAAATATTTAAAGAAACAAATATACAATAATTGGTCGGTAAAAGTCGGTTAGTGACTTGGCTTAACCATAACCATAACCAGATGAGTCGGTTAATAACTTAGCTTAACCATAACATTAGTTAAAGTCGGTTTCGGTTAAAATCGGTTATTATTCAAACCGGTTATCGGTTATTTTTCGGATATGAGTATATTATACTTAACCCTACTATCACTATTGGTATATGCAACCCACCCACACCAAATTTTAAAAATACCAATAGCAATCCCAACTCAATATATTTTTGGACGACATGTCTTTGGTTTCTTTAATAAGCCATGACTTAATTATAATCCTTACTAATCCACTTCAATCGTCATATCTTTCATATAGACAATGATGAAGGATAATAGGCCCCTCTTTTTTTCCGTTCATAGTGTTAATTTTTTGACCGAAAGATTATTTTTTGTTTTAAACTTTGGTTTTGCCCACTTGCTTCAAAAAAATAACATGTATCACGGGTTTCGTAGATTTCCGTCCCCTTACAAAACGTTCATGCTCCGTCAATGCATATAGAATCACGTTTATTGTATAATGACATTGGAATCCAAGTCCAACCTAGCCTTATTGTTTAACTAAACTATCACTATTACTTTTTGTTGAATGTGGATTTGGCTTGAACAAGTGAATATAAATCATTTTTGCTTTCTATATTGATGATCCACCGATCAAATTTGAACCAACCTTTTCATATGGAAGTATTTGTTAATAATACATCATCATTATTATTATTTACCCTCAAGAAATGAAAATCACATCATGTGAAAAGGAAAAAAAAACAATATACCACCAATTAATTCAAGAATCTAAGACTCTATTTTAAGTTTGAACACAATACAATCCAATGATCCATTCACACCAAAACACACATGCTAATGACAACCATCCCTCTAAAGGTGGGTGTTTACGTAAATAAGTTGACTCACATACTTTTAAACATACTTTTTAAACCTATTTTCAAATCTATATCATTTATTTACTATACTATTACGGAATAAAAAGGAAAAATTCCCAAAATGTCCAAATTGACCAACTTTTTTCTCAAATTGTCCATTTTACTATCCACTCTCTTGAAATATACACTCTGTTTATGGGCGCCGCGGCCCATATAAACACGGGCGCCGCCCATAAACTAACCCCATAAAATACCGACACATGACCTCTGTGGGTGCCGGTGCCCATGGACGAAGATAGAAGCTCATATATTTGAATTTTTGGTCACGTGCTTCCGGCCCACACCGACATTCCTGTTACGAGCGTAGCGACCGTAAACATTTCTATTTTATTTTTTTACGGGCGTCAAGTACAGGGCGACAGAACCTACTTTACGGGCGGCGAACATACTTTGCGGGCGCCTGAACCAAGTTTATGGGCAGAGGGCCCATATCTGATATTTTTACAGGCATGACGTTTGTACACATGTTGTGTTTATGGGTGGGGCGCCCATATCCGATATTTTTACGGGTATGCCACCAACAATCTGGCCTTTTTTATGGGCTTGGTGCCCACAAACATTTAATTTAAATTAATTCATGAAAAATAAATCAAGAACTTTGATTTCCTTTTTTTTACATTAAATTAATCATAATAAAAAAATAATTAATCGAGATAAATAACAATTAAAAATATCTAACATTAAATAAAAAAATATGTTACATAGTCGATTCACATACTCTTTGTTGCGAGTTCTTTTTGTTGAACCAAGAAGCAACTGATCCATAGTTAATATATTTTTATAAATATGACGACCCAAATATATAAACATTTGAAAAAAAAAGTTATACAAAAGTTAAAACTATGAAATAAAGCCTACTAAAAATGTATGAACTAATTTTTAAACAAAAACTTTCAGGTCGTCATATTTATAAAAAAGTTACACAAAACTTTTGTTTAAAAATTACTTTTTTTTTTTCAAATGTCTATATTTGGGGTCATATTTATAAAAATAGAATAATTATGGATCAGCTGCTTTTTGGTTCGACAAAGAGAACTCGCAGCAAACAGTACGTGGATCGACTATGTAACATATTTTTTTTGTATTTTTTTAGTTAGTGTTAAATATTTTTACTTGTTATTAATCTCGATTAATTATTTTTTACTATAATTCATTTAATGTTAAAAAAAAAAGGAAATCATATTTCTCGATTTATTTTTCATGAATTATTCAAATTAAATGTTTGTGGGCGCCACGCTCGTAAAAATGCCAGATCGTGAGCGCCACGCCAGTAAAAATATTGGATATTGACGCCCCGCCCGTAAACACAACATGTATACAGGCGCCACACTCATAAAAGTATCAGATACAGGCGCCCAACCACAAACTTGGTTCGGGCGCCCGTAAAGTAGGTTCAGTCGCATGGTACTTGACACCCGTAATAAAATATAATATATTTACGGGCGTGATGCTTGTAACAGGAATGTTGGTGTGAGACCGACACCCTTGACCAAAATTCAAATATATGGGCGCCTATCTTCATCCATAGGCACCGACGCCCACAGAAGCCACGTGTCGGTATTTTATTGGGTTATTTTACGGGCAACGCCATAAACGAGGTGGACATTTCAGAAGAGTTGATAGTCAAATGAAAAATC
Organism: Mikania micrantha; assembly: GCA_009363875.1. Taxonomy (NCBI): domain Eukaryota; kingdom Viridiplantae; phylum Streptophyta; class Magnoliopsida; order Asterales; family Asteraceae; genus Mikania; species Mikania micrantha. The sequence continues at coordinate 39,232,549 of CM018685.1, forward strand.
TGGGAAAAAAGTTGGTCATTTTGGGAATTTTTCCAATTAAAAGTCTATTCCTACAGGTACATTGTGACACCTCGCAAATTTCAGGTCGGCATTTATATTACCTTAATAATAATGTGTATTATTATTTCATACGTGCCACTAAAATTTAGAATGTATAGTGTGACACGTGGCACGATAGTTCAAACACACCGATAATTCGAGAAATTATCGCACAACACTCGCACGTGTCTTGAATGACGAACGTTGGTGAACGGATCAAACCACAATACATTTTAACTACACTTAGGTTCTGGGGAACCTAGAATAGGTGGAACAATGCTTACATGTCGAGAAACGATGTCCGTAATCGAGAAATTCGCGAAAATCGGATCGAAACAATGAAGTTGGGCTTATTGGGCTCAGCCGAGACCCGTCGCGGACCCAAATGGGCCTTCGCGGTATGCGAAGCCTGGGCGGGAGAATTTGAATTCTCCGAAAACCATCGCGGTACGCGACGACCGATCATCTTCCATCATCGCGGTACGCGGCGTGTTTCAGGAACCGAATGATTATTTTATTCGTCGCGCTACGCGACGGTGCTTTTTGCCAGGTGTCGCGGTACGCGACGCAACCCTATGCGTATAAATCTTTATAAAACCAATGTTAATCATTCTGCTAGCCTCTACTTGTTTCCTCTCGCCTGAAAGCCTTCATCTCGACCTCTTGCACTCTGTTACTCCCTAATAGCCTCTTTGGAAGCCATTATCACCATTGTAGAAGGACCATTGAAGCCATTGAAGACTCGAAGCAAACTAAGGAGCATCATTTAACATCTTGAACGACTAGGAGCTACTGAGGAAGCAATCCCAGGAGTTCTTGAAGCCTTTCATCTCTGTTCCATCGATATTCAAGCACCCAAGAAGACCCTTGAGGTAGTTCTAGCTTCATTTAGTGTTTCTAGCACTTGTACACACACATGCAAGAAATTTGGATTGTTTAGATCTGTGATTTGTATATTGATTCATTGATTTGAGCATTTGGATTGATTAATGATGATTATTGATACAAAAATACAATATTTGGGGTTTTTGGCTTAGATGATGAATTCTATTAACATGCATGATCAATCCATGAAATTTCTTGATGGTTTTGTGTATGAATATATGAATCTTGAAGATATGTGAAGTCATGAGAATGATCTATGATGATATTTGTAGTCAAAACATTGATTTAGGGCTTATTACTAATTTTAGAAACTTTAATCTTGCAAGATTGGTGATTCTTGATGAAATGGTCAAATGCATGTGATTAGATCTAAGGTTTATGCTTAAAAATGGTGTTTAGGAACTTACATGTTGATTATTTAATATATTGGAATAGTTAGAATCACTAAAAACATGATTTTGATGAATATTATTAAAAATAGAAACTTTTTGCTACAATCTTGCTAGTAATGAAGAATTTGTTAAATATTGTATGTTTAACATGCTTGGTTACATTAGTTAATGAAAATTGGTAATTTTATGACTTAATTGAATGGTATGTGTGTATTTGTCAAGAGTTACTATAAATAGCAACTTTATTTTACAAGTTAGCAAATAGGAGCATGCTAGTCATAACGGTGATGATTAATAGAACTAGGATGATGATTTTATGAGAAGATTTGCATCTAAACTTTGTGACATATGCTTATCTTAGTTACTTTCTAGTTTTAGTAACTTTTACGCTCTAAACATGCTAAACCAGCTAAATGTAATTATGTGCTATGTGATAACATGCTTACTAGGGATAAATATGTATGCTAGAATAATCGGAGTATGATTCTTTGTATGACTTGCTTAATTTGGAAACTTCCCTGAAATAGAAACTTACTATAAATATTAAGTTTCCTCACGAAAGTGACTTTGGTATCCGTACACATCACACGACACTAAACCGCACATCACACGATCACATGATCCAAGAACCGTCACCAACGGGTCGTTAGGTCAAACACGGTCAACATGGTCAAACACGGTCAACACGACCCACATAACAACTTAGAGTTGTTAAACACTAACACGGTCCTGTGAGGCCCACGTGTATGTAACACAAACTTACAACACCTATGTGATATAGGTGACTGCTAGCCGACGAGCTACTCGATTTCTGTTAAGAACGCATTTCACAAACTCAGGTGAGTTTACATGTAACCCCCAAAGTTCAACTACACGTGCCACGTGTGACAAGTGTTTTGAAATCACCCTCCAAGTTAGGTCCCAGAAAAATCATCATTTATGTTTGGTTTACAAAACATATTAACCACTTACAAATTTCAAAAACATATGATTTAATATTTTCACAACATATAAAAACATTACATACAAACCCCATATGTAATTTACACCAAACCATATGTTTACAAACGATAGTTCGATCCATTTCTTCCAATCTCGAGCTCGTGTTTCCAATTCGTATCTATTTAAAACCTGAACACACACCAAACAATCAAGTGTTAGTTCATGAGAACTAAGTGAGATCACCCCGCAATTTCCCCAATTGTATTCCATAACACCATATGGATACAATACCAAAATCCCCCAAATATAATTTGGTAATATTATTCGACCCGACCGCAAAACGATTTACTAACGGGTCGTTTTCACCCAAACACCTTAAATCTCCCTTCCATGCCCAAACCAATTGGATTTACCAATGGAAATGCGAGTCAAAGCTGAAATATGTCAATTTATGACATTTTCAGAGATACAGATGCAACACGGCCGTGTTCCGAGGGAACACGGTCATGTCAGAAGGTTTTTCAACATCAGACCTGCAGATGAACATGGGCGTGTTCCAGGGAACATGACCATGTTGAAACTCCTTCCATACATACATATTTTCTTTGTTCTCTCCCCTCATTCTTTTTCACCAAGAATTTCAAATTGTACAACCACCACAATATACTCAACACATGAAAATCATATTCATAACACTTTAAAACACCAATTAAGTGTTAGAACATAAAATCACCAAGTAAAAGTCAAATTTCACACCATTTTCTTGAGACATCCTTTTTCACCAAGGATTTTCAAGGTAGGTAATCACACCACTTGTGATTTACCTAAACACCATAAAATTCACCATGGGAAGTTCACACCACTTGTGAATCAACCCATCTCCAAATTCCCACCACTTGTGCATTGTTTGACCCATCTTAGTCAAACTTCAAATAAGAAGTTTACATCACTTGTGAATCATTCTCATTTCTCCTCACCAATGGTAAACATACAAATTTACAATAACTAAACAAATATAACACCTATTGCACGTTATTGACAAACGACAACACACAAACACCAATTCGAATTGTTTGACTATTTTCAGTCAAACTTCTAATAAGAAGTTCACACCCCTTGTGAATCATTCTTATTTCACCACACCACTTTTTATACTAAATCCATTACAATAACTAAGCAAATATAACACCTATTGCATGTTATTGTCACACCCCCAATATACAAACACCAAATCACCAATTTAATCACCAAACACCCAAATTCATACATACATCAATTATACACCAATTGATCACCATAACCCCTAATACACACACACACACACACACACCAATTATGCACCAATTGGTCACCAAACACCAATAAGTCATGCACTAAAACAAACACCTAACACCCAACATGCATATCCCACATAATTGCATGTTGTTGACCAACACCAAGTCAACATACATTTCAACACATATAATAAACTATACACCAAACCCCAAATTCATATATCTAAACACTAATATACTCCAATTTAATCACCATTTGACCAACAACTAAGTCAAACACCCCAATTGCCACTATATGTGGTATTATATACATATACTAACTTAACAACGCATATTCCTCATACATTGCCAAGTTGAACACCAATTCAATTATATATACACCCATATACACAATATGCACCAATTAAATCCCCAAACACCAAATCAAAACCAATTCATCAAATTCTAGCATAGCAATGCATTTTCTACATACATTGCTTTTATGCTACACACACCTAGTATTCACCAATTAATCAACTTTAAACACCCCCATAACAACACTAATATGACTTATGGTTGCATAATTAGTGAGTAGGTTACTCACCTTAGCCCGTAGGATCTTCACCAAAGTCAACTTGGCCTTTCCGGTCTTTGACTTGATCCTTGGCTTTCACCACCATCACCTTGTCCCGACAAGTGATCCACCACCAAAATCTCCTCCCACTATCGTTTCCTATTATCACAACTAATAGGTTCAGTACAAGATTTGACTATAACTAGTCAAATTTCATCCAATTGACTATCATCACCAATTACACCTAGGTTATAGTCAAATTACCCCCTAATCACAAAATTTTCACCTTTTGTGATCATATCAATCAATTAACCTCACCCATCCCTTTGAACACATTATTAGGTAAAAATCAAGTTGTTGACATTTCATCAAACAACTTGTGTGCAGGAATTTCACCTACACAAGTCAACTACATCCCAACCCCATTGATCTCCCATTTAGGTTTCTAATCATCCAACTCCAAATATCACCACAATTCACCATTGTTATTCGACTTTAAATGTTAGAAATCATCATGTTATCATCTAAGCCATTATCCAACACTCATTTTAAGCTCCTAGTTCATCTTCTTCATGAACCATAAGAATACCATTTTCATCTAACTTTGTCAAACTCCATAGAAGGACCAAAAGGTTGTTCTTAGATGATCTACATGATGATTTACAACGTATAACCCCATATAAACCTCCAATTTCGGATTTGACCCATCAAACCCACACCCCATGGAAGACCCACGTAAATCTCAACAAAACTCCAAAAATTACATACCTAGATGTAGTTTGATGCTAGTAGAACTCAACTATATGCTTGTATTCAAGATCAAACCGTAAATCGAGCACCAATTTGATCAATCTTGTAGTTTAGGGTTTTTCTCCTTTCTTCCTCTTCTCTTGAACGACACATACATAAATAAAATGGGAATATGAACTTTGACCATAGTCAAAGTCTTATCCCATCTAATTCCATCTTTTGCCAATTGTCACATTTGATCCCTCAAATTTTTAAAACCCTTAACTAGTTTAACTAACCAAATCAAGCTAGTTACTAGTTAACTGTAACAACCCAATTGTTATTAAAACACCCACCGAATTAAAATATAAATAATTTTTCCGCCAATTATATTATATTTTAATATTTCCCCAAAATGGGTCGTTACAAATTCTCCCCTCCTTACAAAGGTTTCGTCCCCGAAACCTTATCACCCATCAAAAGAAAATGAATGAAATTTTCGTTTTTTTCATCCTCAGATTCTCCCCCGTTATATCAGAACCCCACCGGTTCTTCCGCTGCACCTTCACCTAATTAATCGCCTCATTTTTCGATTGTTTGACCTTTCTATTTAAGACAGCCACCAATTTCTCCACGCAATTCAATTCACCATTTCTCTCCAAATTCTCCAATGGCACATAGGCCGATTCGCCCGCCAAGCATTTCTGCAATTAAGACACGTGGAATGTATTGTAAATTCCACTCTATATCTCCGGTAGCTCTAAGCGATAAGCAACCATGCCAATCCGAGCTATAACTATATTGCTCAACAAAGCGTGAGCTTAATTTCCCTCGCTTACAAGAACAATTCGCACCCTTCCATGGAGAACTTCCAACAAACGAATCTCATACTTGGAATTTGACTGTTCTTCTACGCACCTACACATACAATTTCTGAAGGTCTAACACCGCCTTCAAATGAATTCGGATTACATCAATCCATTCATTTATCATTTTAACCACTACTTACCTACATGTTCTTGTTATCCACCCTCTCCCCAACTCCTGAAATATACTATCTTCTTCGTATATTATTTCTTACAGAATCATTCCACACCTGGAATGATAACCGTTCTTAAACAAGAACTCCTCTAAGGTAGATAGTCATCACATCACCAACTATGCACACCCGTAACATATCCTCACAGGCCTGAATGGTTCTTTATCTTTGACCATTAGTGTGAAGATGATACGTCATGCTCGACAACAGTTTCGTGTTCCTTCTTAACATATTAGAATTCATGGGTAAACAAGAAATGAACGCTTTTAGTCAACCTGCCCACGATGACCAAATAATACCAGATAGCACCATTAAGCATTGATAAGGTTCACACCACAGGTGAATCCTCATCAAATCACCCTTCCTTGTTAATCATCTAAACACGCTAATAACACATTTTCACCAAATCCTCACCTTAAGAAATCACACAACTTTTGATTACCAACATTAATCCACCCACCATAAGTTAACATCTTAACAGTCAAGTCTAGATATGGTTATTGGTTCATTTGCACCCAGACTCCTCTTACTTATAATTACCACAAACACCTCTGCAACTTAGATATTACACGCCCTTGTACATTATCTAATAGCACACAAATGTTATAGAGGTTCACACCGCTTGTGAATTATCTACATCAATTTACACCACACAATAACCATAATTTATGTTCGAATCTAGTTTACAAACTACCAGATTCATTTCTCCCAACCATGAACTCCTAAATAATGTCCATAATCTTATGGATCATCCCCAAGCATTTTCATATATTTTAAAAGATTAAAATCAACCACCTATAATGTCAACACACGTATACAGGTCATTTCTACCTCCTTACATTCAAATATTACAACACATACACATCTATATATAAATATAGATGTTCACACTATTTGTGAATTATCCATGAAATAATAGTTTCAACATGTAGGTTTGATTTCAAAATTTATCTCCAAATCTATCTATCAACCCATATCAATTTAACACACCAGACTACAAACACGTATTATTTACGACATGTATCAAACAAACACACCAATTAATACAATCGCATGTTTGTAGTCACCACTCCCCAGTTATGACACTCTGGCCAAAACCTTTGACATTGCATAACGACACTATGTGTCAACACCATTAACACCAAAAAGAAAACATTCCCTTTTAATCAATTTCAACCAAGGATAATCCACATATCCTAATACACATATCTTTCATTATTTACACCAAACAACATATGACTCGTATTTTCAACAAGTCATCACACATATGTGCTTCAATTCACGACCACCAAATCCGCACTACATACGGTTTTTAACACCACACCAAACACCAAACACGCCTTTATTGCTCAATATAACATACATATGTGTGGTACATACATTCTCCTATTGTCAATCAATATACTAATTTTCACCTAGTATTAAATTGATTAACTACACCTTTTAACACCACATTCATATATAAATGTCTACACCACTTGTAGATCATCTAAATCAGAATTTAGTTATGCAAGGTTTATACAACAAACCATTGCCAACATATCAAACCACCCAAATTTTATAGTCTCACCAAAATTAGCTCCCACCTGCATGTGAATTACCCCTCATGCCACATGAATGTGGAATTATACGCCAAACCCAATGCCATTCCAAAATGGACTTACATGTCACGCCCGAATTCACATAATAATGCATATTCCACATGAGTAATAACAACTACCATGTTTTAACACCATTTACTCCATATCATTACTACCAAGACTCACACATCTATGGTCTTACACGATAAATTCAATGTCACTCACCAGTGATCTTACATGATATTCCACACGAATGTGGATTTTCCCCCAATGCCACACACCTGTGGACTTACATGAATTTTCACTTGAAAGTGAAGTCTCCTAATGCCACACACCTGTGGTCTTACAAGAATTTTCACCCGAAGGTGAATTTTCATCAATGCCACACACCAGTGGACTTACATGAATCTTCACCCGAAGGTGAAGTCTCCCAATGCCACACACCCGTGGACTTACAAGAATTTTCACTCGAAGGTAAATTTTCACCAATGCCACACACCAGTGGACTTACATTAATTTTCACCCGAAGGTGAATTCAAGCCAATGCCACACACCTGTGGTCTTACATATATTTCCACACGAATGTGGATTCACCCAATTCTAGTGTCAATTATCAATTAACATGCAATGACACTATTTCAAGTTATGCATACAACACATAACAATCAACCATTTCTACAACACATACAATTCTATACCATCATTTGAGTAGATTCGGTTAAAGTCATGATCATGCAACAAGAGTAACGTTATACTGGCCATGCATAACAATACAATCATCCCATGTTCATTTCCATAACTTCATCATCCCACATCATGATTTAGAACTTTGGTTTACACCAAATCAACATAAACAACACAATTGTATCCACACAATTAGTCATTCTTAATCAATACAGGTAATAGATACGCTAACCTCAAACTTTGACTCCGAGCTCAGATCCTGGATCGAACACCTCCACCTCTTATCAAGAGCACAAAAGTTTGAGTTCAAGTGTTCATGACACACTTGATTCGCTCAAACCATTGGCTCTGATACCAACTTGTAACCCCCAAAGTTCAACTACACGTGCCACGTGTGACAAGTGTTTTGAAATCACCCTCCAAGCTAGGTCCCAGAAAAATCCTCATTTATGTTTGGTTTACAAAACATATTAACCACTTACAAATTTCAAAAACATATGATTTAATATTTTCACAACATATAAAAACATTACATACAAACCCCATATGTAATTTACACCAAACCATATGTTTACAAACGATAGTTCGATCCATTTCTTCCAATCTCGAGCTCGTGTTTCCAATTCGTATCTATTTAAAACCTGAACACACACCAAACAATCAAGTGTTAGTTCATGAGAACTAAGTGAGATCACCCCGCAATTTCCCCAATTGTATTCCATAACACCATATGGATACAATACCAAAATCCCCCAAATATAATTTGGTAATATTATTCGACCCGACCGCAAAACGATTTACTAACGGGTCGTTTTCACCCAAACACCTTAAATCTCCCTTCCATGCCCAAACCAATTGGATTTACCAATGGAAATGCGAGTCAAATCTGAAATATGTCAATTTATGACATTTTCAGAGATACAGATGCAACACGGCCGTGTTCCGAGGGAACACGGTCATGTCAGAAGGTTTTTCAACATCAGACCTGCAGATGAACATGGGCGTGTTCCAGGGAACATGACCATGTTGAAACTCCTTCCATACATACATATTTTCTTTGTTCTCTCCCCTCATTCTTTTTCACCAAGAATTTCAAATTGTACAACCACCACAATATACTCAACACATGAAAATCATATTCATAACACTTTAAAACACCAATTAAGTGTTAGAACATAAAATCACCAAGTAAAAGTCAAATTTCACACCATTTTCTTGAGACATCCTTTTTCACCAAGGATTTTCAAGGTAGGTAATCACACCACTTGTGATTTACCTAAACACCATAAAATTCACCATGGGAAGTTCACACCACTTGTGAATCAACCCATCTCCAAATTCCCACCACTTGTGCATTGTTTGACCCATCTTAGTCAAACTTCAAATAAGAAGTTTACATCACTTGTGAATCATTCTCATTTCTCCTCACCAATGGTAAACATACAAATTTACAATAACTAAACAAATATAACACCTATTGCACGTTATTGACAAACGACAACACACAAACACCAATTCGAATTGTTTGACTATTTTCAGTCAAACTTCTAATAAGAAGTTCACACCCCTTGTGAATCATTCTTATTTCACCACACCACTTTTTATACTAAATCCATTACAATAACTAAGCAAATATAACACCTATTGCATGTTATTGTCACACCCCCAATATACAAACACCAAATCACCAATTTAATCACCAAACACTCAAATTCATACATACATCAATTATACACCAATTGATGTCACACCCCGGGCCGGCGGGAACGGATCGGGTTTTCCCGTCGGGCGGAAGGTTCCCGGGGCGCGATATCTTTGAATGATAATCAAATGATCAGATTGTTACATAGCACATGATAATCAAAATGAGAAATGCTAACACATCAATGATATAGAATTACAAGATTAAATTACACTGTATAATTCATAATTTAATCAAGTAAGTCTACCAAAAGAATCAATGTAACTATATCTTGTATATGTACAAGATATACAAAAGATGATTCAATGTTTTGGCACCAAAAGCATGCAACACAAAATAAGCTAGGTCTTCTAAAAGTCCTCTAGCTTAAACCTTGCATGTATGTCTCTACACCTGTTCGTCACCTGAGAAAACATGTATTTAAAACAAAGTCAACACTAGGTTGGTGAGTTCATAAGTAAGTTAATGTAAAACCTTGATTCATTCACATGCACATTCACAATGATAATAGGTTACTAGTATGATTGTCTGATTCACTTGTTCATCCAATGGCTCCTCAATAGTTATAGTCACAAGTACTATATCATCCTAGTAGTGTTGCTTATATATAGGGCATATGTAAGGGAACTAAGCCCTAGCCAACATCCCACCACAACACCACTAGAACTCCACACTACTTGTAATACAACTATTGATTCCCATTCTCAATTCACATGTTATCTCTTCCTTGATCACCTGTGTTCTCATGTATAGAATAAGAAAATGATAACGTGGTAATTATCAAACCTAAGTATTGATAACCAATATATGTGTTAAGGATGTTAGATTTATTAAATCCATTCCTTAGATTATTCTATAGTTGTGGGGTTAACTGTTGTTTCACTTCTAAATATTAAAAGTGTTAGTTAACTGTTCATCATGTGTCTCCAAATGCAGCGTATAGAATCCGAATGGAATCCATTTTGAATCCTCACGTAATCAGATTAAAATGCATTCCATTCTCTCCTATCCCGCCGTGTGATCCCAAAGTTTCCGTGTGGGATTGTATCATGTGATTAACAAAGTCGAATAAGAACTTGTCTTATTACGTTATGATAATCGGGTGTAAATGACAAGAATCCCATGAAGTTACGTTATCATGATCGTCATTCACTGTAAATGATAAGAATCGTCATTTACTGAATCCATGTGTTCCCAAAGTATCCGTGTGGGAATGTTCTCGTGTGTTTAACAAAGTCGAATAAGAACTAGTCTTATTACATTATGTTAACTATGTGTAAATGATAAGAATCCCATGAAGTTACGTTATCATGATCATCATTTACTGTAAATGATAAGAATCCCATGAAGTTACGTTATCATGATCATCATTTACTGTAATCCGTGTGATCCCAAAGTCTCAATGAGGGATTGTTCTCGTTATGCTTATGTGTAAACTGTCTAGGTATTTGCTCATGTGAAAATAACTAAGTGTTATAAGCTATTATCTTATAACTAAGTTATTCTAATGTGTTGATGATTAAGAAATTACATTATCATAATCATCTGAGTTTCCCTGTTATCTCATAATCATACAAGCATGCATACAATGATATATGATAATAAACAATTTAATATCATTTAATCAGAGTATAATTAACATGTTAAGTAAAACTTTTAAATAAATAAAAGTAAACATGTTTCTCAGCCCCGAGAGTTAAAATCAGTAAAGATTAAAGTAAAAGGGGCATATGAACTCACCTTGTAGTAGTAGGGTTGACTTAGCTTAAAAGAATGAAGACACGCGCTCTTGATTTCACTTGTGGTGTTTTCACGTTCCTGTATTGTTTACACATTGTATTTGACTCATAAGTATCACTATTATAATTTATGTGTGTGTGCATGTATTGTTTCTGCCCTTGTTGTCACCACCCGGTCTCGACTCTCATTCGGCCCAATTTATTTTAAATGTGCATTGTGGACACTTAGCTAATTTAGTTCACCATTTGTGTATGATTGAAATGTATGCCCAAGGGTTTGATTTTCATGCTTTCATTTTGTCTTTAATTCAATCCTTTTGTGAGAGTTCAATAACCTACTATCCTTATTTGTTTCAACACAATTGATTGTCATTCTCTTTTGAAAGAAAACTATATTTCAACTCCCACTTATATTAAATGTCACCTTTAATTATTTGGTTCTTGAATTTCGATTATCTTGAAACTCATTGGGCCGAATGTGAGTTGTGTGGTTCGTAATTCACGTGGGCTTAAGTTAAACAATATGGGCCAGATCGTTTGGGCCGAAGACAAAAAGAGATTGGGCCGATGGTCTGCACTCAATAATTGGTGTATATTGATCACTATTTGACCGGGAATGTGAGCTGCGAAGCTTATAGGCCCAAGTTGGTATCGTGGACCAGAAAAAAAGTGTGGGCTGCATATATGGGCCTGGAATCTGGAAAATTTGGCCGAAGGGGTGTAATAATCCGCTCACAATAAACTGTTGGGCCAACACTATTTCTTTGGGCCGTAGGAGGATATCATGGGCCAAGGGGATTACTGCTGGACCAAGTATGCTAATGTAATTGGGCTGGGCCTGATTGAATTTAGATGGGCCGAAAATAATTACATGGATCAATCTAATGGTAGTGGGCCTAGATAATTGTTGTTTGGGCCAGTTAATACGTAATAAGGCTAAGGGAGTTGGGCTGGGACAGCCTCGTGGGCCGTAACAAGAAAAATGGCCGGTGATGCTGCCTTGGGTTCGTGGCAATTGTTCACCATCGTAGGTTCGCTGTCTGTTGATGAATCCGGTGGCCATGGTTCGACTAGATGGATACACAGGCCCAAGGTTCGCCAAGGTGTATGGTTCGCCAGCTGGGTTCGTGGTTCATCCTTAGGGTTCGTCGCACAAAATGGTTCGGCCTTTACATGGAGGGTTCGTGGCATCTGATCAAGGTTCGACAACCAGAGCTGGGACTGTGCAAGGGTTCGTGGGTAGCCAAGGGTTCGGCTAGGATACCCAGCAGCAGCAGGGTTCATTTAGCATGTCTAGGGTTCGTGACCAGAGAAGGGTGCGTCGGGGTTCGTCGGTTGAAGTGAGTAGCGGGTTCGGCCATGGTTGCCTCACCTCACGAACCTGAAATCCCCTACCCATCATCACCCACTGCAAGTTCATTGTCCCCAGGGTTGTTGCTGTGTAGTCGATCCACCAGAAATAGCATTCGAAGGTTTAGGTTGACTCACAAAGGGTCTAGACCGGTTGGGTGAACTTAGGTCGATTAAGGGTGTGAGAAAACCCTATTTCCAGAAATGTTTCAAGCATCATACCTTCGATTTTGTTGGTTAAAACTCTAGATCTGCTGTACTTTCTTGTAGAGGAGGTCAAGGGCTACGCGTGGGTTCGAAAATCACCCAAATCGGGCTTGAAATGAGTGAGTTATGCTTGGTTGAAGGTGGCTTGGTGGTGGTGAAAGGAGGTGGCCGGATTTTTGAAGAAGAGAGAGAGTTGGAGATGATGAAATGAATAAACATGAGTCATTTAGGGTTTTTATACTACGGTTGGTGTCCGGGTCCATTTCGGTTGCTCGGTTCGCTAATTTGTCGCGTATCCGGAAAATTACGCGTAATTTAAAATAAATAAATAGAAATGTTAATTTAATTAATTTGATGAGTTTCAAAATTGTAAAAATGTTTATTATTTTATTTAATTAAATTTAAAATTCGTTTCGTGTCGTAATTCGTTTTCGTTTCGTCGAATCGCGTCACCATCGCGCGTATTCGTTCGAATCGTCATTCGAACGAACACGACGATGGTTTTGCTTTCCGACTTTTGTTTTCTACTTTCCAGTCATCATTTCAGAACGTTAAACTCACAGATATGTTTGTGTGAATCGTCACCCACGCAAACACACTGTCAGTTCGTTATTCTGAAACGACACTGCAGTTTATGTTTAAATTGTGCTTCCTCACTGTCGGACTCAACTAAACATCCTGTTTTCATCTTGTATTCACATTGAATTGTCGGCCATCTGATTCCTGTCATCTATGGACATCAGATCGCAACCGATTTGTTTCTGATAATTGTTTGAATCACCGTTGTTTCTCATGATTTGTTGTGTTAATTGTCATTAAGTTTTCACTTAATAAACACAACTAATGTTTCAAATGTACGTTGTACTTAATGTATTTAAGTTTACACAAAAATACGTACAACTGTTCTTGTATTTAGAATCCTGTTAATACAAAAACTGTTTACAAATACGCATGTACACATAGTTACTGTATGCAAGTACACATACCGTACGGACTTGCCGGGCGGTCGGGTACTAGTTGTCACAGTCTCCCCTTGTTAAAGAAATTTCGTCCCGAAATTTAAGCATAAAGATCGGTCTTTATTTCTCGAACAGGTGGGGATACTTGGCTTTCATGTTGTCCTCGCGTTCCCAAGTAAATTCTGGTCCACGCTTGGAGTTCCATCGAACCTTTACAATAGGGATACGGCTACGCTTCAGTTTCTTAACTTCACGTTCCATAATCTCTACAGGTTCTTCAATGAAGTGTAATTGCTCATCAACTTGTATTTCTTCCAATGGTATGATCAATGACTCATCTGCTAAGCACCTTTTGAGATTTGATACATGAAACACATCGTGTACTCCACTGAGTTCATCAGGGAGTCTGAGTCTGTATGCCACAGGACCTATACGTTGAGTAATCTCAAACGGTCCGACATACCTAGGTGCTAGCTTGCCTTTAGCCCCAAAACGAACTACGCCTTTCCATGGGGACACTTTCAACATGACTCGGTCACCCACATCGAATTCCAAAGGCTTGCGCCGTTTGTCTGCGTAACTCTTTTGGCGGCTACGTGTTGCTTGTAATCGTCGTTGTATCTGGGCTATCTTATCAGTAGTTTCCTGAATAAGTTCAGGCCCAGTTATTCTGTTGTCTCCCACTTCGGTCCAACAAATTGGAGACCGACATTTTCTACCATAGAGTGCTTCAAAAGGAGCACATCCGATGCTGCTGTGGTAGCTATTGTTGTAGGAGAACTCAATGAGTGGTAAGTGTGTGTCCCAACTTCCACCGAAGTCTAGGATGCATGTTCTCAACATATCCTCTAGGGTTTGAATGGTGCGCTCGCTTTGTCCATCCGTTTGTGGATGATAAGCAGTGCTCAAGTTAACACTTGTCCCTAAGGATTGTTGCAATGATTGCCAGAACCGTGAAGTAAATCGACTGTCCCGGTCAGAAATAATAGACAATGGCACACCGTGCCTTACTACTATTTCATCGATGTATAGTCTTGCTAATTTTTCCATCTTGTAAGTCTCTCTGATTGGCAAGAAGTGTGCGGATTTGGTCAATCGATCAATGATGACCCAAATAGAATCGTAACCGCTGGAAGTGCGGGGTAGCTTGGTAATGAAATCCATAGCTATTTGTTCCCACTTCCATTGTGGTATCTCCGGTTGTTCCAGCAAACCCGAAGGTTTCTGGTGTTCAGCTTTGACTTTGGCACATGTGAGACATTTGCCAACATAAGTGGCAATGTCTTTCTTCATGCCTGGCCACCAATAAAACGACCTAAGGTCTTGGTACATCTTATCGGCACCAGGATGAACTGAATAACGTGTCTTGTGTGCCTCATCAAAAATGAGTGTTCGAAGTTCATCTACTGCTGGAATCCAAACACGATCCAGATAATAGATAACTCCATCTTGTTTCGTCTTGAAATGTTTCTCGGCTCCACAGTCGAGCTCGCGTTTCAGATTGTCTCTTGCCACTGCTTCTTGTTGTGCTTGTAGAATGTGATCTCTCAAACTGGTTTGCACAGTCATTCCCATTGCGCGAACGCGTAAAGGTTTGACTCTTTCCTTCCGACTCAAAGCATCTGCAACAACATTTGCTTTGCCCGGATGGTATTTGATCACACAATCGTAATCGTTCAGGAGCTCAACCCAACGTCTCTGTCTCATGTTAAGCTCCTTCTGATCAAATATGTGCTGTAAACTCTTGTGATCTGTGAAGATAGTGCATTTGGTACCATAAAGGTAGTGTCTCCAGATCTTTAATGCAAAGACCACAGCTCCCAGTTCTAAATCATGTGTCGTGTAATTCTTCTCATGTATCTTCAATTGTCGTGAGGCATAAGCAATGACTTTGTCTCGTTGCATCAAGACACATCCGAGTCCCTGATGGGAAGCATCACAGTAAACTACAAAGTCATCACTGCCTTCTGGGAGTGTTAGGATTGGAGCATTGCACAATCTTTGTTTCAGTGTCTGGAAAGCCTCTTCTTGTTTATGAGTCCACACAAAGGTTCAGACTTCTGTGTGAGCTTGGTGAGAGGCAAGGCTATCTTAGAGAAATTCGAGATGAATCTCCTGTAATAACCTGCCAATCCCAAGAATGATCGGATCTCCGTTGGTGTCGTAGGCACATCCCAGTTCTTGATTGCTTCTATCTTGGCAGGATCCACATGAATACCATCACTGTTAATCACGTGACCCAAGAACTGGACTTCACTTAACCAAAATTCACACTTGGAGAATTTGGCATAAAGTCGTTCTTCTTTCAGAAGCTCCAAAACTGTCTTGAGGTGTTGCTCATGTTCTTTCTTGTTCTTTGAATAAATCAGTATATCATCAATGAAGACGATAACAAACTGATCTAGATACGGCTTGCACACCCGGTTCATCAAATCCATGAACACAGCCGGTGCGTTCGTCAATCCGAATGGCATCACCATGAATTCGTAATGGCCATATCGGGTACGAAAGGCCGTCTTTGGTATGTCTTCTTCTTGAATCCGGAGCTGATGATAACCTGATCTCAGGTCTATTTTTGAAAAGTACTGTGCTCCCTGTAACTGATCAAACAAATCATCAATCCTCGGTAACGGGTACCGATTCTTGATGGTGAGTTTGTTGAGTTCTCGATAGTCAATGCACATTCTGAAAGTTCCATCCTTCTTTTTGACAAAAAGAACCGGAGCTCCCCACGGGGAAAAGCTCGGTCGGATGAATCCTTTATCGAGAAGTTCTTGTAACTGATTAGACAACTCCTGCATCTCAGATGGAGCAAGTCTATAAGGAGACTTAGCTACAGGAGTTGCTCCCGGAATCAAATCGATTCGGAACTGCACCGATCTCTCGGGTGGCAGTCCGGGTAAATCATCCGGAAAGACTTCTGCAAAATCTCTCACAATTGGTACATCTTGAATCTTGATCGCCTTTTTGTCTTTCTGAATCACGTGAGCTAGAAATGCAACGCATTGTTTTCGTAACACTTGCGAGCCTTCATGCACGATATTATCTTGACACTGCGTTTCGCTTGGTCTCCACGAATCTCCAAGACCTCATTGTTCTCCACAGGAATGCGTAGTAGCTTATCGGAACAGATGAACTCAACTCTATTAAGAGATAGCCAATCCATTCCGATGATGATGTCGAAACTGCCCAACTCCATCGGTATCAAGTCGATGGAAAATGTATGATCGCCAAGTGTCAATGGGCAATTCCTAAATATAGTGTCTACTGTAATCTGTTTGCCATTTGCTATCTCAATAGTATAAGGGGAGTCTAACAATTCCTTAACATAATCAAGATGGCATGCAAAATCGGACGAGATAAAACTCTGATCCGCACCAGTGTCAAATAATATGGATGCATAGAAGTCAGATAAGAGAAATGTACCCGTAATAACATTCGGGTCCTGTCGAGCGGCAGTAGCTCCTATCTGAAAGGCTCTTCCTCGCGGTGCTTGAGCCCCTTGTTGATTTCTCTTGGGACAATCCCGAGAGAAATGTCCTGGTTCGCCACAGTTGTAGCAAGACCTAGGATCTGCAGCAGCAGTGGCTGCATTGTTGTTTCTGTTCTGAGTCCTCTGACTCCTGCAGTAGTTTGCTGTGTGACCAAATCTTCCACAGTTGGTGCAGTGTCTGCACGGAACATTTGGTAGATGATGGTACTGGCATGAGTTGCACAAAGGTGCAGTGCCAGTGTATGGCTTCCTGATCTCCAATGGTGGTGGTTGATTGCGCATCGGAGTTTGAGTAGTGGCAGCAAAGTTTCTAGCCACCTTTTGTTTCTTAGCCGGACGTTTGTCCGACTTCTTTGAAGTTCCAGCTTTGGCTGTTTCAGCCTCCTTTTTGAATGCTCCGGAGGCAACCATCATATCCGTCAGGGATGCTGACAGTGTAACAGCTAATTCCATGGTGGTAGGGTGAGCAGAAATCACATGACCTCGGATACTGGGCGGTAATCCACCAACATACCGCTCAATTCTCTTCTCAAGTGTTGGCACCACATCCGGTGCCAGAGTGGCTAACTCATGAAATCGTGTAGTGTAGGCCAGATGCCCAGCACCAATCATCTCCAGATTGAGTAGTTCAGTCTCAACCTTTTTCAGCTCATTTCTTGGGCAAAACTCTGCCCTCAACATCGCCTTGAATTCGTTCCACGGCATGGCCTGGGCCTCATCCCGGCCTCTGATTGAAACCTGAGCGTTCCACCAGGTTAACGCTCGCTTGCTAAATGATCCAGCAGCATACTTTACTCTATTATGTTCAAGACAGCCACTGATGTCGAGGGTAGCCTCCATCTTCTCAATCCACTGGATCAGTCCGACTGCACCCTCACTGCCACTAAAACTGGGTGGCTTGCAACCTACAAAGTTCTTGTAGGCATAGTCCTGACTCTGTCTGGTGTTACCGCTGCCTTCTCCTGATGAGTTGGCAACGTTGTTGCTGTTGTTGGTGTTGATTCGGTTCATCATGTCTGGGATTACCTCCCTCAGCTGACTGGTCAACAGAGTGGCCAGTGCAATGGTAGCGGGATCCAACTGATACGCCGGTGGTGGCGGAGGAGGAGGTGGAGGTGCTTGTGTAGGAGAGTCTGGCGGTGTCGGTGTCGAAGAGTGCGGAGCTGAACCTTGAGTCAGCGGTAGTAGAGGTGGTTGTCTTCGTGGCGGCATTCTGATCATAACCGAAAGAAAATCGGTTAGTGCAGTGATCAGAAGCAGAAGACATGCAAATAGAATCCTATATCATAAGAACTCTACATGAGGGTCCCTAGGTTATAGTCTAGGCCAAACCGTTTAAGTAATATGACCTATATTTCTCTATAACCATGGCTCTGATACCAATCTGTCACACCCCGGGCCGGCGGGAACGGATCGGGTTTTCCCGTCGGGCGGAAGGTTCCCGGGGCGCGATATCTTTGAATGATAATCAAATGATCAGATTGTTACATAGCACATGATAATCAAAATGAGAAATGCTAACACATCAATGATATAGAATTACAAGATTAAATTACACTGTATAGTTCATAATTTAATCAAGTAAGTCTACCAAAAGAATCAATGTAACTATATCTTGTATATGTACAAGATATACAAAAGATGATTCAATGTTTTGGCACCAAAAGCATGCAACACAAAATAAGCTAGGTCTTCTAAAAGTCCTCTAGCTTAAACCTTGCATGTATGTCTCTACACCTGTTCGTCACCTGAGAAAACATGTATTTAAAACAAAGTCAACACTAGGTTGGTGAGTTCATAAGTAAGTTAATGTAAAACCTTGATTCATTCACATGCACATTCACAATGATAATAGGTTACTAGTATGATTGTCTGATTCACTTGTTCATCCAATGGCTCCTCAATAGTTATAGTCACAAGTACTATATCATCCTAGTAGTGTTGCTTATATATAGGGCATATGTAAGGGAACTAAGCCCTAGCCAACATCCCACCACAACACCACTAGAACTCCACACTACTTGTAATACAACTATTGATTCCCATTCTCAATTCACATGTTATCTCTTCCTTGATCACCTGTGTTCTCATGTATAGAATAAGAAAATGATAACGTGGTAATTATCAAACCTAAGTATTGATAACCAATATATGTGTTAAGGATGTTAGATTTATTAAATCCATTCCTTAGATTATTCTATAGTTGTGGGGTTAACTGTTGTTTCACTTCTAAATATTAAAAGTGTTAGTTAACTGTTCATCATGTGTCTCCAAATGCAGCGTATAGAATCCGAATGGAATCCATTTTGAATCCTCACGTAATCAGATTAAAATGCATTCCATTCTCTCCTATCCCGCCGTGTGATCCCAAAGTTTCCGTGTGGGATTGTATCATGTGATTAACAAAGTCGAATAAGAACTTGTCTTATTACGTTATGATAATCGGGTGTAAATGACAAGAATCCCATGAAGTTACGTTATCATGATCGTCATTCACTGTAAATGATAAGAATCGTCATTTACTGAATCCATGTGTTCCCAAAGTATCCGTGTGGGAATGTTCTCGTGTGTTTAACAAAGTCGAATAAGAACTAGTCTTATTACATTATGTTAACTATGTGTAAATGATAAGAATCCCATGAAGTTACGTTATCATGATCATCATTTACTGTAAATGATAAGAATCCCATGAAGTTACGTTATCATGATCATCATTTACTGTAATCCGTGTGATCCCAAAGTCTCAATGAGGGATTGTTCTCGTTATGCTTATGTGTAAACTGTCTAGGTATTTGCTCATGTGAAAATAACTAAGTGTTATAAGCTATTATCTTATAACTAAGTTATTCTAATGTGTTGATGATTAAGAAATTACATTATCATAATCATCTGAGTTTCCCTGTTATCTCATAATCATACAAGCATGCATACAATGATATATGATAATAAACAATTTAATATCATTTAATCAGAGTATAATTAACATGTTAAGTAAAACTTTTAAATAAATAAAAGTAAACATGTTTCTCAGCCCCGAGAGTTAAAATCAGTAAAGATTAAAGTAAAAGGGGCATATGAACTCACCTTGTAGTAGTAGGGTTGACTTAGCTTAAAAGAATGAAGACACGCGCTCTTGATTTCACTTGTGGTGTTTTCACGTTCCTGTATTGTTTACACATTGTATTTGACTCATAAGTATCACTATTATAATTTATGTGTGTGTGCATGTATTGTTTCTGCCCTTGTTGTCACCACCCGGTCTCGACTCTCATTCGGCCCAATTTATTTTAAATGTGCATTGTGGACACTTAGCTAATTTAGTTCACCATTTGTGTATGATTGAAATGTATGCCCAAGGGTTTGATTTTCATGCTTTCATTTTGTCTTTAATTCAATCCTTTTGTGAGAGTTCAATAACCTACTATCCTTATTTGTTTCAACACAATTGATTGTCATTCTCTTTTGAAAGAAAACTATATTTCAACTCCCACTTATATTAAATGTCACCTTTAATTATTTGGTTCTTGAATTTCGATTATCTTGAAACTCATTGGGCCGAATGTGAGTTGTGTGGTTCGTAATTCACGTGGGCTTAAGTTAAACAATATGGGCCAGATCGTTTGGGCCGAAGACAAAAAGAGATTGGGCCGATGGTCTGCACTCAATAATTGGTGTATATTGATCACTATTTGACCGGGAATGTGAGCTGCGAAGCTTATAGGCCCAAGTTGGTATCGTGGACCAGAAAAAAAGTGTGGGCTGCATATATGGGCCTGGAATCTGGAAAATTTGGCCGAAGGGGTGTAATAATCCGCTCACAATAAACTGTTGGGCCAACACTATTTCTTTGGGCCGTAGGAGGATATCATGGGCCAAGGGGATTACTGCTGGACCAAGTATGCTAATGTAATTGGGCTGGGCCTGATTGAATTTAGATGGGCCGAAAATAATTACATGGATCAATCTAATGGTAGTGGGCCTAGATAATTGTTGTTTGGGCCAGTTAATACGTAATAAGGCTAAGGGAGTTGGGCTGGGACAGCCTCGTGGGCCGTAACAAGAAAAATGGCCGGTGATGCTGCCTTGGGTTCGTGGCAATTGTTCACCATCGTAGGTTCGCTGTCTGTTGATGAATCCGGTGGCCATGGTTCGACTAGATGGATACACAGGCCCAAGGTTCGCCAAGGTGTATGGTTCGCCAGCTGGGTTCGTGGTTCATCCTTAGGGTTCGTCGCACAAAATGGTTCGGCCTTTACATGGAGGGTTCGTGGCATCTGATCAAGGTTCGACAACCAGAGCTGGGACTGTGCAAGGGTTCGTGGGTAGCCAAGGGTTCGGCTAGGATACCCAGCAGCAGCAGGGTTCGTTTAGCATGTCTAGGGTTCGTGACCAGAGAAGGGTGCGTCGGGGTTCGTCGGTTGAAGTGAGTAGCGGGTTCGGCCATGGTTGCCTCACCTCACGAACCTGAAATCCCCTACCCATCATCACCCACTGCAAGTTCATTGTCCCCAGGGTTGTTGCTGTGTAGTCGATCCACCAGAAATAGCATTCGAAGGTTTAGGTTGACTCACAAAGGGTCTAGACCGGTTGGGTGAACTTAGGTCGATTAAGGGTGTGAGAAAACCCTATTTCCAGAAATGTTTCAAGCATCATACCTTCGATTTTGTTGGTTAAAACTCTAGATCTGCTGTACTTTCTTGTAGAGGAGGTCAAGGGCTACGCGTGGGTTCGAAAATCACCCAAATCGGGCTTGAAATGAGTGAGTTATGCTTGGTTGAAGGTGGCTTGGTGGTGGTGAAAGGAGGTGGCCGGATTTTTGAAGAAGAGAGAGAGTTGGAGATGATGAAATGAATAAACATGAGTCATTTAGGGTTTTTATACTACGGTTGGTGTCCGGGTCCATTTCGGTTGCTCGGTTCGCTAATTTGTCGCGTATCCGGAAAATTACGCGTAATTTAAAATAAATAAATAGAAATGTTAATTTACTTAATTTGATGAGTTTCAAAATTGTAAAAATGTTTATTATTTTATTTAATTAAATTTAAAATTCGTTTCGTGTCGTAATTCGTTTTCGTTTCGTCGAATCGCGTCACCATCGCGCGTATTCGTTCGAATCGTCATTCGAACGAACACGACGATGGTTTTGCTTTCCGACTTTTGTTTTCTACTTTCCAGTCATCATTTCAGAACGTTAAACTCACAGATATGTTTGTGTGAATCGTCACCCACGCAAACACACTGTCAGTTCGTTATTCTGAAACGACACTGCAGTTTATGTTTAAATTGTGCTTCCTCACTGTCGGACTCAACTAAACATCCTGTTTTCATCTTGTATTCACATTGAATTGTCGGCCATCTGATTCCTGTCATCTATGGACATCAGATCGCAACCGATTTGTTTCTGATAATTGTTTGAATCACCGTTGTTTCTCATGATTTGTTGTGTTAATTGTCATTAAGTTTTCACTTAATAAACACAACTAATGTTTCAAATGTACGTTGTACTTAATGTATTTAAGTTTACACAAAAATACGTACAACTGTTCTTGTATTTAGAATCCTGTTAATACAAAAACTGTTTACAAATACGCATGTACACATAGTTACTGTATGCAAGTACACATACCGTACGGACTTGCCGGGCGGTCGGGTACTAGTTGTCACAATTGATCACCATAACCCCTAAATACACACACACACACACACCAATTATGCACCAATTGGTCACCAAACACCAATAAGTCATGCACTAAAACAAACACCTAACACCCAACATGCATATCCCACATAATTGCATGTTGTTGACCAACACCAAGTCAACATACATTTCAACACATATAATAAACTATACACCAAACCCCAAATTCATATATCTAAACACTAATATACTCCAATTTAATCACCATTTGACCAACAACTAAGTCAAACACCCCAATTGCCACTATATGTGGTATTATATACATATACTAACTTAACAACGCATATTCCTCATACATTGCCAAGTTGAACACCAATTCAATTATATATACACCCATATACACAATATGCACCAATTAAATCCCCAAACACCAAATCAAAACCAATTCATCAAATTCTAGCATAGCAATGCATTTTCTACATACATTGCTTTTATGCTACACACACCTAGTATTCACCAATTAATCAACTTTAAACACCCCCATAACAACACTAATATGACTTATGGTTGCATAATTAGTGAGTAGGTTACTCACCTTAGCCCGTAGGATCTTCACCAAAGTCAACTTGGCCTTTCCGGTCTTTGACTTGATCCTTGGCTTTCACCACCATCACCTTGTCCCGACAAGTGATCCACCACCAAAATCTCCTCCCACTATCGTTTCCTATTATCACAACTAATAGGTTCAGTACAAGATTTGACTATAACTAGTCAAATTTCATCCAATTGACTATCATCACCAATTACACCTAGGTTATAGTCAAATTACCCCCTAATCACAAAATTTTCACCTTTTGTGATCATATCAATCAATTAACCTCACCCATCCCTTTGAACACATTATTAGGTAAAAATCAAGTTGTTGACATTTCATCAAACAACTTGTGTGCAGGAATTTCACCTACACAAGTCAACTACATCCCAACCCCATTGATCTCCCATTTAGGTTTCTAATCATCCAACTCCAAATATCACCACAATTCACCATTGTTATTCGACTTTAAATGTTAGAAATCATCATGTTATCATCTAAGCCATTATCCAACACTCATTTTAAGCTCCTAGTTCATCTTCTTCATGAACCATAAGAATACCATTTTCATCTAACTTTGTCAAACTCCATAGAAGGACCAAAAGGTTGTTCTTAGATGATCTACATGATGATTTACAACGTATAACCCCATATAAACCTCCAATTTCGGATTTGACCCATCAAACCCACACCCCATGGAAGACCCACGTAAATCTCAACAAAACTCCAAAAATTACATACCTAGATGTAGTTTGATGCTAGTAGAACTCAACTATATGCTTGTATTCAAGATCAAACCGTAAATCGAGCACCAATTTGATCAATCTTGTAGTTTAGGGTTTTTCTCCTTTCTTCCTCTTCTCTTGAACGACACATACATAAATAAAATGGGAATATGAACTTTGACCATAGTCAAAGTCTTATCCCATCTAATTCCATCTTTTGCCAATTGTCACATTTGATCCCTCAAATTTTTAAAACCCTTAACTAGTTTAACTAACCAAATCAAGCTAGTTACTAGTTAACTGTAACAACCCAATTGTTATTAAAACACCCACCGAATTAAAATATAAATAATTTTTCCGCCAATTATATTATATTTTAATATTTCCCCAAAATGGGTCGTTACATTACAGCCCCACTTTTACCTTTAACTATTTTATTTAACTTTGGGGTGAGAATATTATGCAATTGTTTTAGATATAGTACCGGTATGTTGTGAAAACCATTTTCGAGTGTAACTATTATCGCTTAAAGTCCTCACTTATCCTTACCGTTAGTTGTATCACAAACGAGTCGTAATTACGTAGTACTACTGGGTTTGACTAACCCCACTTGGCACCAATGTTGACTGGAGGTCATAACGAGTGTAATTTCGATAGGAATGCTGGTTCAGCGATGACCTGCGGAGGCAAACGGGAACAGTTTAGTTTCGGTAAGATGAACTGACACACTCCACGGATCGTAGATCCACAACTAAACTTAACATGCCCAGTATATATCTGTTTATTTTTCAGTCTGTCTAAACCTGTGAACTCGCCAACTTTTTAGTTGACACTTTTCGCATGTATTCTCAGGTAACTAATGGAGCTTACGCTAGGATGCGCACAAGGAAGCACGATAGGAGTCTGATCGCATATAGACTCGTGTCTTAGGCTTTGTGTGCATTGGTTTAGTTTTTAAACAATTTAAACTATGTAGTGTTTGATACAATTTATAATTTCCGTTGTATTACTATTTTAATTCCGTTGTTCTATTTACTTAAACATTTTTCCGCTGTGAAATATTGAAACTTGCATTATTTTTACAAATCTGTGTGATTGTGTAACCCATATAGAGTCGTTATATATGACCTTGAGCTGTGATCCTGGCCACGTCACACCCACGTGGACTGACGCCACGAGTGGGAATTTGGGGGTGTGACATACATTTTTGTCACATTGCCTTCAACTTAAAATAAATAAATAAATAAGATATCACCGCTAGTCCGCTACATTTGGAGTCCCATGACAGGTCAGCATGAAAGCTCAATACGTGGGAGGCAACGTCTCCTTTCAAAGCCCAGAATTTGCGAGCGACAAGGCCGGTTGGCTGTCAGGTTTGTCTCTACTCTTCTCCATTACTTTTCATAATAGGTTCTTCAAGGTTGACCCAATAAACCAAATAACCCAAGCAAGAACTTATGATTCTCGAAATTCTAATGCCTCTAATTTCTACGAAAGGTTTCGTAGTGAGTTTTAGTTGTAAAATGTGTGTATGAAGTGATTCATATAACAAACTTTGGAATTGCATTTCACGTTAATACATAAACAAAATAAAAAAAATAAAGATGTATCTTTTTATAGTGACTGGATGGTAAAAGATTTGCGCACCAAAGTTATAATAATAACCTTCTAATTAAAAGTTTTTCTTACTTGGTTTGTTATTTTTGGTTAGATTTCAATATCTTGGAGCTAACTCAAGGGTTTACCATTTACTAAAACTGCTTTTTACTTATTGTAAGTTTGTGATTTGATTTTTGATACAAGAAGTATGCGAAAACAATTTTTAAGTTATCGTTGACACAAAAAAATAAAGAAGTTGATTCAGTAATATGAACGACAATAAGAGCTCAGTGTCATTATATTAATAAAAAATGCTTGACGGTATGTTAACGAATTGGTCTACTATATAAACGAGCCTTTATTGTAATAAGTGTACTTGCCGCTATTCATGTAATATAATCATCGTTTCAAGTCCTAATAAAAGACAAGAATTTAAAACATTACTATTAGAAAAAAAAAAGCAAAATTCCATTGGAGGATGAAATACGAGTTGTCTACAAGACTAGAGTGAGTAAATCGGTTTTTTATTTAAACCGGTTCCGGTTTTCTACCGGTTCCAACCGGTTTTTGGCTCAATTAGGTTCGGGTTTTGGTCAGTTATGGTTTGGGTTTTGCCAGGTAAAGGTGGAACCGGTTCAGCTTTTTCGGTTCCAGTTCTAATTTCTCTTAGAATCCAGAACCGCCTGTACCACCGGTTCGGGTACAACTAGTTCTGGTTCCGGGTTTTTGCCCACCTCTATACGAGAAACGAGACTCTAGTCTACGGCATGATTCCAACCTCATTCTATGGTTTAGAGCCCAAAGTTTTGGGCCGCCTTTAAACCTTTGGGCTTTGGTATTTACTGCTATTTAAGTCGTTGAAAAGTCGCAGCTTCACAGTAACAACTTAATCACTTTCCTAGATCTCGTCAACTCCCAATCGCAATCACCAAAAAGCAATAAAAACAAACCCTCATTTCGGTCGCCGGAGTTTCGTCCGGCCACCGTACTCCGACCTCAGCATATGGGGGAATCATCGGAAATAATAGGGTTGGAGTGTTCTGGAACGAAGGATGATGAACGGTCGATGGAAATTGATCCTCCGTTCAAAGAAAACCTCGCTACCGCTGAGGACTGGAGGAAAGCTCTGCAAAAAGTGGTTCCGGCAGTTGTGGTGCTTCGAACCACTGCCTGTCGTGCTTTTGATACCGAATCAGCCGGTGCAAGCTACGCTACGGGGTTTGTTGTTGACAAGAGCCGTGGAATCATACTTACCAATCGTCATGTGGTTAAACCAGGTTAGTCAACAATTTCCTCTAATTAAAGATAGGTTTTTGGCTTATAAGATTTCACATTATGGAGGTCATCTGTACAGTTGAAAATGTTGATCTTGGTGCAATAGAATAGCTGAGTTGAGGTTGCAGTAATTGATATGATTAAATGAAGATTGAAATGTTTTTTTTTTGGTGTTTATAGAGTGACATTTTTACGGGAAAGCTGCTTGTTATAATTTGTAACTTTTTCTTGATTGATCATACATGAATAGGTCCCGTAGTAGCCGAAGCTACGTTTGTAAATCGTGAAGAGATTCCAGTCCATCCAATCTATCGAGATCCGGTTAGTTGTTTAGTGGATAATGCGTTTCTTGTTTGTGATTTGTTTTAGTGTGAAGAGGCTAGTGTCCATTTAATATACAGAGATCTTGTTTCAGTCATGTCTTATTTTTGCATTTGATTACATATTTCTTGTATCTTGGATAACTAAGGGATCCAACTGTTTGCATACGCTTTTGATGTGTTATATTTTGCAAAAAAAGAAAGAAAAAGAAATCACTCAAAATGTTTTGCTTTGTAAGTAGTTGACTTACTCAACTTGTTGTGATTCTTATGTTAAGAGCACTGTGATAAAGAACTGCCATTTTGTTATCTATTTACTTTGATTTTCTGTTACTAGATTGAAGCCCATTTGGTTTCATGAAACATGTTGAATGACCTCCTCTTTAGTTGATGGATTATTATTATTTCTTATTTTTATCACTTTACATGACGATCTACATTTGTTAACATTAGCATTGGTGGATCCAAAAAATTTTCTTTAGGGGCGGGGGGTGGGGTGGGAAAGGATCTGGGTAAAAAGCGGGTTTTGTTTTAGTTGAAACTTGAAACCACAAAACAAACCTATCAAAAGTATTTAGAAAAACAATTGTTTGAATTATCAATTTCAAAGTTACATCACAAGTTAGTATTCATATAAAATCTATGAAAAGAACATAATTTTCATCAGATAATGAATTCACTTCCAATTGTGCTCTTTTGCAATCAAATATTTGTTCGTTTTGCTTTAAAATTGAGCAAAATTATTAAAAAATTATACGTTCTAACATTTGATTGTGAGGTCCTACGAATGGCCTATCCCCCCTCCATAAGCCTTGCATCCGCTATTGAACATTAGGACTACTTTCAATGTAATAGACACCCGTAGTAACAATGACAAGACAAATAAAGAACTAAAATGATAGCTCAAAAGCCTCAAATAACCACTTGGTTCACTTGATCTTTCAAATGATCAGCTTCGCCCATGGTCACACACTAAAGGTTATATTAATTTTGAAAACTTGGTACAGAACAGCTTACATTTACTATGAGGTGTTGGGGTTAAAACTTGCTCCCCATGTTTACTACATATGACTTAGAACCGGTCCTAAAGCTTCACATGGTTAGAGCCAGTAAATCTTACTTCTTTGCCAGCATATGATCATCGGTGTCTATCCATTAGTGTAGAGTGTCGGTATTATAAAATCAATTTTGGAAGATCCAAAAGAGGACTAAGCTGACCAGTGCCTCTGACCAATTTACTGGCCAGTCTTGCAGATGTTATAACTTCATCAGACTCCATAACTAAACAATCTCTTAATTGGAGGATGATCATCAAGCCCACTGCCATCCAAGGCTTGTATTTTGTATAGAAAACCGGTTGAAGCCATGCAAAGATTCAACATATATGCTTTTGTCACTTGTCACCACTTTAGTAAACATATCTGCATGTTTTTCATACCAAGAATTTTTTTTTATGAACTTAGTAAACATATCTGCACGTTTTTCATGTCAAGAATTTTATTATGAACTTTGTACCATCATTCATGAGTTCCCTAATCAAATGATAGCTCACATGAATCTTTCATCATAGCGTGAAACTCTGGATTCTTCGCAAGATGAACTGCACTTTGGTTGTCACAATAAAGAATCATGTCTTCATGGTTTTTTGCCCCACCAGTTGAAAAATTTTCAAACCATGTGAGCTATATTCTTGCTTCTGTAATTTCCATTTATATTGTTTCAGTGGCTGAAAGAGCAATCCTCTAATATGTGCCTGTAACTTGAAAAAATATGAAAACATAACTGATAAATCACTCAAATTTGCACTGGTAAACAACTTTCAAGATTAAGATTACATCTTTCTGCCCAGATTGACATGAATCTGCTAACAAGTAACAACTTACACTGGTTGAGCAATATTTTCACTGTGCAAACCATAGCATACATCAAATCCACTGTTGGTGAATAAGGACTTTCATCCTTATTAAACTGCTATCTACATGTCATTCACATACAACAATATAATGGAACTGTGAAATTTCATCAAGTAACAACAGTGATTCATGCCGCATCTTATGTACCTATTTCTATGTATAAAAAACTGTCAAAACTTCAAGTACCATTGTTTTCAAAATTATGCACCTGTTCACTTTTTTGTCTGCTTGGTTTTTGCATTGTTGAATGTTTGGGACTTTGGGTTCAAATAGCTGTTTTTTTGTGCATAATACTTACATTATGCCTTTTCAATTTTTAGGTTCATGATTTTGGATTCTTTCGTTATGATCCTGCTGCGATACAATTTTTGAGCTATGAGGAGATTCCTCTTGCTCCAGATGCTGCTTGTGTTGGCCTGGAAATTAGAGTTGTTGGTAATGATAGTGGGGAGAAGGTATATAATACTATTGATGTGCAATATTATTTATTTTGGAAATTAGAATTGTTGGTATTAAAACTCTAGGACTGGCTTATCATGGTAACATATTGATTTATATCAACTATAACCTGGTTTCATCTGTTTAACATTTTTTACACATGCTCTTGTTTACTTTTGATCTGAATCTATAGGTCTCTATTTTGGCTGGTACCCTTGCTCGTCTAGATAGAGATGCTCCACACTATAAGAAGTACGTACTGCAACGTTTTTTTTTTTTTTTTTTTTTTATGGGACCCAAAAAATGCGTTTTTACTAGTTAAGCTATCTATTAATATTCTTTCTTGTTGTCTAGATTACATGTTTAGTCAATATGCAACAATCATTTATGTTTTGTGTTTTCTTTTATTGGTCATAGCCATATTTGGCTATGTTGAGCACAAGATTCCTGTGCATACTTTACAATGTGCATCGTCACTCATTTGTTTATGGAACCATAATAAGTCAAAAATCTTATAGCTTTGTAGTGGGAGTCTTAAAATTGATGCAAAGAAATGTGTACTTCTGCTAAAGAAATCAAGGAATAATGATTGTAATTGTGACTACGCGAATTTTGAATAGTAGCTAAGAGAAGCTGATGTTGGATTATTCAAACATTTCTTTGTCTGCATATCTGAATTTCATTGAAAGAAATAAAAGGATACAATTAACATTCAGCTATGTAGAATAAAATATAGCTTAAATATGCATGACAGTTTTGCCACTATTTATGAAGCATTAACTATATATTATTTTCATGCTGCAGGGATGGCTACAACGATTTCAATACATTTTACATGCAGGTTAAGCAAAAATGTTGTTGCAAACTTCTGCACAATTACTGACTTTTTATTTATTTATTTTTTCTATCCTTCCCTTTTTTTCTTTTTTACGATTTTCCCATTCTATTGGCCATTATATGGCCAACAAATTTCTCTTAATGTAATGTTAATGTGATTCCCAAATTTTCCCAGTAGATAATTGGTACGAAATTTGATTGTTGTAACTCAAGTTTATGAAAATAAAGTTGATTTTTTTTTTTGTTTCTTTTCATTTCTGTGCTTAAAACAGGCGGCTTCAGGTACTAAAGGTGGTTCAAGTGGTTCCCCAGTCATTGATTGGCAAGGACGAGCAGTTGCCTTGAATGCTGGCAGCAAGTCATCGAGTGCTTCAGCATTTTTCTTACCTTTGGAACGAGTAAATATAAAACTTTTTTTTTAATACTATATTCAGCTTGACATAATCAAACTGTCTAGTTAACAAAGAGTATTTTTTGTGTGACCAAACAGGTGGTGAGGGCCTTAAATTTCTTGCAGAAAGGAAGAAAATCTTTTCAAGATAAATGGGAGGCTGTTACAATCCTCCGTGGTACACTTCAGGTTTGTGGTTTTCTGATTTGTCCACCAACAGCTATTTTCAAATAAATTGTTCTCCTTAATGTTTTACAACCGTTGATGGAGAAGTGAATTACTTCGATCATCATATCTTTAATCTTTTTATCTATGATGATATGATCTGATATAGGCAACATTTCTCCACAAAGGATTTGATGAGACACGTCGCCTCGGTTTGCAAACTGAAACAGAGCAGGTTCTTACTTTCTTAATTCCCTATTTTTATTTATATTAATTTTGGGTTTTGTTATTCTTTCTGAAGCCTTATGCTAGTCATTGATTTAAGTAGTTGGTGCGCCATGCATCTCCATTAAGTGAAACTGGAATGCTTGTAGTAGATTCTGTGGTAAGTTTTTTTTGTCACTTCTGTTAATGAGTTACTAGATTGTATATTCATCTGTATGTTTGCAGCTGATAATATCATGGTTATTTTGTAGGTGCCAGGTGGGCCAGCTCATAAACAGCTAGAACCAGGTGATGTGCTTGTTCGCATGAACAAAGAGGTGTATATTCTTTTTGCTATAAACAAATTTAAAGATTAATGGGACTATTTGGCTTGTTCTTTAAGTAATATGTGTTTACTGGTTCAAATCTTGTTGCAGGTAACAACTCAATTTCTGAAAATGGAGTCTCTGCTTGATGACAGTGTTGGCCAAAATGTTGAATTAGAACTCGAAAGAGGTGGCAAACCTTTTACCGTTCAATTGACGGTGAGCTAGTCGATTTTTTGATTTCAATTTGATATTGGAATTGCGGATTCTTTTAGCCCGTATGCTATCTTCAGGTTCAGGACTTGCACTCAATAACTCCAAACTATTTCTTGGAAGTTAGTGGTGCTGTGATACACCCTCTTTCCTATCAGCAGGTTGTCTGATTATCTTTAAATTTGTTTATTTATCTGTGGCTTTAAACCGGTTTTATTCTTTAACAGGCTAGAAATTTCCGCTTTCAATGTGGTCTCGTTTATGTCTCAGAACCGGGGTATGTTCTTTACGGAAACTGCTCAAAGTTGATTTGTAAAATGTTTTTCCCTTTTTTTTATTTATTTTAATAGATTTAGTGTGGTGGCTATAGTTATATGCTTTTTAGAGCTGGAGTGCCAAGGCATGCCATTTTAAAGAAGTTTGCAGGTGAAGAGATTCCACACCTTGAAGACTTTATCAGAGTTCTATCTACACTTTCTAGAGGAGCCAGGGTTCCATTGGAATATATAACCTACACGGATCGTCATAGGAGGAAGGTAAAATATGTACTGTGTAGTGTATTACCATCAACAAATCTTATGCTTGCTTTAAAAGTGCGCACACAAGGACATTGTTGCAGTTTATGTGCATAATGTTTGCATTGAATCTGAGTTTTTCAAATCTTATAAGCAAATTCCATCAATTGAAACATCTAACCATTGATTAGTATTTGAATAAATTAGACCGTCAATTGAACAAATCTAACCAGAGATGATAAATGTCTTATATATTGGTGTTTCATTATATCTGTAAATATTTTTTTTGTATTTTTATAATAGCAAACACCTGACATACGTGATGGGTGTGCATCGTGCATTGCACATCATACACAGGCTTTTGGGATCAAAGCGTATTGTAGCACCACACACTTTTTAAAACCAAAATCCTAGGTGTGTGAGTTTTTAAGACCTGACAAATTGGTATCTCACCTCTCATGGTTTTCTCTTGGCTGCAGTCTGTTTTAGTTACTGTGGATCGACATGAATGGTATGCCACCCCTGAGATTTACACTCGTGATGACAATTCGGGTCTCTGGATAGGAAAACCAGCTCTGCAAGGTGTGGGTAAACGATTGGTAAATGGTGATACAAGTACGGAAACAAGTGCTAAAATTGAGCCACATGATCAAGATGAATCCGATTATGTAATAAAGAAACGTAGAGTAAGGGAAGATGGAAATATGGTTGCTGATTATACTTTAAATGAACCAAAAGGTGACAACTATGAAGTTCCAAGGTCTCAGGAAGATGCAGTTTTGAGGGACCCACATGGGTCAGTTGCTGAGTGTGAAATAGAGCCAACACTTGTCATGTTTGAGGTTTTTGTACCATCATCATGCATGCTTGATGGAGTTCACTCACAGCATTTCTTTGGAACCGGAGTGATCATATATCATTCTGAGAATATGGGATTGGTTGCAGTCGACAAGAACACTGTTGCTATATCAGCATCTGATATTATGCTTTCCTTTGCTGCATTCCCAGTGGAAATTCCGGGCGAGGTTGACCTTTTGTTCTT
This sequence comes from Mikania micrantha, assembly GCA_009363875.1. Classification (NCBI taxonomy): domain Eukaryota; kingdom Viridiplantae; phylum Streptophyta; class Magnoliopsida; order Asterales; family Asteraceae; genus Mikania; species Mikania micrantha. Next base: position 39,266,309 of record CM018685.1, read on the forward strand.
ATCTGTTCCAAATTTAGCATCAAATTTAGGGCTGTAAATTTCTAATACGACATGAAAACACGAGACATGCCTATCATGGAATCTATGGGTTTGGGTTTTGTATAAATGTGTGTGGGTTGTGACGTTTAGCTATTATATTTTTATTTTATATTTTAAATGTGTTTTGTTATAAATCGAATTCGTAAAAGGTATATTATGGCTAAATTTAAAGCTTCAAAAGAAATTGATAATTTTTTAAATTAAATATAATTGTATTTTAAATGGTTATATGTTTTGCTGTGAAATTACAATTTTGAAGTCTTAATACGAAAAAATATAAAAATTCAGGTTAAGCGGGTCGTGTTTGTGTCATTTCGTGAATTATCGAGTTGTGTTTAAGTTAATAAGTTTGACAATGATTCGAAGTTCATGTCGTGTTCTTGTCAGGTTGGACCTTCTGATCCATGACACAATCTGCTTACCACCCCTAAATTCAATTCCAATAAAGTTGAGTTTTATCTGTATTTGTAGGTGGTCTTTCTCCACCCTGTTCATAACTATGCTCTTGTTGCATATGACCCTTCTGCTCTAGGATCTGCAGGGGCTTCTGCAGTGCGAGCTGCTCAGCTTCTTACAGGTATGCTAATATGAATTATTATTACATTTTCTTGTTATATTATTCGGTTATTCCATGCGAAAATTGATGGCATTTTGTTATTTGATGTCAGAACCTGCATTAAGACGTGGTGAATCTGTCTATTTAGTGGCTTAAGTAGGAGTTTACAGGCAACATCTAGAAAATCTGTCGTTACAAACCCGTTTGCTGCCCTAAACATTAGCTCAGCTGATTCTCCACGCTACAGAGCAACCAACATGGAAGTAATCGAACTCGATACTGGTACCTATTCCAAAAAATATATATTTTACAGATAAACACATTTATGCACATCATAGTTGTCAAATGTGCAAGGCACTTAGAAAGCTAGGGCTTGGTGCACTCAGGTTGCAAGAGGTGAGCGTTTGGCCTGAACTTGGCTTGAAAGTGTCTGAGGATAGGAATTTTGGAACAAGACAACAAGATTGCTATGGGCTTAGCCTAAGCGCCTAGGCGCGTGCCTTGTGTGATTTTGACATCAGCGATACACACTCTTTATTTATTGCTCTTATTTTTTTATCTTCTTTTGAACTTGTTGCTATTTATCAACTTTCTCCGTGAAGATTTTGGGAGCAGTTTTTCGGGTGTGCTAACTGACGAGCAAGGAAGGGTTAAAGCCATATGGGGAAGCTTTTCAACTCAGGTTTGTACTTTGTATTTATACTTGCGCTTATATTTTTGTTTTTTCACGATAAACAACTAAGAACGGAACTGATAATATTGCTTACTTGCAGCTTAAATACGGGACTAATTCATCTGAAGATCATCAGTTTGTTAGGGGTATCCCTATATATACAATTAGTGAAATATTAAAAAAGATTATATCTGGTGCAAAAGGACAACCACTTCTCATAAATGGGATCAAAAGACCAATGCCTCTGGTTAGGATTTTGGAGGTTGAGCTTTATCCTACTTTGCTTTCAAAGGCTAGAAGTTTTGGACTGAGTGACCACTGGATCCAAGTTCTTGTGAAACAAGATCCAGTTAGACGTCAAGTGTTACGGGTCAAAGGCTGTTTAGCAGGGTCAAAAGCTGAAAATCTATTAACACAAGGTGATATGGTGTTGGCTATAAATAAAAAGCCAGTTACTTGTTTTCGTGATGTTGAAGATGCGTGTCAAGCATTGGATCTGTGTGATGACATGGAAGGAAAACTTGAGCTGACTGTGTTTCGCCAGGTCAGCAGATGCCGAACGTGATTATTGATCCACATATTTAATAGATGTTGACTATGGTTGTTCATTGTGATTTCTCAGGGGAGTGAAATTGATGTTCTTGTGGGAACTGATGTGAGAGATGGAAATGGAACCACCCGTGTCATCAATTGGTGTGGGTGTTTTTTACAGGATCCTCACCCAGCAGTACGTGCTCTCGGATTTTTACCTGATGAAGGACATGGCGTTTACGTGACAAGGTATGCATCTATTTATTTTCTTGTACAGGTGGCAATTTGTCGGGTTGAACGTTAAATCTGAACACGACGTACGTTTTTGTTTCTGTCAAAGACATTCACCTTAAACAGGACACACTTGAAGTCGTACAAACCAAACCAAACACAACCTGTTAACCCTTTTATCTAAACAAGTCAAATGGGCTGTCAGGCTCTAAATGTATTCTAATCAAGTTGTGAACACGTTAAAGTGACAGATTGTAATAAATGAGTTAAACAGGTCATAGATAGATCAGCCCAAACCCAACTTGTTTATCAAACAAGTTCTATAGGAACCAAATGCCTGCTTAATTTTCTGCATTGTTAAAATCAAGTTTATGGCGATGATAGGAATTACGAACCCTATTGTGACTCGGTTGTATACAAATGGGTTGGTTGTATATATTTTCAGGTGGTCTCATGGGAGTCCGGTGCATAGATACGGCTTATACGCTCTTCAATGGATTGTAGAAGTTAATGGGAAACCAACTCCTGATTTAGAAACCTTTGTAACTGTAACAAAGGTAAAGTTTTTACTTACAGAGTTTATAATGTTAAAGTTATTAACAATTTATGGTGTAAACAGGGAATAGAAAACGGGGAATTCGTTCGTTTAAAAACCGTGCACCTCAACGGGAAGCCGCGTGTGCTAACATTAAAGCAGGACTTGCACTACTGGCCTACCTGGGAACTGAGGTTTGATCCCAATACTGCAATGTGGCAGCGGAAAACAATTAAATCATTATGAACCAGAAAAGCTCTTTGAAGGAACAGTGGGTATATATACAGAAACAGAAATGATCAAGATTATTGGTACAACTGGGGTGTATATTGAGTGATAATTTTGTATTAGATTATGAGCTGATACAAATTATACTGTAACCGATATCTGTTCCTTATTTAGTGACTATATTTACAACATCCAAAATATTCAAGGAGTTTACTTTCACTTAGTTGCATGTTTTCTGAGTAGCTTTTTTCAGTGGATGGTTGCACCAAGCAATATGCCATTCAATTGTAGGCTGACCCACTTCATAGACCCTTTGCTCTGATCGAAAAAAGGATTCTTGTTGAAGGCCAGGACTCTTGTCAACAGGGTTGGATTTGAAAGACAACATAATCCGCATCAAACGATAATTTCATGTGGTTTCAAGTGACTGTGGGTTGTTTACCTCTGTAGCCAGGTCTGTGAACTTCATTGGAATCATGTTTTCACCGTCGACTACTAGCCTTTGATGTACGTGAACAACAGCTTCATCAATGTTATCAACTTATCATTAGATGTGTCCACTCCCGCTTGCCCTCGTGCAGGTCTTAATTTCCTCTTTTCTTCTTTGATTGATTCCTGCCTGCTTCTCATCTGATACTTCATAGTTTTACAGAATATCGACTTCAGACAAAGAACTGTTGCTAGTACCGTCCTTGACCATCAGATTTGTCACTGGACCCTTTGAGGTTGTCTCATCACATTCCTTGTCATCCCCAAAATCACCAAAACTTGGGTTAGATTCATAGTAATTACTTTGATCGTTGCACTAGAAGGGTGTTCCATACATCAAAGTCTTGAGTGTTGCAACCTCATATGCTTCATGGATAATAAAGAGTCTAATCAAGCAACAATGGCTGCCAATTGGGAAGCAACAAAAATCAGGGTTAGAACCTCTGCCCTCAGGTGAATTACTCTGGGTAGTTGTCATTGTTTCCCTGCAATAAAACCAAATGATAGAATGTGAAATCTCTGATTTGATTACACAGATAAACATAGAGGTGGCCAAAGTACCCGGAACCGGCCATACCCGAACCGGTGGGTACAGGGCGGTTCCGGGTTTTCAGAGAAATTGAAACCGGAACCAGTTCCACCCTTAAACCAGTCAAACCCAAACCGGAACCGGCCAAAACCGGAACCAGAACCGGCAAAAAACCGGTTGAAACCGGTCAAAAACCGGAACCGGTTCTTAACTTTGTTGACCGGAACCGGTTCCAGTTCCAAAAAAACTCGGTTTAGCCACCTCTAGATAAACATGTGATAGTCGGCCCAATTTGATAGGGATTATTTTCCAAAGTTGAAGGATAAATCAATACTAATAACCAAGACCAACTAATCCTCTATAAAAAACTAATATATAAAGTGCAACGTAATCTAAACCACCTGACATTTCTGCCCCATTACCCTCATTTCCTGAATATCTGATTCACCCCCCACCTCGACTTCTGAGTTGCTTCCTGCCACCCAGCAGCACCTGGGTTTGCCCAGACCTGTTTTTACACAGTTTTGGGTTTGTATCAAAACTAGTGGGTTTCCTTGCACGTTACGGCAGGAAATCTTTCACGATTTTGAATATCATAACGCAGACACAAATGTTGTGCTTAGTTGTAAAATTTAGCACATCAATATTGATATTTGATCCGAACATCAAAACATATACCAAATACCGACTGCAACGATAGCTAATCTATTTGCCGTATTTTTCTTATTCACATTAGTTTTATATAGTTATTATTATCATTGAGCTAATCTATTTGTCATATTTTTATTAACCTTTTGGAGCGGTTACGGAAAATAACCAACTTGAAGATTCTTCATTGGTCAATGTTATTGCATATTTAATCAAAAGAAAAAATAATTTTTGTAGAGTGAAAAAAAAACTAAAAGAAGACTTTTTGAAGCGGTTCAAAAAGGAAAAATTAAGTCGTACTATTATGTTAATATGAGTATCCAATCACGATATCGGTACCAACATACGAGTCTTCAATGCAAACTTTGATATGGGCATTCAATTATGATAGTGAACCACATCAAAAAATTAAAAAACTGCAGCTAAAAATTGCCTCCCAAAAAACCGTGTCAAAAAAATCAAAAAACCGTGGCTAAAAATTGTCTTCCAAAGAACCACGTTAATATGAGTATCCGATCACTATAGCGGTACCGAACATACAAATCTTCAATGCAAACTCCAATATAGGTATTCAATCATGTCAGTGAACCACATCAAAAAATTAAAAAACCGTGACTAATAATCACCTCCCAAAGAACCGCGTCAAAAAATCAAATAAATGCGTCAAAAGACCGGAAGAAACCACCACTAAAATTGAGTATTTAATTAATTTTACTGTTTACACGCAATGATTACATTCACCTATTGTATATTTTTTTGGAGAATGATAGTATGTGGTGTTAGCGGGTAGAGCTGGCCCATTTGGACATGTCTAAGCTCTGTTGACTAGTTTTAAAAGCGTGAATCATTCTGACCTATAATATAACTAAATTTATACCCGTCTGGTGGCCAGGTACATTAATATAATAAAAACATCACTATGTTGAATTGTGTTGTAAAAAAACTATTTTTTTTCTGTAAGACCAAAGGAGAAACTGTTAAACTAATCATACAACAAATTACAAACCATAATAACACAACAAATTACAAACAACATTAACATAGCAAATTAGAAACAACATTTAACCATCAAAATTGATGACATGTTGTCAATTCTTGAAAATATGGCCATAAAATAAAAAGAAAAAAAACCAAAAATAAAAAAGTATCTTTTGACATGTAACATTACTAGTTACTAGAATAATATGGTAATTAAGCAACTCAAATAAAGCAAAAAAAAAAAATATATGAAGGAGCACACACAACCATTAACCATTAGATTACCTAATCCAATGAGTATTAAAAATCCTGATGCAATACACCCCACATATATTCCAAACCGATTGATGCCTTCTTCCTCAAAACTTAGATTTACAGAAGGGGCATCGGAACAATTAATGCATCGGCAACAATTGATGTTTTAGAAAAATTATGTGCAGATAAAAGCGTTGGTATATATTGAAAATCCAGTAACCGTATTTTTGAACCACTTCTGCCACTGTTTGAGCTAGTGTTTGAGATCTCTGACAGATCCTCTTGAGATGTCAACGGCAGAAATAGCGACGGCCTTTCCAGACCTTAAGAACATGACTTTCACGCCAGTTTCCGCAGAATTGCAGCACGGAAACTTCGTCCGTGTTTCTGGATACGCGACCCTAACGCCTCCGAGAACGCCATCATCCGATGCTTCTGCTACGCCTTGAATTCGGTGGCGGGGTATTTTGTGTTGAATCTAACCGGTTTGGGTTTCTTAAAATTCAAAATCAATTGAAATCGGGCCATTATCTTTGTCATTTTAAATCCTCTCAGAATGTCAGCGATTCTGTTCCCGGATAAAAAATTTGTGTTCCTAAGTTTCATTTAACGAAGAAAAAGAAAGGAAAATAACACATGTTGTGTGTTCCCGAGTTTCATTTAAGGAGGGAAAGGAAGAGAAGTGAAAGGAAAACTAGACAAAATTCCTTAGTTTTTCTTTCCTTCCGATTTGGAAAGAAATGGAAGGAAAGAATTCCTTTATTTTCATTTCTTCTCATTTCTTTCCCTTTTTTTTTCCATTCTTTTCCTTTCTGTTCTCCCTTTAATAAACTCAGAAACTGAGCGTTAAATCGGTGTTGTTGGCCTTCTACTTCCTTCCTGTGGAAGTTCTAATGGCAATTGCAAGCGGCGCAACGTGAGATTATAGAACAATTAACGGGATGGGGTGATGTGAGATTAGTCAGACGTGTGTGGATAAGTGGAAGGAAGGGGGCGTGGAAGTTAATTAAGTAATTAACCCATCTTTTTGAAAACTGCTTAAAATTAGATGTAACTACCTAATTTATACGGTCAAGATTAAATGTTAGGGAATTTAATCGGTGGAGATCTATTTTAAGGAAGTTGAAATGACCGATGTCTATATATATATATAATGCGCCCCAAATCAACCCATTAGGTTAACAAAAATTGCCCACTGATTTATTGAAAATGGGTCATATGAATATATGATTGTCATGCGAAAAATTTCTGATCAAACTAGAAACTGTAGATATGTGAATCGAATCAATTAAATGATAACCATCTTTTTTGAATTGATAAAACAATTAGATGATAAAAGCTTGAAACTTTTCATAACATTGAAACTTTTGAACTTTTACAACTGGCTTTTTCAAAGTCAAAACTAAGTGGCTTAGTTATTAATATTGTAAAAAAAATAAAAAATAAAGTTATTAATATTGTAAACTCGAAATATAATGCATTTTGGTTCCAAAATATAATTAAAGTACCTGAATTCAGAAGTGATGAAACATAATACATCCATCATCACATTCATATTCAGGTGTCCAGAAACTGCATCACTTGATCATCCATCTTAATGTAAGGAATATGAGCAATGTTAGACCAATCCACACCAACCTCTTTCTCACAGCCTAATTTCACTAATTCACAATCTGCAATAACCAGAGACTTTAGAGCTTCAAGATTTCGTATCCCGTCTGGTAACCACCTCAGATTCGGGCAACTTTGGATACGCAATTCTTCTAGAGCCGTTAGATTTCTAAATGTGTCATCTGGAAGACATTTCATCTCTTTAAAACCTTTGATTTCCAAGAATTTAATACTAGTTAGCTTCCTCATTGATATAAAAAGCTTCTCGTTACTTCCAACAATTTGTAACGAATTCAGTTTTGAAAAATTAGGCAATTTAATCAAATTCGGGCAGCCATTAATGACTAACTTCTCCAAACTAGGAAATAGACCTTCATCTAGATGTTTAAGAGCATCCATTTCTTTCAGTTCAAGAACCTTAAGTAAGGGTAGTTTCCCAACAGTGGGCAAATTTTCACATTTTTTGCAATTTTCAAATGTGATACTAACAAGATTAACCAAACTCGCAATCCAACCTGGGAAATGTGAGCCTTGATAATCAGATATTGTTAGCATCTTTAGATTCATATGGGGTTGAAGAGCCTCTAAAACCTTTTCTGAGTTCTTTTCTGGTAACTCATCTTTGCTGCTTTTGTTCTTTGAGCCCCAGGACAGATTTAAACAATTTATATTCTGTTTCTTTTTAAGATTAGCACTCTCTGCTTGAAATGAACTTTTTACATTTACAAGCCCCTTTATGCTCAACTCTCCTCCTAAAAGATTTAACTCTTGCAACTCGCTTATTTGGCCCCCCTGACCTGCAACCACAAGAAATGTGCTGAGCCTGCGTAGGTGGCGTAACTGTCCCATGCCAGGTGGCATATGGTCAAGAGACGAACACCCGTGTATATTCAAATGTCTAAGATTTCTCATGTACCTAATGCCTTCAGGTAACTCACATAGATTTTCACAGAAAGTCAGTTTCAGAGTTTGTAGATTTTGGAGTTGAACAACAGAGTTAGGTAATGCAACTATTTTTGAGCGCGAGAGATTAAGATACCTAAGAAACTTTAGATTTCCAACTGATTCTGGTAAATCTGTTAGCATATCTGGACTTGAACCCAGATGCAATACTCTGAGATACCTTTGTTCAAATATGTGATCAGGGGTTGCAATTCTTGAAAACCCTTCCAAAGTAATTAAAGATCGTAAAGATTTAACTTTTGCCATTACCTCATTTGAGAAATATAAGATGTCATTAGAAGACAAATGAAGAACCTCTTCCGGGAATTTCAATATTTCACCAGATATTATACTTGAGCATTCATGATTCATAACCGATTGTGCTAGGACATGCATTTCATCATGCATTTTACATGTGGTTACACCCTCAAAGATGCATTCTTTAACATCTAGCAAGAAGGACCTCCAAACCAAAGAATTAAAAATCTCTTCACCTAAATCATACAAGTCAGCATCTCCTCTTGATGGAACAAAGCCATAAGCCACCCAAAGCTCTATTAACAACTGTTTATCCATTTCATGACCTTTTGGAAATATCGAACACAAAGCAAAACACTGTCTCATGTGTGCAGGCAAGTTGTTATAGCTTAACTTTAAAGATGGTAAGATATGACTTCCTTCACTCGTGAAATCCCAAACTTCACTTTGCAGCACAGATGACCACTCACTTATGCTACTTTTGTGGCACATTAAGCTTCCTACGGTTTTCACTGCTAAAGGCAAACCCTCGCATTTCTTCACAAGTGCTTTGCCAATTGTCTCAAATTCTGTACCATCTAGACCCTTCTTGACGTCAAATGCATATCGGTTGAATAACAAACAAGAATCATTTTCTGATAAGCTACTCAAATGATGTATTAATGTAGAATTGGTGGTCATCATATCAGCAACTTCAATGCTTCGAGTTGTTACCAAAACAGTACCGCCTCCTGTTTCACACTTCAACACGTTCATGAAACCATTCCATTCACTTGTGTTCTTGTTTTCAACACCATCCAAAACCAGGAGGAATCTGGTTCTATGCAATCTCTCTTGGACCAGTTTTTGAAATGGTTCCAGTTCCATGTATGCGATATTGGATGAATCACCTTCTATGGATTTCAAAATTTCTCTAAGCAACTTTACCATACAGAAATGATTGGACACATGCAACCAAATTTTCAAATCAAAAAACTTATCTACCCTTAGATCCTTGTAAATCAGTTGAGCAAGAGTGGTTTTGCCCAAACCCCCTACGCCACATATGGCATAAACATCAACAAAATTATGATCTACACCATCAAAATTGCTGCATATCTTTCCAACAATCATTTCTTTCTCATATTCTCTTCCTACAATCTCACAATCGATCGATTTGATTGCTCTAGTTGCTGAAGTTTCTATATCAGTAACACCTTCCAAATTAGCAACACCTTCTTCCAATTCAAACTTGATTATCTCAGCTGCAATAGCATCCAACGATTCCTTCATCTCTCTCACTCTCTGAACCATCCTAACACGAAACTTAAGCGGATTACTTGCGGAAAAGAACGTACTTACATTGTTCTTAATTCCTCGTTCGACGTGAAGCCTTCGCAGCAAAGCTTCGGTTGACACTTCTTCCAAAACGTTTTCTACCTCGAACGAAGCAGCTCGGAGCTTCCTCAGCCAATCCTGTAAATCTCTGTTCGTCCTCTGCTTCACTTCTGCATCGGCTAGAACCGATTGGATCTGAATGAAAATGGTGCGCAGAGATCGGAGATCGGATTTGAGGCCCCATAGCACCGCGAAATCTTGTGCCGCTAACGATGTGGATCGTTCCATGACTAGATTGATTACCGAAGATACGATCGGATCTCCCATTTTTTGAACAATCGATCCCGAAATCGAACAACGAAGACCAGGATTTCCGATTGTTGACTTTCAATGGACTTTGGAGCATGGAAAATATGTTCAGCTCGGCTATTGCAGACTACTGGAATCTGCATTACTGCATTATGATTTTGAAAACCGGCAACCGGTTTTATCGGTCTTCCGTAGGACGGTTCCTAGAATTAATCAATTTTCAGGACCAAAAATCCCTTTTTAAATTTACAATAAATTATAACATATGTCACACACATAACTTTTATATTTTAACAACCACCAATTTTGTGCGTATTGTATAACGCATTATGATGTGTATGAACTCCGATAAAACATGGTTTTCATGCAAATTATATATAACATACAGACCTATACGCTTTGTATAACTTCCGACATTTGTAACCTAAAGTAACCTGACATGAAACTGAATATTCTGTGTCGTACACCTCATATATATTATACAAAGCGTATATGTTTGCCAATAATTTTCAACCAGGAATATCTATTGCATGTGAATCATGTACATGTAGTATAGTGCTGTAGATATTGTGAAAAAAAATAAAATATTAACTTTTATTTTTTGTTATATAAAACGGTAATAATGTTTTACAAAAAAATGATACTTTTCTTTAAAAAATCTTTAATTAACATTATAAGTATTTTAACAAAAAATTTATTGTTATTTTGTTTTATTTGTAACACCCAAACTTTGAACACGATTACACGTGTCTCATTTTAGGTCTCAGATTAAAACTTTTTCATAAATTATGTTCGAAAGCGTGAAATTTACATTTCGTGAGTTAAACACACTTAATTTCAAATCATTTACATTTATGATTAATAAAAACTAGTGTGTTTAAGTTTAATACCACCATAGACTTTACATAACGTTTGGTTCTGCTTCACAACATGCCCGATCTGATCGCCCGATGCATATCTATCTTTGACCTGTAACATCACATATAAGGTCACAATTAGTTCATATGAACTAAGTAAGTAACCCTCCCAGAGTTCCCAAAACTCATTTTAACACATCCACATATATATCGTATAGATGTTAATCATGTTTAGATGATAATATATCATATTCAAACATCAACTTGCACCTAACACACATGGCGCATTTATTTCCCTTTAATGGGACATTTTCACAAATATGAGCATATCATCTAATTCAACTCTACCACCAGCACTTCTGGCTAAATTTAAACACCAAATATATATAAATATATAATTATTGGCTCAACCAATTACCCACACATCTGTGGTTTCAACAATTTAGTTTCCGGATTAACCGGTTATCCACACATTTGTGGTATCATACATATATATTCAGTCTTAAGATGTTCACCCACCGGTCCTTCCATCTAAGACAATTACTAGCACCTCTAGCTATCCACACATTTGTGGAGTCATAAATAGTTCAAGTCTTAGGATGTTCACCCACCGGTACTTCCATCTAAGACAATTGCCAGCACCTCTGGCTATCCACCATTGTGGAGTCACAAATATTAAGTCTAAGATGTTCACCCATCGGTACTTCCATCTAGACAATTGCCAGCACCTCTGGCTATCCACCATTGTGGAGTCATAAATATTAAGTCTAAGATGTTCACCCATCGGTGCTTCCATCTAAGACAATTGCCAGCACCTCTGGCTATCCACCATTTTGGAGTCATAAACATTAAGTCGACAATTTCCAGCACCTCTGGCTATCCACCATTGTGGAGTCATAAATATTAAGTCTAAGATGTTCACCCACCGGTACTTCCATCTAGACAATTGCCAGCACCTCTGGCTATCCACCATTGTGGAGTCATAACTACAAAATGTAAAAATACATTTTTCACAATAAAAATTCAACTGAGTCAATTCTATTCGAATTGACTCTCACAATGTAATAATATCATATTACAAATTATCAACTATCGCTCACAATCGTTTAATCAAAATTACACTATGGTGTTCACATTCATGTACTTCCACCATATCTTATTTGTCAGCACCTCTGACTATTCACACATTTGTGATATCATAATTAATTTAAGTCTTGAGATGTTCACCCACCGGTACTTCCATCTAAGACATTTGCTAGCACCTCTAGCTATCCACACATTTGTGGAATCATACTCAAACACTGGCTCATCCGGCTATTCTTATGCAATCTGTGTTGCATATTCAATTCAATCGTAACATAAACACATTGGAACTTAATATATGTACTTTAGAGTCTATTAACTCAATTAGTTCCAATCTAGTTACGCACATTCATTCAAATGAATCAATCAATATATATATATATACATCACAATCAAGTAGACTCTTTCTACTACTTATATGTAATGTTACAGTAAGTTGGGTAACTTACTTGGTTCAAGCGGTTGTTCACTTCCTACAACCTCTTTTCCACTTCTGTGAATTGTCACTTGACTTTCACCATCAACACCTAGTTGCATATTCACACATATACAACTATATTCAATACATATAACACATATAATCAAGTTCAACACACTTGACAGGTTTGACTTTCTCAAAGTCAATTTATCGCATAATTGACTCTATCTTACTATATTTAGTAAGTTTTAGTCAATTAATCATATCCCATGCCTTCCTTAGGCATTTCATCAAATAATTGATGTTTATTATATTAGTTATGATCTCAATTACTTCTTTTAATCAAAATTCATTTATGATAATAACTGTTAATAATCTTTAACATCAATTCATCAAAATCATCATTTAACCCATGGATCATAATCCATATTTCATTTAAAATCATGTTCTACCCATCCTACTAGTTATCATACCATGATATGGGTTTCGTAACAACCGGACATTATCCCGGCTTCAAAACGAAGATTTCACCATCAAAATATCAAGTTCTTCGTTTCTAACAACCCCTAGTCTATAACTAGGCAATAATTAATACCCATAATCATAGTAATACATTCAAAACTAGATTTAATCCACACAATATTAAACTAGTAGGAGAGATCGAATCGTTACCCCTTTGAACGAAGTTCTCGGATGAAAACGACGATCAGGATTTGTAGAATCGAACCCTAGCTTGATCTGAACGTTCTGGTAACCTCAGAACTTGATTTTGATGACAAAATTTCGATCAGATCGTCCCTGGGTGTGTTTGAGGTCGAGAGATATAAAAAAATAAACTCTGGTGCAAATCTGATAAGAATAGGAATCTGTCAAACCGCCACACCCGTCGCGTACCGCGAAGAGGAGCCAATAAGGGCTTCGCGTACCGCGAAGAATTTCGGGATTCTCAGATATTTTGGGTGCTTCGCGTACCGCGAAGGAACCTCAGAACCACCTTCGCGTACCGCGAAGGGTCCCAAAACATAATGTCTTTATAGTTTTCTTAGTTTCGCGATTTCGGACAATCCGTAACTCCGTTTCGCGCACGGTTTTCTCCCACGTTCATGATTTCTCACATATTTTCAAATTACAACAATCACAATCGTTCAACTAACGATTATTCTAAATACGTTTCTTTATTGAAAACCGGTTGTTACAATTATCCCCTCCTTACAAAGGTTTCGTCCCCGAAACCGCTTATACCTTAAAAGAAAGGATAAAATTTCTTGCTCTCATCTTCTGACTCCCACGTGACGTGAGAACCGGTTCTATTTTCCATTGAACCTTCACTTGGTTCAGGAACTTGTTTCTCAACTGTTTGACATTTCTGTCTAATATAGCTACCGGCCTTTCCACATAGTTCAAATTGCCATCAATTTCCAAGTCTTCTAGTGGTTCATAAGCCGATTCATCCGCCAAACATTTTCTCAACTATGACACAGGAAAATGGTCATATATGCCATTCACTTCCTTCGGTAGCTCAAGACGATAAGCAACTTCGCCAATTCGAGCTATAATCTTGAATGGTCTAATGAAACGCGGCTTAACTTCCCTTGCTTTTTAAAGCATACAACACCTTTCCAAGTAGAGAGCTTTACTAATACAAAACCTCCCACCTGGAACCCAATAGTCCTCCTATGCTTATCAGCATAGGAATTCTGACGTTCTTGTACCGCTTTCAAATGAACTAGAATCTAATCGATTCGTTCATTCGTTACTTTACCTACCTTTTTATTTGCCAATTTTCATTGCCCAGTTCTCCCCAACACAGGAGTACAACATTTCCTCCCATACAACATTTCATATGGAGGCATTCCAATACTGGAATGATAATTGTTATTAGAGAATTATTGTAACATGAAATGAAGCCATTTTGTGAGTTAGGCATTATAATAGTCGGTTTGTAGGATGCTTGTGGTTGATGTGCTTGGAGAGGGAGATATGCATAAACAATGAGAGGGAGATCGTCCTTGATGTGGTCCATTGTGACAACTTCTTTAGCTAAGCCTGTTAAAATGGACGAGCTAGGTTGAGCTGGATAATAAGTCATAACAAGTTCGGGTCAAGATATGTGCAGGTTACGATGAGTTTTAAGCAAAATCAGTTTGTATCTAAATGAGTCGTTTTAATAAACATCAAATACTTTAAGTTAAAATAAGCTATAACTAAATAAATTGTTTATTTAAGTGATCTTTAATGATTTTCTCATTAAATTTATTATTGATAATACATATTTGTTTGAAACAATTCTATTCACATAATTTTTCGATTATCCGTCTTGACCCGCATAAAAAAGAATCTATTAGAGGGGGAAATGAAAGATAGGGAAGCTCCAATCGAAAATATTGGAAGGCAAAACCCCCAGACCACCCGGATCCCACGAGTGAATCGAAAGTTGTTTCTATATTCCTGATTTATCCACTAGGTCAGAGGAATCTTTCCTATCAAAATTGTTTGTTCTTGGATATACACTCTCCTGGCGGATGGGTAACCCGGTTTATGTTATAGTGCTATTCATTAAAATCAAAATACAATAATTATTCACCCAAATTATCTCATTTATCTTGTTTTGGGTAAGATTGCTATTCCTATCTTTAGCTTCACCAAAAATTGCACATGGTCTTTAAGCTTCTTGCGTTACTTGCCCAAGTTTAGAAGTAATCTTTTTGATTTTGATCTACATCAACTAATTGCAGCTTAATTATTTGGTTTTGATCAAATGAGTTAGATGCTTACCAACTGGTTTAGTTTTGCTTATAAACTTAAACCTCTTGGTTTTTTTTACTAGTAATCTTGATACGTACCTAATTAAGGACCGAAGGGGCTATGATATTTTTCTTATCAAAGGAAGATATTACTTAATTGAGATTTTTTCCACTTTAGAACCAATGTAGTTAACTAACAATGTTTTACTTGGGTGATTTATTTAAAAATTAGTAAATTACACTTGTTGTTCTTCTAAGTTTATTACAAATTTCAAGTTTTGTCCTTTAACTAATGTAATAACATAAATCATCATTTAAAAATTAGTAAATCACACTTTTTAATCTTCTAAGTTTATTACAAGTTTTGTACTTAAACTAATGTAATTACGTAAATCATCATTTATGTTCATGTTTTCTAACATTTTACATCATTTTGTTTAATGGAGGTTAGATTAAATCCATAATAAATATAGTGCATTTGGTGTGCATATGATAAACTGTTGTATGTGCAAGAACTGCTTGAAAGTATTGAGAAGATTCAAACTGATCTGAGATAGGTTGATTAGGAAGGTTTTATGAAATTACACATCTCTAAGGACATGATATATGATAGAAGTCCGTGAAGATATAGAAATAAGGTTAAGGATTTTTAGAATATAATGTAGATGTAGAGTAGCGGTGTCTTATGGACATATATAACTACGTCTTTACAATTTTTCATATAGATGTGTTGCTCCATGATATTGTGTCATATTATATTATGCTATTACATATGTGTACCACTTACCGTGTCATCACTTCGCTTATTCTAATGTGTGCTTCTGTTTTTCTATCTGTGCTTGAGTTGAGGGTCTCTCTAAACAACGTTTCTTTTCTCAGTGATAGAGGTAAAGTCTGTTTACATTCCACCCACTAGAAAACCTACAAATAATCATGCTATGAGTATAATTTAAGTATGTTGTTATAGTCATTTTTATAAAGGTTTTATAAGTCCAAACCGAAAAACATGCAATATAAGTGGTTTGGTTCGGTTTAAGTTGCAATTATAAAAAAGTCGTTACTAATGATTTGGCTTACAGTTTGACTCAAAATTCGACAAAAACAGACCGTAAACACCTCTACTATATATCAATAAAGACAATACAAACTTGTTGTTTCTTGCATGCTAGATTTTTAGATTGTGGGATGCCATAATTTGGTCTTAAATTAAAAAAAATAAAAATAAAAAATACCCTTGGGTTACAATAGTTAAAAACATAAGTTGTCTTTAAGAGTTTTTGGAATATAAAATGTTTGAGAATTATATGGAATCTAATTATTGATGGTTTACTAAAACTACTAAATAAAGTTTCTACAAATACATCTTTTATATTCCGATTGTTCAAGTTAATCATAATTTACATAGTTTGTATTAATATCAAAGTTTCTGCCGACCTTAGTGTTTTGCGTATTAGAAGTTTCTACGAAAATACTAGATTATTATTGAATTGAATTCCTAGTCTCTATTGATGGATGGTTTTACTTTTTTTTTTTAATAGTAACAACCGAGCGTAACGTCGTGGCATATGCACCACGCCTGCAGGCCTCGGAAGACCCCTTCCTCAAGGGAGTGATAACCCGTTTTACCGGGCGCCACCCTCGGAAGAGCTGCACCTGATGCGCAGAAACCGGCTTATTTGCTGTAAAACTGCGCCCCCATCGGTTCAGAACCCGAGATTAAGCTCAAGATTCTTCCCCTCATCTGGTATCCATCAAAGTGTCTCAAGTGGGAGTTGAACCCTTAACCTTCACATTAGAAGGTGGGTCTTCTACCACTAGGACAACTTATTTGGATGGATGGTTTTACTGATCTATCACTTATTGCTAATGTAATTGTTTTCTACTAATGCCCTTGTGTACACCCGGAATCCAATTGTTATAAAGTTAGTGGCATGTATAAATCTTGATATACTAAATGAAAAAAAAGGCTATAACTAAATTTCCATGTTAAGTCTATTATAATAGATTTTTGTGTTTTAACATTATACATGAATCAATGGTTTGTGTTGATTGATGAATCAATACTTAAGATTAATTACCTGAGCTATATAAGTATTAAGTCACATGACAGATTAAGCATACTTATATGTTTTGATTTTTGCTTCACTTGTAATCTGTATGTGATTTATAGCCACTCGCTCAATTACCAGTTGCTTCGCAGGTAGGCCCACTTAGGTTAGAGGGGCATTGTTCCTCAGTGTAATCGACATGTTGTTAGCTGAAACTCGTTTAAATAAGAATATGCAATCACCTATGCTGTCAATTTCTTATTCATTCATGGCGCTCGGTCCGTGCTCCTTTCTCAAACAAGAACAACTCTGATTGTTAGGGAAGATCACCATAGTGAACTAACCGAAGGGACTTGACTTCTCTAAACTGAACGCTAGCGACTTAAAGCTAAAAGCAGTGTCGTTGCTTGATCAACGGGGAGACGCATCTCAAAGTATGGGACAAAAGATCAAAGGATTAATTATACTTTGTCACCCGAAATTTACCACAGGTTGGGCTTGAGAGTAGTATAAGGAGTGACTATCCAACACATTTAATAGTTAGAATGTTTATTCACGATAACTAGTTATATTGTTTTATTTTTAATAGTTAAAGATTCACTTCTTGCTTAAATAAATTATAAAAATTAATATTAGACTGACCCTATGCTATGAGAATATAAATTGATAGATGAAATAATAAGGTTCTACTATACATACACTAGTCTTCATACGAGACGCCATCTGACTGTCATCTATACGACTGTATAGGGTTATACGGTGCGTATATGGGCTATACGGCCATTATAGATCTGACATCTTTCTAACTGATTTCTGATGTTAAAGTGCTATACGGCCCATATAAGGGTGATACTGCTTGTATTAAGGACGTTGTTGTATGGATAATAGGGTGTGATGTAGAAATAGAGGAACCTACCAAAGGGGTTTTGTCCTAGTGGTACCCTCGTGGCTTTCCAAATGGAAGGTCATGGGTTCAAATCCCTCTCAAGACGAAATAGGGGTTCTTGAGAGGTCAGGGGGTTTTCCGGTGCGGTTTCCTCCTGGGGTGGTGGTGGGGTCTCAACGGAGGTCATGGTAACTAGACCTTGGTGACATGGCCCGGAAATCAGTGATTCACACGTTGAGATCAAATGCCGTTCAAAAAAAAGAAATAGAGGAACCTGAATTAAATATTATTATGTTGTTAACTCCAATGTTTGAGTCTGTAAGTGGCATATATCCATGAACTCCGTACAGCCTTCACTAGCCTCCTGCCACGTGTCATAGGTCTCCTAGCCATGCACCACGTGTACACACCACAATAACACGTAGCAGCACCTGCCACCCTAATCCATTATAAAACTACATAAATAGCCCTATAAAACGGCTACCGAACTCATCAACTTCTGCAAACAACTGACAGTTGATCTGATTTATCAGTTACAGCGAAAGATGGGAATTGGAATACCTGTATGCGTGCAGTGTGGAACCAAAAGCAACCCGTGCCGGTGCAAGGTAGTGGGTCCGACGGTCGGATTCTTGGCATTTGCGGCTGCAGCCATGGTGGAGTGGCCGGTGGGTGCGATGGTGTATATCTTCCGCCACATGAAAGGCCGCCGGATCATGGCTCACCCTGCTGCTGTCGTCTACCCTTCCGTTAATAGAGCCATTCCTATATAAGGATCTCACTGCGTAAACGTGTCTTAATAATTAAAAGTGTTTGTTTGAATAAAAACTTGTTGCACCAAGAATATATATATTTTTTACATATTTCTTGGTTTTTTTCTTTTCCTTTTTGTTACAAATGTATGAGATTCTGATCAGGGTTATTTTGATCTTTTTGATAACTAATGAAGAATGGTTTATATATATATCATGTTTGCCAATTCATCTCTAGCTTTTTAATTAGTTTTTGTCCCTAACTTTGAAAAGTAAAGATAAGGGTATGTATTGATACGAGTGGCAGCCGAGGTGCGGAAATTTACGGAAACTACAATTTAATTTTATTTATTTATTTTAAAATTATGCGAAACCAATACAAAAATGACCCTAGGTCGAAAAACTAACGCTGCACACAGAAAAAAGGGACCTTAGGAGCCGGTGTCCCTATTAACCTTCACCCTTGATTCCTATTAACCTTCACCCTTGATTGATACCCTTACTAGTAGTGTCGAAGCGTTCTTGTTGTAACATTACCACAGTCCACAGTCTTCAATAGCCCAAGCCTATAGGCCGGCTACACCCGAACCCAACATCCTTGACATTGCCCAAGCCCATAGGCTACACCCGAACTCAACATCCTTGACATGTAGGCATGCTGCCCCGTAGGCGTACACACACGTACGCATAGAAATTAGAAATGTGGTGCTGTAGCATAATGGGGTATGATGTCATATCCATCTTTACGACATAATTGTCTGGCTTGATCATAAATGAAATATCCGATTATTTAAAAATAGTCAATTTAAATCATAATTGAAATATTAATAACATTTGAAAAATAATTAATAATGAAAGAAAATATATATATATATATATATATATATATATGTAGACATATTTTTGGTAGTAAAATAAATAATAATAATAATAATAATTAAATTTCTAATTAAAATATAATAAAAGCAAATAATGTATATCTATAATTCACGTGGGTACATGCTTCAAATCAAAGAGATTCCAGCAAAATAAATAAATAAATAAATAAACGAATAAATAAATAAAAATAATAAAATAATTACAAGCCATTAATTCACACAGGTCTGCACAAGAACCCAAAACAGAAAAGTAGCAGCTCTAGCCGTTCAAGAATCGTACCCAGTCGTGGGTTGCCGACCGGTCGACCTTACCATTCCGACAACGTTTCTACACCCCCGACCATCCTGCCATGAGCTCGTTTTTAAATTAAGAGCTTCAACAACAGATCTCAAAAGCCCACTCTCGCTCTCCTCTCGGCTGTGTTTCTTATCTCCGGTACAAAAACAGTGCCCCGGCGAGAAAGAAACACCACCGTGAATCCACCGCCATCTCCATCGTTTGCTTGCCTTCGTTGTTTAACACCTTCTTTCGAGCACCAGGATCACAACAAGCTACGTTGACGATGATTTTGGGTCTCCGGTGAAGACTCGACACCTACGACGAAGTCCCTTTGTTGCGTTATACACAAAACGAAGCCACCAGTCAACATCCCCACCGTGTTACATCTCCTCCGACGTCCAGAAGCATTAAAGCCTCCCAACAACCGCTGACGGATTATCGTTTCTCATATTTGTTATCGAGCTTATGATGGAAGGTAACCATACCAAAGATATATAATGTAGATTAAAAGTCATATTTATACATTAGTGTGATGTAAAAAGGAGGTTAAAGAATTAGTAAGTTATAAAAGAGATTTTATGGTGAAGAAGATGATACGTATATATATATGTGTGTGTGTGAGTGTTTATACTAATATATTACAGAAAGAGATCGAGTACTAGATCTTATTTTTTTTATTATTACCAACATCTGGATAGATATTATATATATATATATATATTTTTTATGATATTCATTTAGTCTACTGTTTTTGGTTAGATCCCATGTAAATCAATATTATTTTATTTTACTTATTTATACCAATTAAGAATTTATATATATATATATATATGTATGTATGTAAACGTATTTTAAGTAGTAAAATTTTGAAAGTGTAGAATCATATTTCTTTTCTTGAAAGCAAACTATAATTTAATAAATAAAGTTATAAGAATAAATTTGTAGAGTAATTTAATTTATATTTTACAAACATATATATATATATATATATATAATTCGACTCTTTCTATTATGTTTTTAAAAGAAGTGGAAAATAATAATCACTATTCATAAACTATAAAAATATAAAATCTCAACTTTGTGATAAAAACGAATAAATAAATATATATATATAAATATATATATATATATATAAACATCTTATGAGAA
The DNA here is from genome assembly GCA_009363875.1 of Mikania micrantha. Classification (NCBI taxonomy): domain Eukaryota; kingdom Viridiplantae; phylum Streptophyta; class Magnoliopsida; order Asterales; family Asteraceae; genus Mikania; species Mikania micrantha. The sequence goes on from CM018685.1 coordinate 39,287,533, forward strand.
ACAAAACTACGTTGTAGGTTATTACTAGCACCTTACAAAGGATAACACATCATTTTAAATCATCAAAGTTTGCAAAAAGGTACGGATTCTTACCCCCTCCTTTTTCGTTTCAGTATATGATTTGATTATTGTAACCCATTTGATTCTCACATGCCTTTGGAATTCCGGAACGTCTTTGATATATCGATCTGCTTCATTTTTATTGTCCGTTATTAATTTTGAAACATTATTTATTATTGAATACATTTTGCTTGCATGTGATATAATTGTTGGATTGAAATCATTATCACATGTTCTGATATTATACTATGATTTGGTTGAACACTTAGTGAGAAGCGTAATTGATATACATTGTTGAGTTACCACTTTCGTTCTTGTAATCTGTTACCCGAGCATGTCCCCACTTGCGGAGGTGACCGCAAGCACGTCATTGCGGCATCAATGACGTGGCACCAACCGTGGCGGTGAGCTGAGATCACGGCGTCTTCTTCGTACTTGTGAGGTACATGAGGCCATAAGAAGGCGTATGGACTGGTCCTAGGATATATTTGATTTCTGGTGGATGGATCTGTGTATGCCCACACTCCATTGCACGTTCGGTACATAGGGTCTGCAGCTCTATGTGCATGTCAGTAGTGATTTAAGATTCGGCTCAGGGTACATCCTTGTGATATGATTTATTTTATTGTCTTCCTTTACTTTATATCATATCATTTTGTCTTTTGTTATCACGCATTCAGTTATTAATTCTGTTACTTAAGCCTTTATCTGTACTGGGCATTCGGCTCATTCTGTTAATGTTTGTTCATAACAGGTTCACAGGTTACTCAGGGCGGGCCGTGAGGAGAGAAAATTGAGCTCTAGGATTTTTGGACCGTGAAAGTATGTTAGTGGATTTTTGTAGCTTAGGCTAGTTCATTTAATACGGTCGATTGATAAATATGTAATTAACAATTTAACCTAGGGCTCTTAAACAGTCTTTTGGGGATCTGTAATCCTATCATTTGCTTAATAGAAACCATGTCTTCTGCTTTGATTGATATAATAGTGACACGTCACCCCTATTTCGGGGTGGGGTGTTACAGTTATGGTATCAGAGCAAAGGCTCTTTCCTGTAGAAAACTTAAACTTTAATAATTAGAACATGTGAGGATTGGGTAGACATTTGGGTTAGGACTACAATTATTCTTAGTATTCCTATGTTCTAATCTCCGTGTCTATTGTTTTAGATGCCACCTCGTCGTCAACCGCGTAGGAACACTCGTCATACGAACCACTCGCATGCCAATACTGATTCAAACGAAACTCCAGTTGACCCAAACATGGTTTCTGCCATCCATCAAGCTTTTGAAGGATTATTACCTAACTTCGTTGCTCAAACCGTGGAGGCTGTCCAGAATCAAAACCGTAATGAAGGACGTGGTAACACTAACCGAAGGATTGAAACTAATGTCAACAACACGACTGAGGGAATACACGTATGGATTCAGAGGTTCCAAAAGCAAAAGCCAAGATCCTTCACTCATGCAACAACTCCGATCGAAGCTAGGAACTGGATAGCCCATGTGGAGAAGATTTTCGAAGTATTAGGAGTCTAAGATCAATATAAAGTTAGATTGGCTACTTACAAGTTGGAAGATGATGCACAGACTTGGTGGGAAGGATTCAAGCTAGCCAAAGGTGGAGAAACTTATGTAGCTACTCTTTCATGGGCAGATTTTCGTACCATCTTCTATGATAAATATTTCTCTACAGCTGATCAAGAAGCCTACAAAAGGGAGTATGCTGTCATCCGACAAGGGAATGATGAACCGGCTTCAGAGTTCATAACACGTTTTGCAAGGTTGGCAAGTATTGTGGGGGATGCAGCAGGATTTGCGGCAATTCAAGCAGAAAAGTGCAAATGGGCAGTGTGTGATCGAATTCGAAAGTCAATAATGTTCATGAAGTTCAAAGATTTAACAGAGGTTGCTGATGCTATGAAGACTTATGAGTTTGAAAGAAAAGAATTTTTGTCTCGCGCCGGGGATAACAAGAAAAGAGATAGAGATGGTCAACGTATTCAGACTTCGGGTCAATCATCCAATGGTTCAAATCAGCAAGACCGTAGAGTTCAAGTGATCAGACACAATGGGAATCAGTCACGACCATGGCAATCGAGACCCCAGAATCCGAAACCGACCACAAATCAGATTCAGCCGTATGTAGCACCAGTTAAAGCTCAACCTTTAAATCAGTATGGGAACCAGAACCAGGCCTTGATTCCACCATGTAACACTTGTGGGAAACACCATCGAGGCATTTGTCATCGAGCCAGGGGAAATTGTTTTCGGTGTGGTCAGACCGGACACATGATCAGGGATTGTCCTCAACCAGACAAGAAGAACAATGTTGGGAACTCTACATCACTTAACTCCAGAGGAAGAGTCTTCTCACTTTCTGCTACTGATGCTGCTAGTGCCCCAGGTACTGTATCTGGAACCCTTCGTATCGGTGAACGTGATATTTGTGTGTTATTTGATACAGGTGCAACACATTCCATAATCTCTCATATGTTCACAAAATACCTTATGATTGCACCATCACTTTTAGATCACACTTTATGTATTTCCACTCCTATTGGTGAATCGATTGTCATCACACACATATATAAAGATTGTCCTATCACCATTGACACTATTGTGCGTAAAGCGGATCTTTTGCCTATGCAAATGGGTGACTTTGATATCATCCTTGGGATGGATTGGTTAACACGACACCATGTGACCATCGATTGTCATTCTCGGCGAGTTGTTTTCGGTGATTTTCACCATCCTGATCTTGTCTATCAGGGAATCCAACCTCATAAATCTCTTAAGATTATTTCTACCCTTAAAGCTCAAAAGTTGATATCTCATGGTTGTGTTGGTTTCTTAGCATCTATCATAGATACTTCAGTTGGTGAAGCTAGTATCGATAGTCATCCTGTAGTTTGTGAGTATCCAGATGTGTTTCCGGATGAATTGCCAGGGTTACCACCTGACCGTGAGATAGAATTCTCTATTGATTTGATTCCTGGTGCCCAACCCATTTCTAAGGCTCCATATCGTATGGCCCCATTGGAGTTGAAAGAGTTAAAGGAGCAGTTGCAAGAGTTGTTGGAACTTGGATTCATAAGACCAAGTGTCTCACCTTGGGGTGCTCCAGTCCTATTCGTAAAGAAGAAGGATGGTAGCATGCGGTTGTGCATTGACTACCGAGAGTTGAATAAGATTACAATTCGAAATCGATATCCTCTTCCTCGCATCGACGACCTTTTTGATCAACTTCAGGGTGCCAAATTCTTTTCAAAAATAGATCTAAGGTCTGGGTATCATCAGTTGAAGATTAGGGAGGAAGATGTTTCTAAATCTGCATTTCGTACTCGTTATGGTCATTACGAGTTCTTGGTTATGCCTTTTGGGCTAACCAATGCCCCTGCAGTCTTCATGGATTTAATGAATCGTGTATTCCACGAATTTTTAGATAAGTTCGTGATTGTTTTCATTGATGATATCTTGGTATATTCTAAAAGCAAGGAAGACCATGAAGAACACCTACGGAAAGTACTCGAGACATTGCGACAAAAGAAGTTGTATGCAAAATTTTCAAAATGTGAATTCTGGCTCAATCAAGTTGCATTTCTTGGTCATGTTGTTTCTGCTGAAGGAATTATGATGGATCCTGCTAAGATAGAGGCAATTACAAAATGGCCTAGACCCACATCTGCCACTGAAGTTCGAAGTTTCTTGGGTCTAGCTGGCTACTACCGAAGATTTGTAGAAGGATTTTCCGTCATTGCCTGATCTCTCACGCAGCTTTTGAGGAAAGGGGTTAAGTATTCATGGAATGAAGAACGAGAGAAAAGTTTCGAAGAATTAAAGAAAAGGCTCGTATCTGCTCCGATACTCACTCTTCCCTGTGGATCAGGCGGTTACCAGATTTATAGTGATGCCTCAAAGAAAGGTCTTGGTTGCGTGCTAATGCAACACGGGAAGGTTATCGCCTATGCCTCGCGTCAATTGAAGCCTTACGAAGTTAACTACCCGACACATGACTTAGAGTTAGCAGCTGTGGTGTTTGCATTAAAAATTTGGCGACATTATTTGTACGGTGAGACTTGTGACATCTTCACCGATCACAAAAGCCTTAAGTACATTTTTACACAAAAGGAGTTAAATATGAGGCAAAGAAGGTGGTTAGAACTTCTTAAAGACTATGATGCCAATATTCAATACCACCCGGGGAAAGCGAATGTTGTGGCTGATGCTTTGAGCAGGAAAAACTTTGGTGCGGTATCTTGCTTTCAGATTCAACCTCGTATAATATCGGATCTTGATAAAATGGGTGTCGGCATTCATATCGGTAAATCAGATGGCTATCTTGCAAAATTACAAATCAAGCCTGACCTTATCTCACGGATTAAAGAAGCACAAAAAGATGACGGTGAATTATGGGCGATATTGGAGAACATGAAGGTGGGAAAACAATCTGAGTTTCATGTAGATGAACAAGGAGTGATTTGGTGTGGCAAAAGATTATGTGTACCTGACGACTCCGCTCTTCGTGAGGCATTACTAGCTGAGGCACATAGCTCGCCATTTTCTATCCACCCAGGATACTACAAAGATGGTATCGAAGGTTGCTACTGCTACGTCAAAAACTTTTGGTGGAAGCTTGCATGATAGTTGAAGAGTTGCAAAATAGCATAATGTGTGAGAGTCTTACATTCAAACAAATACAAGATTGCAGACCAACAGACGTACGATTAGACACTTGGCTTCTTTTTGATAGCTAGTTGCATTGATATTCCATTTGGAAATGGTGAATTGAAATCTGAATGTATTGATTAAACATCGTCGAGTCTTAGAATTCCTCATGTATTCTTGAACGTAGATTTGGAATTAAAGGAAAGCTAATGCTACATCGGTCCGTTTGAGATTCTTGAAAGAATTGGTGAAGTTTCGTATCGATTAGCACTACCGCCTCAACTTTCTCACGTTCATAATGTCTTTCATGAGAGGATACAACTATCATCCGCTTCACATTATTAGTTATCCTTTGCAAACGATTCAGGAGGATTTATCGTATGAAGAAGAACCGGAAGCTATATTGGATCGACAAGAAAGGATTATGAGAAAGAAAGTGATTCCTTTCGTTAAGGTTTTATGGAAAAATCACTCAGAGCGAGAGTCAACATGGGAAACAGAAGAATCTATTCGGTATTTGTATCCTAGATTATTCGATGCATAGAATTATTTCTACGAGTAACTGTGAGCCGTGTTTCCTCTTTGATTGTTACAAAATTTCTTTCGTTATGTTTGACTTCTCTCTAAATTTCGAGGACGAAATTTTCTTTTAAGGGGGTAATAGTTGAAATATCCGATTATTTAAAAATAGTCAATTTAAATCATAATTGAAATATTAATATCATTTGAAAAATAATTAATAATGAAAGAAAATATATATATATATATATATATATATATGTAGACATATTTTTGGTAGTAAAATAAATAATAATAATAATAATTAAATTTCTAATTAAAATATAATAAAAGCAAATAATGTATATCTATAATTCACGTGGGTACATGCTTCAAATCAAAGAGATTCCAGCAAAATAAATAAATAAATAAATAAACGAATAAATAAATAAAAATAATAAAATAATTACAAGCCATTAATTCACACAGGTCTGCACAAGAACCCAAAACAGAAAAGTAGCAGCTCTAGCCGTTCAAGAATCGTACCCAGTCGTGGGTTGCCGACCGGTCGACCTTACCATTCCGACAACGTTTCTACACCCCCGACCATCCTGCCATGAGCTCGTTTTTAAATTAAGAGCTTCAACAACAGATCTCAAAAGCCCACTCTCGCTCTCCTCTCGGCTGTGTTTCTTATCTCCGGTACAAAAACAGTGCCCCGGCGAGAAAGAAACACCACCGTGAATCCACCGCCATCTCCATCGTTTGCTTGCCTTCGTTGTTTAACACCTTCTTTCGAGCACCAGGATCACAACAAGCTACGTTGACGATGATTTTGGGTCTCCGGTGAAGACTCGACACCTACGACGAAGTCCCTTTGTTGCGTTATACACAAAACGAAGCCACCAGTCAACATCCCCACCGTGTTACATCTCCTCCGACGTCCAGAAGCATTAAAGCCTCCCAACAACCGCTGACGGATTATCGTTTCTCATATTTGTTATCGAGCTTATGATGGAAGGTAACCATACCAAAGATATATAATGTAGATTAAAAGTCATATTTATACATTAGTGTGATGTAAAAAGGAGGTTAAAGAATTAGTAAGTTATAAAAGAGATTTTATGGTGAAGAAGATGATACGTATATATATATGTGTGTGTGTGAGTGTTTATACTAATATATTACAGAAAGAGATCGAGTACTAGATCTTATTTTTTTTATTATTACCAACATCTGGATAGATATTATATATATATATATATATGTTTTTATGATATTCATTTAGTCTACTGTTTTTGGTTAGATCCCATGTAAATCAATATTATTTTATTTTACTTATTTATACCAATTAAGAATTTATATATATATATATATATATATGTATGTATGTAAACGTATTTTAAGTAGTAAAATTTTGAAAGTGTAGAATCATATTTCTTTTCTTGAAAGCAAACTATAATTTAATAAATAAAGTTATAAGAATAAATTTGTAGAGTAATTTAATTTATATTTTACAAACATATATATATATATATATATATAATTCGACTCTTTCTATTATGTTTTTAAAAGAAGTGGAAAATAATAATCACTATTCATAAACTATAAAAATATAAAATCTCAACTTTGTGATAAAAACGAATAAATAAATATATATATATAAATATATATATATATATAAACATCTTATGAGAAACAAAACTACGTTGTAGGTTATTACTAGCACCTTACAAAGGATAACACATCATTTTAAATCATCAAAGTTTGCAAAAAGGTACGGATTCTTACCCCCTCCTTTTTCGTTTCAGTATATGATTTGATTATTGTAACCCATTTGATTCTCACATGCCTTTGGAATTCCGGAACGTCTTTGATATATCGATCTGCTTCATTTTTATTGTCCGTTATTAATTTTGAAACATTATTTATTATTGAATACATTTTGCTTGCATGTGATATAATTGTTGGATTGAAATCATTATCACATGTTCTGATATTATACTATGATTTGGTTGAACACTTAGTGAGAAGCGTAATTGATATACATTGTTGAGTTACCACTTTCGTTCTTGTAATCTGTTACCCGAGCATGTCCCCACTTGCGGAGGTGACCGCAAGCACGTCATTGCGGCATCAATGACGTGGCACCAACCGTGGCGGTGAGCTGAGATCACGGCGTCTTCTTCGTACTTGTGAGGTACATGAGGCCATAAGAAGGCGTATGGACTGGTCCTAGGATATATTTGATTTCTGGTGGATGGATCTGTGTATGCCCACACTCCATTGCACGTTCGGTACATAGGGTCTGCAGCTCTATGTGCATGTCAGTAGTGATTTAAGATTCGGCTCAGGGTACATCCTTGTGATATGATTTATTTTATTGTCTTCCTTTACTTTATATCATATCATTTTGTCTTTTGTTATCACGCATTCAGTTATTAATTCTGTTACTTAAGCCTTTATCTGTACTGGGCATTCGGCTCATTCTGTTAATGTTTGTTCATAACAGGTTCACAGGTTACTCAGGGCGGGCCGTGAGGAGAGAAAATTGAGCTCTAGGATTTTTGGACCGTGAAAGTATGTTAGTGGATTTTTGTAGCTTAGGCTAGTTCATTTAATACGGTCGATTGATAAATATGTAATTAACAATTTAACCTAGGGCTCTTAAACAGTCTTTTGGGGATCTGTAATCCTATCATTTGCTTAATAGAAACCATGTCTTCTGCTTTGATTGATATAATAGTGACACGTCACCCCTATTTCGGGGTGGGGTGTTACAGTTATGGTATCAGAGCAAAGGCTCTTTCCTGTAGAAAACTTAAACTTTAATAATTAGAACATGTGAGGATTGGGTAGACATTTGGGTTAGGACTACAATTATTCTTAGTATTCCTATGTTCTAATCTCCGTGTCTATTGTTTTAGATGCCACCTCGTCGTCAACCGCGTAGGAACACTCGTCATACGAACCACTCGCATGCCAATACTGATTCAAACGAAACTCCAGTTGACCCAAACATGGTTTCTGCCATCCATCAAGCTTTTGAAGGATTATTACCTAACTTCGTTGCTCAAACCGTGGAGGCTGTCCAGAATCAAAACCGTAATGAAGGACGTGGTAACACTAACCGAAGGATTGAAACTAATGTCAACAACACGACTGAGGGAATACACGTATGGATTCAGAGGTTCCAAAAGCAAAAGCCAAGATCCTTCACTCATGCAACAACTCCGATCGAAGCTAGGAACTGGATAGCCCATGTGGAGAAGATTTTCGAAGTATTAGGAGTCTAAGATCAATATAAAGTTAGATTGGCTACTTACAAGTTGGAAGATGATGCACAGACTTGGTGGGAAGGATTCAAGCTAGCCAAAGGTGGAGAAACTTATGTAGCTACTCTTTCATGGGCAGATTTTCGTACCATCTTCTATGATAAATATTTCTCTACAGCTGATCAAGAAGCCTACAAAAGGGAGTATGCTGTCATCCGACAAGGGAATGATGAACCGGCTTCAGAGTTCATAACACGTTTTGCAAGGTTGGCAAGTATTGTGGGGGATGCAGCAGGATTTGCGGCAATTCAAGCAGAAAAGTGCAAATGGGCAGTGTGTGATCGAATTCGAAAGTCAATAATGTTCATGAAGTTCAAAGATTTAACAGAGGTTGCTGATGCTATGAAGACTTATGAGTTTGAAAGAAAAGAATTTTTGTCTCGCGCCGGGGATAACAAGAAAAGAGATAGAGATGGTCAACGTATTCAGACTTCGGGTCAATCATCCAATGGTTCAAATCAGCAAGACCGTAGAGTTCAAGTGATCAGACACAATGGGAATCAGTCACGACCATGGCAATCGAGACCCCAGAATCCGAAACCGACCACAAATCAGATTCAGCCGTATGTAGCACCAGTTAAAGCTCAACCTTTAAATCAGTATGGGAACCAGAACCAGGCCTTGATTCCACCATGTAACACTTGTGGGAAACACCATCGAGGCATTTGTCATCGAGCCAGGGGAAATTGTTTTCGGTGTGGTCAGACCGGACACATGATCAGGGATTGTCCTCAACCAGACAAGAAGAACAATGTTGGGAACTCTACATCACTTAACTCCAGAGGAAGAGTCTTCTCACTTTCTGCTACTGATGCTGCTAGTGCCCCAGGTACTGTATCTGGAACCCTTCGTATCGGTGAACGTGATATTTGTGTGTTATTTGATACAGGTGCAACACATTCCATAATCTCTCATATGTTCACAAAATACCTTATGATTGCACCATCACTTTTAGATCACACTTTATGTATTTCCACTCCTATTGGTGAATCGATTGTCATCACACACATATATAAAGATTGTCCTATCACCATTGACACTATTGTGCGTAAAGCGGATCTTTTGCCTATGCAAATGGGTGACTTTGATATCATCCTTGGGATGGATTGGTTAACACGACACCATGTGACCATCGATTGTCATTCTCGGCGAGTTGTTTTCGGTGATTTTCACCATCCTGATCTTGTCTATCAGGGAATCCAACCTCATAAATCTCTTAAGATTATTTCTACCCTTAAAGCTCAAAAGTTGATATCTCATGGTTGTGTTGGTTTCTTAGCATCTATCATAGATACTTCAGTTGGTGAAGCTAGTATCGATAGTCATCCTGTAGTTTGTGAGTATCCAGATGTGTTTCCGGATGAATTGCCAGGGTTACCACCTGACCGTGAGATAGAATTCTCTATTGATTTGATTCCTGGTGCCCAACCCATTTCTAAGGCTCCATATCGTATGGCCCCATTGGAGTTGAAAGAGTTAAAGGAGCAGTTGCAAGAGTTGTTGGAACTTGGATTCATAAGACCAAGTGTCTCACCTTGGGGTGCTCCAGTCCTATTCGTAAAGAAGAAGGATGGTAGCATGCGGTTGTGCATTGACTACCGAGAGTTGAATAAGATTACAATTCGAAATCGATATCCTCTTCCTCGCATCGACGACCTTTTTGATCAACTTCAGGGTGCCAAATTCTTTTCAAAAATAGATCTAAGGTCTGGGTATCATCAGTTGAAGATTAGGGAGGAAGATGTTTCTAAATCTGCATTTCGTACTCGTTATGGTCATTACGAGTTCTTGGTTATGCCTTTTGGGCTAACCAATGCCCCTGCAGTCTTCATGGATTTAATGAATCGTGTATTCCACGAATTTTTAGATAAGTTCGTGATTGTTTTCATTGATGATATCTTGGTATATTCTAAAAGCAAGGAAGACCATGAAGAACACCTACGGAAAGTACTCGAGACATTGCGACAAAAGAAGTTGTATGCAAAATTTTCAAAATGTGAATTCTGGCTCAATCAAGTTGCATTTCTTGGTCATGTTGTTTCTGCTGAAGGAATTATGATGGATCCTGCTAAGATAGAGGCAATTACAAAATGGCCTAGACCCACATCTGCCACTGAAGTTCGAAGTTTCTTGGGTCTAGCTGGCTACTACCGAAGATTTGTAGAAGGATTTTCCGTCATTGCCTGATCTCTCACGCAGCTTTTGAGGAAAGGGGTTAAGTATTCATGGAATGAAGAACGAGAGAAAAGTTTCGAAGAATTAAAGAAAAGGCTCGTATCTGCTCCGATACTCACTCTTCCCTGTGGATCAGGCGGTTACCAGATTTATAGTGATGCCTCAAAGAAAGGTCTTGGTTGCGTGCTAATGCAACACGGGAAGGTTATCGCCTATGCCTCGCGTCAATTGAAGCCTTACGAAGTTAACTACCCGACACATGACTTAGAGTTAGCAGCTGTGGTGTTTGCATTAAAAATTTGGCGACATTATTTGTACGGTGAGACTTGTGACATCTTCACCGATCACAAAAGCCTTAAGTACATTTTTACACAAAAGGAGTTAAATATGAGGCAAAGAAGGTGGTTAGAACTTCTTAAAGACTATGATGCCAATATTCAATACCACCCGGGGAAAGCGAATGTTGTGGCTGATGCTTTGAGCAGGAAAAACTTTGGTGCGGTATCTTGCTTTCAGATTCAACCTCGTATAATATCGGATCTTGATAAAATGGGTGTCGGCATTCATATCGGTAAATCAGATGGCTATCTTGCAAAATTACAAATCAAGCCTGACCTTATCTCACGGATTAAAGAAGCACAAAAAGATGACGGTGAATTATGGGCGATATTGGAGAACATGAAGGTGGGAAAACAATCTGAGTTTCATGTAGATGAACAAGGAGTGATTTGGTGTGGCAAAAGATTATGTGTACCTGACGACTCCGCTCTTCGTGAGGCATTACTAGCTGAGGCACATAGCTCGCCATTTTCTATCCACCCAGGATCTACAAAGATGTATCGAGATCTACGTCAAAACTTTTGGTGGAATGGCATGAAGGAAGCCGTTGCAAAATACGTAAGTGAATGTCTTACATGCCAACAAATAAAGATTGAGCACCAACGAGCTAGTGGTCTTTTGCAGCCATTGGATATTCCATTATGGAAATGGGATGAAATCTCAATGGACTTTGTTACGGGCTTGCCTAAAACTTTGAAGAAAAATGATGCTATATGGGTCGTGGTTGATAGATTGTCCAAATCGGCTCACTTTCTGGCAATTCAGCAAGGATTTTCGGTTAGCAAGTTAGCGGATGTGTTTATAAAAGAGATTGTCCGTTTACACGGTACTCCAGCCTCGATTGTGTCCGATAGGGATCCAAGGTTTACTTCGCGATTTTGGAAGGGATTTCAAACTGCGTTGGGTACAAGATTAAAGTTTAGCACGGCTTTTCACCCACAAACAGATGGGCAATCAGAACGTACGATTCAGACACTTGAAGATATGCTTAGAGCTTGCGCACTTGAATGGACGGGAAACTGGGATGATTATTTATGCCTTGTCGAGTTTGCTTATAATAATAGTTGGCAAGCAAGCATTGATATGGCTCCCTTCGAACTCTTGTATGGTCGAAAATGTCGAGCACCAATTTGTTGGAACGAAGTTGGTGAGAAAATAATTGAAGGACCAGAAATTATACAAATCACGAATGACAAGGTTGCTATTGCTAGAGAAAAGTTAAAGGAAGCGCAAAGCAGGCAAAAGAGTTATGCGGATAAACATCGTCGAGTCTTAGAATTCAAAGTCGGAGATCATGTATTCTTGAAGGTTTCGCCTTGCCGCGGTGTTCGTAGATTTGGAATTAAAGGAAAGCTAAGTCCTCGCTACATCGGTCCGTTTGAGATTCTTGAAAGAATTGGTGAAGTTTCGTATCGATTAGCACTACCGCCTCAACTTTCTCACGTTCATAATGTCTTTCATGTGTCTCTGTTGAGAGGATACAACTATCATCCGCTTCACATTATTAGTTATCCTTTGCAAACGATTCAGGAGGATTTATCGTATGAAGAAGAACCGGAAGCTATATTGGATCGACAAGAAAGGATTATGAGAAAGAAAGTGATTCCTTTCGTTAAGGTTTTATGGAAAAATCACTCAGAGCGAGAGTCAACATGGGAAACAGAAGAATCTATTCGGTATTTGTATCCTAGATTATTCGATGCATAGAATTATTTCTACGAGTAACTGTGAGCCGTGTTTCCTCTTTGATTGTTACAAAATTTCTTTCGTTATGTTTGACTTCTCTCTAAATTTCGAGGACGAAATTTTCTTTTAAGGGGGTAATAGTTGAAATATCCGATTATTTAAAAATAGTCAATTTAAATCATAATTGAAATATTAATATCATTTGAAAAATAATTAATAATGAAAGAAATATATATATATATATATATATATATGTAGACATATTTTTGGTAGTAAAATAAATAATAATAATAATTAAATTTCTAATTAAAATATAATAAAAGCAAATAATGTATATCTATAATTCACGTGGGTACATGCTTCAAATCAAAGAGATTCCAGCAAAATAAATAAATAAATAAATAAACGAATAAATAAATAAAAATAATAAAATAATTACAAGCCATTAATTCACACAGGTCTGCACAAGAACCCAAAACAGAAAAGTAGCAGCTCTAGCCGTTCAAGAATCGTACCCAGTCGTGGGTTGCCGACCGGTCGACCTTACCATTCCGACAACGTTTCTACACCCCCGACCATCCTGCCATGAGCTCGTTTTTAAATTAAGAGCTTCAACAACAGATCTCAAAAGCCCACTCTCGCTCTCCTCTCGGCTGTGTTTCTTATCTCCGGTACAAAAACAGTGCCCCGGCGAGAAAGAAACACCACCGTGAATCCACCGCCATCTCCATCGTTTGCTTGCCTTCGTTGTTTAACACCTTCTTTCGAGCACCAGGATCACAACAAGCTACGTTGACGATGATTTTGGGTCTCCGGTGAAGACTCGACACCTACGACGAAGTCCCTTTGTTGCGTTATACACAAAACGAAGCCACCAGTCAACATCCCCACCGTGTTACATCTCCTCCGACGTCCAGAAGCATTAAAGCCTCCCAACAACCGCTGACGGATTATCGTTTCTCATATTTGTTATCGAGCTTATGATGGAAGGTAACCATACCAAAGATATATAATGTAGATTAAAAGTCATATTTATACATTAGTGTGATGTAAAAAGGAGGTTAAAGAATTAGTAAGTTATAAAAGAGATTTTATGGTGAAGAAGATGATACGTATATATATATGTGTGTGTGTGAGTGTTTATACTAATATATTACAGAAAGAGATCGAGTACTAGATCTTATTTTTTTTATTATTACCAACATCTGGATAGATATTATATATATATATATATATGTTTTTATGATATTCATTTAGTCTACTGTTTTTGGTTAGATCCCATGTAAATCAATATTATTTTATTTTACTTATTTATACCAATTAAGAATTTATATATATATATATATATGTATGTATGTAAACGTATTTTAAGTAGTAAAATTTTGAAAGTGTAGAATCATATTTCTTTTCTTGAAAGCAAACTATAATTTAATAAATAAAGTTATAAGAATAAATTTGTAGAGTAATTTAATTTATATTTTACAAACATATATATATATATATATATAATTCGACTCTTTCTATTATGTTTTTAAAAGAAGTGGAAAATAATAATCACTATTCATAAACTATAAAAATATAAAATCTCAACTTTGTGATAAAAACGAATAAATAAATATATATATATAAATATATATATATATATAAACATCTTATGAGAAACAAAACTACGTTGTAGGTTATTACTAGCACCTTACAAAGGATAACACATCATTTTAAATCATCAAAGTTTGCAAAAAGGTACGGATTCTTACCCCCTCCTTTTTCGTTTCAGTATATGATTTGATTATTGTAACCCATTTGATTCTCACATGCCTTTGGAATTCCGGAACGTCTTTGATATATCGATCTGCTTCATTTTTATTGTCCGTTATTAATTTTGAAACATTATTTATTATTGAATACATTTTGCTTGCATGTGATATAATTGTTGGATTGAAATCATTATCACATGTTCTGATATTATACTATGATTTGGTTGAACACTTAGTGAGAAGCGTAATTGATATACATTGTTGAGTTACCACTTTCGTTCTTGTAATCTGTTACCCGAGCATGTCCCCACTTGCGGAGGTGACCGCAAGCACGTCATTGCGGCATCAATGACGTGGCACCAACCGTGGCGGTGAGCTGAGATCACGGCGTCTTCTTCGTACTTGTGAGGTACATGAGGCCATAAGAAGGCGTATGGACTGGTCCTAGGATATATTTGATTTCTGGTGGATGGATCTGTGTATGCCCACACTCCATTGCACGTTCGGTACATAGGGTCTGCAGCTCTATGTGCATGTCAGTAGTGATTTAAGATTCGGCTCAGGGTACATCCTTGTGATATGATTTATTTTATTGTCTTCCTTTACTTTATATCATATCATTTTGTCTTTTGTTATCACGCATTCAGTTATTAATTCTGTTACTTAAGCCTTTATCTGTACTGGGCATTCGGCTCATTCTGTTAATGTTTGTTCATAACAGGTTCACAGGTTACTCAGGGCGGGCCGTGAGGAGAGAAAATTGAGCTCTAGGATTTTTGGACCGTGAAAGTATGTTAGTGGATTTTTGTAGCTTAGGCTAGTTCATTTAATACGGTCGATTGATAAATATGTAATTAACAATTTAACCTAGGGCTCTTAAACAGTCTTTTGGGGATCTGTAATCCTATCATTTGCTTAATAGAAACCATGTCTTCTGCTTTGATTGATATAATAGTGACACGTCACCCCTATTTCGGGGTGGGGTGTTACAATAAAAATATTTGATGTAAAAGCAAACATTCACCAATGAGGTGTATTAATTGTGGCTTGAAGGCCCATGTTGGGCATATGCTACTTATGTGTCTAGGTTCTGATGAACCAAAGCGATGAGCATTACAATTAAACCACTACTGATCATATCTTAAGTATTTATATTTTGATGAATCAAAGATATGAAAACTTATATTATAATAAATATTATACATAAATTAATATTATATAGAACCATCGTCCTTAAATAAGGATCATTGGGTGCAAAATCAACATATGAAGCATACCATTGACTCCATAATTATGGTGTTATACTATACAAGTCCCGAGTTCAATGCTGCTAATTTTTTTTTTGAATGGCGAAGGTCTCAATCGTGTGAACCCACTGTTTCCAGGCAATGTCACCAAGGTCTGGTTACCTGGACCTCCCATGAGCCACCACAACCACCCCAGGAGGAAACCCCACTGGAAAAACCCCCCTAACCCCCCTCAGACCCTTTTTTTCACTGCGGGAGGGATTTGAACCTAAGACCTCCTATTTGAAAGAACCTTGAGGTACCATTGAGGCAATGCCTCATTGGCTGCTAAATATATTGGTAGTATTGAACGTCAAAAAATTGCAGACCATCGCCCTTGCAATTTTAACTACTTTCTTCACTTGTAAAAATGGTATTCTGTCGTTGAATTTGAGTAAAAAAACTTCAACTTGTTGTAAAAACACCTAAGTCATGAATAAAACAAACATACCTATTGAAGTCCCATTTTGAAGTAGGGTTTAGAGTATTACGACCGGCACATCACCGATTCCCAGTGCATAATTTATGGGATTCAAATTCAAATATTTAGTATATCTTTAAGTTTGTCATATATTTGTTATAGTAAATTGTTGTTAATAGTTTCCATATATAGTCCTGGAATAACTCCTATAATTGTGTAAAGCTTTTCTATTTAGTGTGAATGAGGATTGTGAATGTGCATTGAAGCCATTCAATTATTTTACATGGTAATCAGAGCTCTGACACTCAAAAGAGTCTAACCGATCCTCTCTTTTTATTTTTTCCCGATCATTCATCATCTCCATGGCTTCAACGTAATTTCGGTCACCACTTCCACTCACTTTCCGATCAAGTTAACCCCTCAAAACTTTTCGGTATGGCGGCGTCAAGTCCAGTCTACCTTAATCGGACTCGGACCGGATGGTTTTCTCACTGGCGAAAACAGTGCCCCACCCACAACCATCAAGGAAAAAGATACGGAATAAAAAACCCGGCATATAACACTTGGTACTGTCAAGATCAAGTTCTTTTTGGTGCAATTCTCGGCTCTTGCTCGGATGAAATACAACCAGTTATTGCTTCGGCTGCCACTATGTAACATCAATACCAGATCGTCCGGCAAGTCCGTACGGTACGTGTACTTTCATTATTTACTATGTGTAAATACGTATACGTGAACAGTGTTGTGATAACAGAATTCAAAATACAATAAACAGTTGTACGTATTTAAGCGAAAACTTAAATACTGTAAGTACAACACGCACGATGAACAATAGTTGTTAGTATTTAGGTGAAAACCTAAGTACAAATAATACAACGAATCAAGAGATACAACGAAATTCAAGTAAACGACAAGTACAAGTCGGTTGTGATCTGATATCCCCAGATGACAGGAATCAGATGGCCGACAAATCAGAACGAAAACAATGTAAAAATATGAAGTTTAGTTGAGTCCGTCAGTGAGGAAACACAATTCAAACACAATTGCAGTGTTATTTCAGAATAACGAACTGACAGTGTGTTTGCGTGGGTGACGATTCACACAAACATATCTGTGAGTTTAGAGTTCTGAAATAATGATTGAAAAGTAGAAAACAAAAGTCGGAAAGCAAAACCATCGTCGTATTCGTTCGGGTGACGATTCGAATGAATTACGCGTGAAGGTGACGTGATCTGACGAAACTAAAACGAAAGACGACACGAACGAAAATAATTTAAGAAAATAAAACATTTTAATGTTTTACAATTTTGAAACTCATCAAATAATTTAAAATAATATTTCTTTTATTATTACAATTTTATTACGCGTTTAATTTCCGGAAACGTAACGAAAACGCGAACCGAGCAACAAAAGCGAACCCGAACTCACTCGTGGTATAAATACCCTTAAATGAGTTCATTTTACTCATTTTCATCTCATCTTCTTCCCCAAAAACCCTATTTCCGGATTTGAAAACCCACCACCATCTACAACCTTCTCTCTTCCATATCTCTCTCATTTCTTCACCAAATCACTCCATTCTTGATCCTACTTGAAGCTCTTATCATCCCCTACACGAAAGTACAACCGATCTAGAGCCTAATCCACTAAAAATCGAGGTATGAGGCTGTGAAAGTAGCGATTTTTAGGGTTTTTTGAACCCCTTGTTATATCATTAACCCTAACCGGTTCTAAGGACTCTCTCTCGAACTCCATGGCTACGATGGTTACCCTTAACACCTCCCAACCTTGAAACACCATGAAACCACGAAATAAGGACATATCTGGGTTAGCTTGGCTGCGACCGAATGTCAAAACCCAGGCCACCGAATGACTTTTGGCCGGAGAACCTCATTCGCCGACTGACTGCTCAGTCGCCACCTTTTTCATTCGCCGACAGCCACCCCAACTCCATTCGGCCATGCACTCCATTCGCCACCCAGCCACCACATTCGGCCAGCCATACGCCGAACCACCACCCTCATTCGGCAACAACAACAACCACCTCTTCATTCGGAGAAACTCCATTCGCCAGTCACTCGCCGGACCTCATTCGCTGGACATGTCATTCGGCCACTATCTCAAAAACCCAGCCGACCACAACTCCACTCGACCATCACCACCCTTTTTGCTCCTGTTGATCTCATTCGGCCGACTCACATGAGCCCATTTAGCCAACCCAATGTTCAGGCCAGTAAACTGTTAGGCCCAGATCCATCTAGGCAGCCCAAGCAATTGTCTCGGCCCAAATAATATGCACTTGGCCCAACACCATGATTGAAAACCAGGCCACACCTTGGAACCCATGAACTGTCTCGGCCCAGACATTTTGTTTCGGCCCAATTGTGATTGATTAGGCCCATTTATAGCCCACACACCCATACGGTCCAAGTACTATTTCGGTCCAATGCTACTTAGTGGGGCCCATGACCACTTGGTTCGGCCCACACATTAATGGGACTAGTTTATCATTCGGCCCATATGGTTAAATTGCAATACATTCTTGAACCAACTCATTTAAATAACATACATGGATGTGGGAATAATGTTATGGGTTTAATATGAGGAACCTAATAAACTTGGAACATTAAAAGTACAAGGGTCTTTGCATAGTTATCTAAATACTATGTAACAATTGTTTTGAATATAATAGGACTACCATGTGAGGCTTTAGACCATAACCATAAGCTTCTTATTGGGTTATTTAATAGACCTCATATCAAAACCATTAGCAAGTAATAACAAAGTAATGAGATTTCAAGAATGATTTAAGGCTAAGGACACGACCTAAAAATTATATGGATATAATGATCAATAACAATAGGACTGGGGCCGAATGATGACCAAAACTTACGTGTGTTAGTCAAAATTGTGGCTAACACATACACCCACACACGAATCCCTACAAACTCGTATTTACAACTTACAAACAACGTGAAATCAATACAGGATCGTGAATACAAGAACAACAAAGAGCGCGTGCATTCTTGTTTTAGACTAAGTCAACCCAATCACAACAAGGTGAGTTCATATGCCCCTTTTCTTTAATCTTAACTGATTTTAAACTCTCGGGGCTGAGAAACATGCTTTACTTTTATTTACTTAAAAGTTTTGCTTACATATTTTTAATACTTTGATTAATTGATATTAAATTGTTTATTATCATATATCATTGTATGCATGCTTGTATGATTACATTTGATAGGAAAAGATAAGATGATGATGATATTATAATATCATAACTCATCAATACAATAGAATAACATAGTTGTATGATTATCTCTTACGACACTTAGTTATTCTTACAAGAATTAACATTGAAACAATTACAAGGAACATGATGACATGATTACAAGAACAAACATAAGAATGATATGAAGATAACACATCTTCACTATATCATTCGATACAAGAATGAAGTAAGTGTAATAAGACTAGTTCTTATAACACTTAGCTCCTCAATTCAACTCATAGTACAAGAGAACAAGGAACAAAGAATGATAATCATGATAATGTAACTTCATGATAACAACATCATTCACTCAAACGATTAACATAATGTAATAAGACAAGTTCTTATTTAACTTTGTTAATATCACGGAGAACATATGACAATGAGAACAAGAATACAAGTGAATACAATTACAATTAGTTACTATTGACCTGTTGCATTATATCACTTCAATCATGTGCCAAATTGTACAAGTAGATCATGTAAGCCCCTTTAATTCGCTGACCAGTTAGTTTGACGTGACTAAACCGACGATAGCATAGTGGTACCATAGGTTTGACAAACCTCTAGCTTGTAGGGCTAGTATGTTGATCGTATTGATTCATTGGCTGGTAACGTATGACCGGTGACAGGGCGACCTCAAGTCAGGTTCTGGAAAGCGACACATGGTGATATTAATCTGCAGTGATAAGTAATTAATTCAGCGGAAATCCTATTGACTAGTAGGTTGAGAAAGTGATCTGCTCTCATGTTACACTACTAGTAATAGATTTCGTTGAGGACGCTAGACATACAAAGTGGTAGAGGTAAATCGGATGCATTGAAATCTGATTATGTGAGGATTTCAATGGATTCCTTTTAGGCTCTATGCACTATGGTTCAAGAACAAGTTGCAAGTGGTTAACTAACACTATTAATATTTAAAAGTGTAACAACAGTTAACCCCCCCCCCCCCAAATATAGAATAATACAAGGAACATATTATATTAATCTAAACCCCTTAATATATGGAGGGTTTATCAATACTTCGGTTTGATAACTAAACCCCTCACACTACATTATTCTATCATTGATACAACAGACGAATACATATCAGACACGTTGAACAAACGGGAAATGGATATCTTTAGTTGTATCGCAAGTGGTGTGGAACTTGACTGAGTATGTGGTGGGATAGCGTCTGGGCTTGACCCTTTCGTGATTCCCTATATATAAGCATACTTGATCAGGTGATACACTACTTGTACATATAACTAAGGAGAGGCCATTGGGTGGAACAGGTGATTCAAGTAATACAAGTATCAAGTATGACATTGTGGATGTGTGTATGATCAATTCAATGATTTCAATTACTAAACTTATGAACTCACCAACCTAGTGTTGACTTTCTTTAAATTGTATGTTTTCTCAGGTGACGAACATGTGTAGATACATATGTGCAAGTGCTAGGCTAGGGGACTTTTAGAAGACCTAGCTTACTTTTGATTGCATACTTTTGGAATGACAAAACAGTGAATCACTTTTGTATATCTTGTACAGTTCAAGATATAAACTCATTGATTCTTTCTGATTAGATTTACTTAGTTAAATTATGATGTACAATGTAATTTAACTTTGTAATTCTATATCGTTGTCATGTTTACATTTCTCAATTATACATCATGTGCTATGCAAACAATCTGATCAATTCGATTATCATTCAAGATATCGCGCCCCGGGAACTTTCCGCCCGACGGGAAAACACGATCCGTTCCCGCCGGCCTGGGGTGTGACACACTACCAAAGACGCCTAGGAGCGTCTCACTTCGAGTTTCGCGAGTAAATCTCGTTCTCGTATCATCTCTCTTAAATCCAAACTAGCCAAGAATCCCAAAGGTAATCGATCCATCACTGATTTCTTGAATGAGATGCGATCTATTGTCGATGAATTGGCACTCGTTCAAAACCCAATTCATGATGAAGATCTACTCGTTCATATCCTTAGCCAACTTGGTGAGGAATATAGCTTCATCAAAGCTGCTCTCAAGGTTTCGGATCAGCCGATTTCCTACCCGGAATTGTTCGATAAGCTTGTTGATTTTGAAAGATCGCTTAAGGAGGCTGAAACGGTGACTCCTTAGATTGTCACTGTGAATGCATATCAACGCCAGCCAGGTCGTTCCCAGTACCCGTCATCTCCTGATCAATTGGCTCGCTCGTCCGGTCGTACTCTGCCTCATCACAAAAGTCGGCCTACTTGTCTCACAGCAACCATGCAAATCTGACTTGTGATTTTTGTAATACTCAAGGTCATCAGACACGTGATTGTAGGAAGCTTGCAAAGGTTCTTAAGGATCATCACATCTCCTTTAATCATAACACTAATCCTCCAATGGCACACTCGGTCTCAGCAAATTCGTCCCCTGTTTCACAAGCTTGGATGGTTGATAGTGGTGCTTCTCATCATCTAAATTCATGCCCATGGACGTAGCTTAGTTCAGACTGGGAAAAAAAATTATTTCGCCCCTAGCTTACCTGTCAAGCTCCGCCACTATTCATGCCCATCATCCCTTCATTCTGTCTCTGAGTATGGAGGTCCTGACGAGATAGTATTGGGCGACGGTACACACCTTCCTATTTCTCACATTGGTACCCAGTGTTGTAAAAATCTGCCTAGGCGGTCGCCTAGGCGCTAGGCGGCCAGAAACCTTTTCGATTTTGCCCTAGGCGGCCTATTGTTTTTTTTGGTTTTTTTGGCTTTTTTCAAGTAAAAAGGACCAAGAAAGTGATTATTCGAGGCATTTCTCAACCCCAAATACTTAATATGTCTCTAAAACATCAAATCCAACATCTGATACATTGAAACCTGCCACTAAACATCGAAGTCCATATATAAACTTTGAATTTTGTGTTTAAGTTTGTAATTTGAAGTACTTGACTTAGTATGTTTAAATTTATTTTTTAATATATTTGAAGTATTATATTAAATTATTGATATTAATGTGTGTATATAATAAATATTTGTAAAATTACATATAAAAATTCCAATCCGCCTAGCGCCGATTAATCCCTAGGCGGTACCTCACCACCCGACTAGCGCCTAGCGACTTTTACAATCATGTTGGTACCACTAATATTTCAAATACATCAAAATCACTAGTGTTACCAAATATTCTTTGTGTTCCAAAATTACGTAGGAATATAATTTCCGTTGCTAAACTATGTCGAACTAATGATGTTTCTGTCGAATTCTTTCCGTTTCATTTTTTGTGAAGGATCTCAAAACGGGGGCGCCTCTTATGCGGGGGGAGAACATTGATGATGTTTACTACCTCAATTGTCTCAATTCACGACCTCAAGTCAACACCACCGTCTCGACATCACCAATCCAATGGCATCACAAGCTAGGGCATCCTTGTCTTCTTACTTTTAAAATATTTGTAAAGACTTAGGTTTACATTTTAAATCACTGTCTAGTTCCAATTTACATTGTCAATCATGTGCTATTAATAAATGTCATAAGTTGCCATTTGGTTCCAACTCTTTCGTGGTGTCTAAACCATTACAACTTCTTTATTCCGACGTTTGGGATCCGGTTCAAAAATCTGTTGATGGATATTTATATTATGTTGTGTTTGTCGACTACTACTCGAAATATGTTTGGTTATATCCGATTAAACACAAATAATATCGTTATTCACTGATAATGGCGGTGAGTATCTTGGTCTCACTTCTTTTCTTCAATCCGAAGGCAATTCCCATTATACTACCCCACCTCATACACCTGAGCAAAATGGTATTGCTGAGCGCCGACACTGGCACATTGTTGAAACCGGCTTCGCTTTACTTCTCTATGTCGGGCTCCCACTTACTTTTTGGTCTCATGCCTTCCAAACCGCAATGTACCTAATAAATCGCCTTCCCACTCCTATCCTTGGGTCGACATCACCCTTCCATAATCTTTATGGCACTTCCCCTAAAAAACAAATTAAAACCTTTTGGGTGCTTGTGTTACCCATGGCTTAAACCGTACGCCACATCCAAGCTTCATCCAAGATCCCAACAATGTATTTTTAGGCTACTCTTCCTCTAAATCGGCCTATAAATGCCTTGATCCTAAATCAAATAGTCTCTATCCCTCAAGACATGTGACCTTTATTGAGGACCAATTTCCATCCAAATCTCAATCCATTCCATCTTTTCCCATACCTGCTGCCGACAATTTCATGCATTTAATTACCAACTCATCTCAATCTATGCGTAACCCACCTAAAGTCCCATGCATGCCACCCTTACATACAAGTGTTCCTAATCCACCTGTGTATGAAATGGACTCACCACCCACTCCAACAAATCCAATCTCTCTCACCCATAATGCTACTCCTATGCAAAATCCCTCACAACCAGTTTCCCCTCAACCTTCTCCCTCAACTCACATGCCTCAATCTCCAATTAGTTGACATTCGAATTCTTTACCAGACTCGTCAAGCTCTTCCATCCCTTCCACGCCTATTATTCCTAGCTCTTCTACCTCTTCAAGCACCAACTCCCTACCCCCTCGTAACCGAAAACCCAATTCCAAATACTTCAACTCTCATTTTGTAAACACAACCACTCTCCATCCCATACCCAATTCGCTTGAGCCGCACACGTAAATTCAAGCATCTAAAGACCCTCTTTGGTGTCAAGATATGGATAATGAGCATAATGCTTTACTTCCCAATCACACTTGGCTACTGGTTCCTCCCACAAACCGAACACCTATTGGGTGTAAGTGGGTTTTTCGCATCAAACGCAAGCCAGACGGTTCTGTTGACAAGTACAAGGCCTGGCTTGTTGCCAAAGGGTTCCTTCAAGAGTACGGTAAGGACTACTTTGACACGTTTAGTCCAGTTACCAACCTCGTTACCATACGAACCGTCCTCTCTATTGCCTTGTCCCGCGGATGGTCGCTTCGCCAACTAGATGTCAACAACGCCTTTTTGCACGGCACGTTACAAGAGGAGGTTTGTATGGTTCAACCTCCCGGGTATATAAACCTGGAATACCCGACTCATGTTTGTAAACTCAAATGGTCACTTTATGGTCTCAAACAAGCGCCTCAGGCTTGGTATATGACACTTACTTCATTTCTACTTGACTTGGGTTTCAAAAAATCCCTTGCTGATGCCTCTCTTTTTATATACAAAATAGATTGTAACATCACTGTATTTCAGGTTGTCTGTACATATGTACGACTGTACTGTTACGACCTGATATGATAATTATTAATGATAATTAATTATTGATGATATTATTGATGATTGGTATACATATTGAGAACATATTATTATACGCGTAAACCATGGGAAGTTTAGTTGTAACCCAACTAAACAAAACCAGAGAGTTTATCGCAGTTGAATTCACGGATAATGGATTATTGGTTTGGAATGGAAAGGAATTAGGAGTTGGTTGTTGTTTGGTTGCTAAACATAGTCAAGGACACATGGTCCTGGTTTATCGAAATAGCGGTGGGACGGTGGCTGGGGCGGTTGCGACTGACCCCTACATATGCCCTATACATATGCATATTTCGGTCTATCACGGATGTGTCAGTGATTTGGTTTAGTGAGTTTTGGATTGGGATTTATAATATTAAAGATAATAAGATAATGAAAATAATATTGAAAATAATTACGCAATGGTGAGGTTACGATTATATAGTAAACGTGAATGTTATTTCAGAATTATTAACTTAATAATGTATTCGCGTGGATGACGATTCACATGAATATAATTATTGAGAATAATATTCTAAAAAGATATTCCATAAATCGTAAATCGAATCGAAATACGATACGAGCGTCGGATTCGAAAAGGTGACGATCTTTACGAATACGTACATAAGTAACGCGTGTCGACGAGATAACGAAATAATATCTAACGAAATTAAATTAATAAATGAAAATTAAAAACATTTATTAGGAATCACAATCTAAAACAAAACAGACTAAATCGTTTTATTTAAATAAAATTATTAACGAAAGTAAACGAAATAATCTTACGAGACAATTCGATTTAAAATCATTTTTATTAAACGAAATATGGATATGTAAATTGTTTTATGTTTTAAATATAACCACGAGCTAAACCGAGTATTTTATTTAATTATATCGCGATAAAGACGAGACCAGACACACGGGAACGGGGTGGACATAATAGGTGGAAGACTCCACCATCTTGTTCATTTTTCAAAAAGCCACTTTCTTTCTAAAACCATATTTTCGTCATTCTCTCTAACTAGAACTTCTCTCTAGTTTATCTTCTTCATTTCTTGTCGGATTCGCGTGATTTTGGTGTCCAGACGACTGCGTGATCAAGGAGAACACAAACCCACGAAGAAATCTTGAGTTTGGCCAACGAATTCAGGTAAATCTAAGTTTTACTTTAGGTTTTAGTTGCAAATCCCGAACCTTACAAGGTATAGATGTTATAACCGGTCCAAAACCTTAGAAAACCCTAAAGATGCGTGTGTGTTAGTGTATAGAAGCCATGGATGGTCTTGAATCGGCACAAACATGATGAGGATGGTGATGACCAGTTGTGGAAGACAGGTTCGCTGGGAAGGGACGGCATTTGGCCGAACCTATGTTAGCCACACCTTGAGTGGTGGCCGAACCCTAGCTGGGCAAGGACCTGAGCTACGAACCCCTCTCCCCACGAACCTTCGAAGGATTACGAACCTTAGCTAGACAGCCGGACCATCTAGCTGGTCACGAACCAGGGGTAAATGAGCCTAAGGGGCGGGAACAATGGTAGCCGAACCTGGTAGGATGGTCGAACCCTGCTAACTTAGCCGAACCTCCCTGTCCCAACGAACCTTCGGCCACCCCACGAACCTCCTAGAAGCCGAACCTTGGGCTTGCGGCGAACCTCCTTGAGCCACGAACCATGGTGACAACCGAGCTTGCATTAGCCGAACCTATGTACCCATGGAAGCCGAACCTTTGTGAGCGAACCTAGGATTTTCTGGACTCAGCCGATCCTTGGCTTTCACACAAACCTGCATGGGTTTCACAAACCTTCTGGGTCATGGATCCTTGGCCAGCGAACCCTTGGGCTGAAACTCTTTTTCTTGGCCGAATCTTAGTAAAATGGGCCGAACCTATCCTTTCTACTAATAGGTTCGCTGCCCCTTTGATTAACAACATCTAATTGATGAACTAGGGTTAGGGAAAAATCAAAAACCATGGGAAATTCATTAATATTGTGACACCCGGCAGTTTCAGGTAAATTGCGACTCTTACATTCTTTACATTTCACGATCATACTTGTTGCATTTCATTTAATTATGTTTGATTAGATGAGTTGAACACAAACTACTGCGAAACGATAGTTCGTGGAGCTATCGAATCGTACATTGCACATTGGTTTTGGAAACCAAGTGTGGCAAACACAACACTAACACAAAACAATAAATTCGGGGAATTATTGAATTGTGCATCACACGTTGGTTAGGATTAATCAAGCGTGCAAACACTTCATAAGACATGATCACAAACGATCACCGATAATTCGAGGAATTATCAAAACACACACGAGTCTCACGAACGTTGGTGAACGTCAAACACATTGTGTAGCACAACACTCGAAACTTCACGAAACACTCACACATTGAACTTGGAAGTTTAAACGAGACTAAACAATGCTCGAACGATGTTCTACAGTCGAGAAATGGGCGTGAACGGGCCCAGAACAACAAAATAGGCTTAGTGGGCCTAACTTTTGGGCCAGGCGCTACGCCTGACCCGGAGCCTTGGTAATAGGCGATGCGCGCGAGGCACAAAAGAAGCCTCAGATGCCTGACCACCCGCGCGTAACGACGGGGCCACTTTCCCCATCGTCAGGCGATACGCCTGGGGTCAGATTCGCAGATTTTTACTTTTTAAAACCCCAAAACACATCATTACCTCTACACACTCATTTTAACTTATCTTACACTCAACCTCTCGGCCACTCTTCTTCCCAAACGACTGAAACACTCTGATTTGACCTCTTGGAAGCCATTGAAGCCATTTTGAAGCTCTTGGAAGCTTGAAACCATTGAAGGAAGGCCACTAGACCTCAACAACCATCACCACCTTCTTGTTGTCAAAGGAGCTGCTGTCCAGGACTTTCCAGAGCTGCTCCAACACTTTCTTGACAATCTAGGAGCTTGTAAGGTAGTCTCTACTAGTTTACACACCCTCTTTTTACCTCTACACACACATGCAATGGGTAAAACCCACATGCAAGCTCACTAGACCCACATGCACGAATTTATTTATGTTTGAAACTGGGTTTGCTAGTTTTAATGTACTTTTTGATGGTCTATGATGTTTAGATTGAGATTTGTGAAGATCCATGATGATGTGTATGTGTAAATCTCATGATTTGTTCATAAAGTATTGAAAAGATGCCATGCATGTATGATCTAAGGCATTCTAGATGATTTTGTTGATGTTGGGATGATCCTTGATAGTGTATAAGTGTTCTTGCAAGATTAGATGATGATCTTAATGATTAAAAACATGATATTTGATGAACTTTCTATTATTAGAAACTTTATTTTGTCAAAATGATGTTATGGATGAAATGGTGAACATGCATGCATGTAGAATTGCTATTAGGATGTTAAGATGATGATTTGAACACTTAGAATGTGATTTTGATAATGTTTATGGTTATTTGGGCATAATTACTATATTTAGTAACTTTTATTGATGAAATATTGATAGATGATGAATTTGGTTATGTTGGCATGTTTAAATGATGTTAGATTGGTTATTATGATGATTTGTGGCATAAGGATGGTTCATAAATGTTTAGATGGTCATTTTGATGCAAAAACTACAAAGTTACTATTTATGGTAACTTTAATTTTACAAAAACCGACTCATGGATATTTTGTGTGATTTGAACATACTAAATGACTTAATATGTTATAACATGATGATTAGATGCTAAGTTAGATGGTTTCCGATGTCACATATGCTATAAATGGAAACTTTCCATTTTAGGAAACTTTTGTGTGTTAACATGATATAAAGGACTTATGTGACCTTGTATGATGATGTGCTATGTGTTAACATGATCACGTAGGATTAATGAGTATGCTAGAACTCTAAAATCAATATGCTTGTGAACTTACTATAAATGGCAAGTTGTCCATAGACGCAACTCACGCGTTTTGCACACAACGAGCAGTAACACGAATGTTACACAATACACAAACAACACATGGTTCACCAACGGGTCGTTGACACACACGGTCAAACACGGTCAATGTAGACCGACACAGACAAATATGATCAACCGAGAGTTATTGGTCACGAAACACGATCGCTTACACGAACTCACGTATAGTATACGATATAGGTAGCCGGTGACTGACTACCTGACGACACAGGAGCTTACGCTTACATTTGTTCACCTCGCTAAGGTGAGTTCACGGCCCCTTTTTACATTTCCTACCTTTGGGGGAGAAAACATTGCATACAACTGTTTTTGAACAACTTACACACCTTTGGTTATTTTTGTACATGCTAATATCGTATATGCATATGTGTGGCATTCATCCACAAAACTGATAAGTCCTCATTAAACACATCTCGAACCGTTAATAGCGCGTTGCGCTCAGCGTGGTAATTCTGAATAGTACTATTTGGGCCTGACAAGCCCCACTGTTGCGAGCCGTATGGCCACCCCGACTAGAGGTCGGAACAGTGCATAATTGACCAAACAACATTTGCCATATCTTGGATGGATATGGCGGGAGGCAGCATGTTAGCTTCGGTTGCGAACCCGCATATGGTATAACTCATATTGACTAGCTATCAATGGATATTGCATTGTATTGAAAAATAGACCTGCTAAACATTTACTTTAAACATTTGATGTTTACTGCTGATTACAAACCTGTGCTCTCACCAACCTTTGTGTTGACCTTTTACTCGCATGTTTTCTCAGGTAACTAAGGCACGTGCACAAGGACTAGGATGCTAGGCGAAGTCCCATGCATTGGCTCTAGTGTCTTAGGGTGTTTTGAGAAACATTTATCATTTGATATGTTATGTAATACTAAACATCTTTAATCGCTTCCACAAACATTAAACTTATGCTGTTTTGAAAACTTTTAATTAATGCTTCCGCAACTTATGAACTTTATCTATGATGATACCTTTAAACTTCCGCAACTCTGACATTACTAAATTGTTTTTATCCAAATTATTGGATGTACGTGTGAAATCAGACATATACGTCTCGCATGTTGTGTGACCGGAGACTGCGATCCTGACAATCTGTTGCCGCTCGCGCCCCGGAAGGGACGAGATTTCTCGGGGTGCGACATATTGGTATCAGAGCCTCCGGTTATTGCGAATTAGGTTTGCATTTAGTGAACTTAGTCTGTAACCACTAGTCTCCACACAACACTTAGTGCTTAGTATTGTGATACTGGCATACATGATTGTACACACACGCTTATTACGCGCACTATAACAAATGGCGTCATCATCGTCACCGCATGTGACTACACATGACGGTGGAAGCCGATTGCTCTACATGTTCCTTACAAGTACCTACTGCACACACTACATTAGTCATTGGGCAAACACTAACACTTATTCTCGCTATGAAGATCATGGCTGGAAGACGTGGAGGACGCAGGAGTGCAGGCGGACGTGGAAACATCAACCTGACTCAAGCTGAGTTGAACGCCCTCATCAACGAACGGGTTGAGGAGGTACTCGCTGCACGGGAAGCTGCCCGTAATCAAAACCCACTGAACCAAGGTGATGAATCTGTTCATATTCACCTTGCACCACAATCACTCGTTTCCAATTCAACACATTTACTCGATACTTAACCCAACTCTACTCTTTGCATATCTCAGGAGCAAATCCTAACCCACCTCTTTGCACATTCAAGATGTTCCTGGATTGCAAACCCCATTCATTCAGCGGCACTGAAGGAGCTGTTGGACTGTTACGTTGGATTGAGAAGGCGGAATCAGCTTTCGCCATGAGCAACTGCAGAAACGAGGACAGGGTCAAGTTCGCTGCAGGGACATTCGAGGGAGCTGCCCTCACTTGGTGGAATGCCAACGTCCAGAACCTAGGGCTTGAGGCAGCCAACGCTCTGCCTTGGGATAATTTTAAGCAAATGTTGAACCGCGAATACTGCCCTCGTGGTGAAGTGCAGAAACTTGAGACTGAGTTCTGGAACCATAAGATGATTGGTTCCGAGGTTGAGGCTTACACTGCCCGGTCATATGAACTGGCAAATCTGTGTCCGGAAATGGCAACCCCACCCTTTAAACATATAGAGAAGTACATTGATGGACTGCCACCTCAAATTCAGGGCATGGTGCTCTCTGCTGATCCCATCACTATGCAACAAGCCGTGTGACTTACCCACAAACCAACTGACTCGGCAGTTGCACAAGGACTTTTACCACCTCGTGGTACTGTAGCCAAATATGCTGACAACAAAAGGAAATGGGATAACACCATGAATAAACCAACCTCTCTCCAACCACCACCACAACAACGTAAGTTTGGATCAACCCAAGCTTATGCCCCACCCATCCCAACCACCCAGAATCAAGGAAGTTACGCCGGAAAACACCCCAAATGCCACAAGTGCAACTTTCACCATGCACAGGGGCAATGTGGCCGCTTTCAATGCCAGCGTTGTGGAAAAGGGGGACATGCAGCCAAAGACTGCAGGGGTGAACTACTTGTAAAGACTCCACAACCACAACAACAGCAACAACTTGAAGCACCAAAAGGCTGCTTCGAATGTGGGAAACCAGGGCACTTCAAGAAGGATTGCCTGCACTTGAAAAACAGCAACAACAACCAACAGAACAACAACAATGGGAACAATGGCACGAGGGGGCGAGCCTTCGTGATTGGAGCCAAGGAGGCCAGGAGGGATCCCAACCTTGCAACAGGTACATATCTCCTAAACAATAATTATGCTTCTGTACTGTTTGATACTGGAGCTGAGAGGAGCTTTATATCTAAGGAATTTAGTGAGATACTTGCCATGACCCCAACACCCTTAGAGGTTGAATACATAGTAGAGCTAGCTGATGGTAAATTAATTGTGATTAAGCACATTCTGAAAGAATGCACACTAGAGCTAGCTAACCACAAATTTAAGATTGACCTCATGCCAGTTACACTAGGCAGTTTTGATGTCGTAGTGGGCATGGATTGGTTGTCTGAAAACCAGGCTGAGATCATTTGCCACGACAAGGTTGTGCGCATACCTCTCCCTAGCAGAGAAACTCTAGACATCAAGGGCGAAAGGAGTGACACTCCTCTGAACATCATCTCATGCATGAAAGCTCACAAATGTTTACGAAAGGGATACACAACCATTCTGGCGCTTATTACCGACAAGACTGAAGAGGAGAAGAGAATAGAAGACATCCCAGTCGTATGCGACTATCCCGACGTATTCCCTGAGGATCTACCAGGACTACCACCACCTCGACAAGTGGAGTTCCGCATAGACCTTATGCCGGAAGCAGCGCCTATTGCACGAGCACCATATCGACTGGGACCTTCGGAGATGCAGGAACTGTCCAATCAACTGCAGGAGTTGCTGGACAAGGGTTTCATCATACCAAGCTTCTCACCTTGGGGAGCTCCGGTCTTGTTTGTAAAGAAGAAGGATGGCACATTTCGTATGTGCATTGACTACCGTGAGTTAAACAAAGTAACGATCAAGAACCGTTACCCCTTACCTCGCATTGACGATTTGTTCGATCAACTGCAAGGGTCAAGTTACTACTCTAAGATCAATCTGCGATCTGGGTACCATCAGTTGAGGATTCAGGAGGAAGATATCCCCAAAACTGCATTTCGTACTAGGTATGGCCATTACGAGTTTTTGGTTATGCCATTTGGTCTCACAAACGCACCCGCAGTATTCATGGACCTCATGAATAGAGTGTGCAAACCATACCTCGACAAGTTCATCATTGTCTTCATAGATGATATCCTCATCTACTCCAAAACCCAGGAAGAACACAAAGAGCATCTTCAATTGGCTCTTGAATTGCTACGACAAGAGAAGTTGTACGCTAAACTCTCAAAGTGCGACTTCTGGATTCGAGAAGTCCAATTCTTAGGTCATGTTGTGAATGAACAAGGAATACATGTGGATAAATCTAAGATAGAGGCAATCAAGAACTGGGAAGCACCAAAGACTCCAACTGAGGTGCGACAATTCCTAGGATTGGCTGGCTATTATCGACGATTTATCGAAGGATTTTCAAAGATAGCCCAACCCCTTACAGCTTTAACCCATAAGGACAAGAAGTATCTCTGGACTGACAAACAGGAGGATGCATTTCAACTTCTCAAGCAGAAGCTCTGTAGTGCACCTATCTTATCTCTTCCTGATGGAACGGACGACTTCGTAGTATATTGCGACGCCTCGATACAGGGACTCGGCTGTGTGCTGATGCAGCGAGAAAAGGTTATCGCATATGCTTCTCGACAACTGAAAGTACACGAGAAGAACTACACCACCCACGACTTGGAACTTGGAGCCGTGGTATTTGCACTCAAGATCTGGAGACACTACCTGTATGGTACAAAGTGTACGATATACACTGATCATAAGAGTCTCCAACACATATTAGAGCAGAAGGAATTGAACATGCGACAGCGTCGCTGGCTCGAACTCCTAAACGACTACGAGTGTGCTATCAAGTATCATCCGGGGAAGGCCAACGTTGTGGCCGACGCCCTGAGTCGGAAAAACACCTCGAAACCCAAAAGGGTACGAGCTTTACAGCTCACCATCCATCCCAATCTCCCTGAACAGATACGTATGGCCCAAGTGGAGGCACTCAAGGCAGAAAATCTAGCGGCAGAATCACTAAGGGGAATGGAGCAACAACTTGAGATAAAAGCCGATGGTTTACATTATTTCATGGAACGCATCTGGGTTCCACATCACGGAAACTTACGAGATCTTGTGATGGATGAGGCTCACAAATATCGGTATTCCATTCACCCAGGATCTGATAAGATGTATCACGATCTGAAGGTACTTTACTGGTGGCCACACATGAAAGCCGACATCGCCACCTACGTAGGCGAATGTTTGACTTGTGCCAAAGTCAAGATCGAGTACCAGAAACCCTCTGGATTACTCACACAACCCGAGATCCCCATGTGGAAATGGGAACATATATCCATGGATTTCATCACCAAATTACCCCGCACTCCTAGTGGATGTGACACTATTTGGGTAATTGTGGACCGACTGACCAAGTCAGCACATTTCCTCACGATCAAGGAAAATGACAAGATGGAAAAGCTAGCCAGAATCTATGTCAAAAAAGTAGTCTCACGACATGGAGTGCCAATCTCCATCATTTCGGATCAGGACGCCAGATTCAATTCTAACTTCTTGAAATCATTGCAAAAGTCGCTTGGCACACGGTTGGATATGAGTACAGCATACCACCCACAAACTGATGGCCAGAGCGAACGCACAATACAAACCCTCGAAGATATGCTACGAGCATGTGTAGTAGACTTTGGTAACAGCTGGGAGACTCACCTACCATTGGTAGAGTTTTCCTATAACAACAGTTACCACACAAGCATCAAAGCAGTGCCTTTTGAGGCACTCTATGGCAGGAAATGCCGGTCACCTATTTGTTGGGCAGAAGTGGGAGACAGTCAGCTCACTGGCCCGGAACTTGTACACGAAACGACGGAGAAAATCGTGCAAATCAGAAATCGCATGGCAGCAGCTCGTGATCGTCAAAAGAGCTATGCCGACAAACGCCGAAAACCTCTGGAATTCCAGGTAGGAGACAAAGTCCTTCTGAAAGTTTCGCCATGGAAAGGCGTCATTCGTTTTGGAAAACGAGGCAAACTGAACCCACGGTATATTGGACCTTTCGAGATCCTAAAAAGGGTTGGTCCAGTGGCATACCAACTCAACTTGCCAACCGAACTCGACGGAGTTCACAACGTATTTCATGTCTCGAACCTGAAAAAGTGCTTATCAGATGAGACACTTATAGTTCCACTGGATGAGATCCAGGTGGATGAACAACTACGGTTCGTGGAAGAGCCGATAGAGATCATGGACCGTGAGGTCAAACAACTCAAGCAAAGTAAGATCCCGATTGTCAAAGTCCGATGGAACTTGAAACGCGGACCTGAATTCACGTGGGAACGTGAAGATCAGATGATGCGCAAATATCCCCATCTCTTCAAACAGACAACGTCGAACGCCGACAACAACAAATAAATTTCGGGACGAAATTTCCTTTCAACAAGGGGATGATGTGACAACTAGAAAATTTTTGTTTTCCACAAACACTCTTGCTTCTCGAACACTACCAACAACAACCAAATTTCGGGACGAAATTTCTTTCAACAAGGGGAAGATGTGACACCCGGCAGTTTCAGGTAAATTGCGACTCTTACATTCTTTACATTTCACGATCATACTTGTTGCATTTCATTTAATTATGTTTGATTAGATGAGTTGAACACAAAATACTGCGAAACGATAGTTCGTGGAGCTTTCGAATCGTACATTGCACATTGGTTTTGGAAACCAAGTGTGGCAAACACAACACTAACACAAAACAATAAATTCGGGGAATTATTGAATTGTGCATCACACGTTGGTTAGGATTAATCAAGCGTGCAAACACTTCGTAAGACATGATCACAAACGATCACCGATAATTCGAGGAATTATCAAAACACACACGAGTCACACGAACGTTGGTGAACGTCAAACACATTGTGTAGCACAACACTCGAAACTTCACGAAACACTCACACATTGAACTTGGAAGTTTAAACGAGACTAAACAATGCTCGAACGATGTTCTACAGTCGAGAAATGGGCGTGAACGGGCCCAGAACAACAAAATAGGCTTAGTGGGCCTAACTTTTGGGCCAGGCGCTACGCCTGACCCGGAGCCTTGGTGATAGGCGATACGCCCGAGGCACAAAAGAAGCCTCGGATGCCTGACCACCCGCGCGTAACGACGGGGCCACTTTCCCCATCGTCAGGCGATACGCCTGGGGTCAGATTCGCAGATTTTTACTTTTTAAAACCCCAAAACACATCATTACCTCTACACACTCATTTTAACTTATCTTACACTCAACCTCTCGGCCACTCTTCTTCCCAAACGACTGAAACACTCTGATTTGACCTCTTGGAAGCCATTGAAGCCATTTTGAAGCTCTTGGAAGCTTGAAACCATTGAAGGAAGGCCACTAGACCTCAACAACCATCACCACCTTCTTGTTGTCAAAGGAGCTGCTGTCCAGGACTTTCCAGAGCTGCTCCAACACTTTCTTGACAATCTAGGAGCTTGTGAGGTAGTCTCTACTAGTTTACACACCCTCTTTTTACCTCTACACACACATGCAATGGGTAAAACCCACATGCAAGCTCACTAGACCCACATGCACGAATTTATTTATGGTTGAAACTGGGTTTGCTAGTTTTAATGTACTTTTTGATGGTCTATGATGTTTAGATTGAGATTTGTGAAGATCCATGATGATGTGTATGTGTAAATCTCATGATTTGTTCATAAAGTATTGAAAAGATGCCATGCATGTATGATCTAAGGCATTCTAGATGATTTTGTTGATGTTGGGATGATCCTTGATAGTGTATAAGTGTTCTTGCAAGATTAGATGATGATCTTAATGATTAAAAACATGATATTTGATGAACTTTCTATTATTAGAAACTTTATTTTGTCAAAATGATGTTATGGATGAAATGGTGAACATGCATGCATGTAGAATTGCTATTAGGATGTTAAGATGATGATTTGAACACTTAGAATGTGATTTTGATAATGTTTATGGTTATTTGGGCATAGTTACTATATTTAGTAACTTTTATTGATGAAATATTGATAGATGATGAATTTGGTTATGTTGGCATGTTTAAATGATGTTAGATTGGTTATTATGATGATTTGTGGCATAAGGATGGTTCATAAATTTTTAGATGGTCATTTTGATGCAAAAACTACAAAGTTACTATTTATGGTAACTTTAATTTTACAAAAACCGACTCATGGATATTTTGTGTGATTTGAACATACTAAATGACTTAATATGTTATAACATGATGATTAGATGCTAAGTTAGATGGTTTCCGATGTCACATATGCTATAAATGGAAACTTTCCATTTTAGGAAACTTTTGTGTGTTAACATGATATAAAGGACTTATGTGACCTTGTATGATGATGTGCTATGTGTTAACATGATCACGTAGGATTAATGAGCATGCTAGAACTCTAAAATCAATATGCTTGTGAACTTACTATAAATGGCAAGTTGTCCATAGACGCAACTCACGCGTTTTGCACACAACGAGCACTAACACGAATGTTACACAATACACAAACAACACATGGTTCACCAACGGGTCGTTGACACACACGGTCAAACACGGTCAATGTAGACCGACACAGACAAATATGATCAACCGAGAGTTATTGGTCACGAAACACGATCGCTTACACGAACTCACGTATAGTATACGATATAGGTAGCCGGTGACTGACTACCTGACGACACAGGAGCTTACGCTTACATTTGTTCACCTCGCTAAGGTGAGTTCACGGCCCCTTTTTACATTTCCTACCTTTGGGGGAGAAAACATTGCATACAACTGTTTTTGAACAACTTACACACTTTTGGTTATTTTTGTACATGCTAATATCGTATATGCATATGTGTGGCATTCATCCACAAAACTGATAAGTCCTCATTAAACACATCTCGAACCGTTAATAGCGCGTTGCGCTCAGCGTGGTAATTCTGAATAGTACTATTTGGGCCTGACAAGCCCCACTGTTGCGAGCCGTATGGCCACCCCGACTAGAGGTCGGAACAGTGCATAATTGACCAAACAACATTTGCCATATCTTGGATGGATATGGCGGGAGGCAGCATGTTAGCTTCGGTTGCGAACCCGCATATGGTATAACTCATAGTGACTAGCTATCAATGGATATTGCATTGTATTGAAAAATAGACCTGCTAAACATTTACTTTAAACATTTGATGTTTACTGCTGATTACAAACCTGTGCTCTCACCAGCCTTTGTGTTGACCTTTTACTCGCATGTTTTCTCAGGTAACTAAGGCACGTGCACAAGGACTAGGATGCTAGGCGAAGTCCCATGCACTGGCTCTAGTGTCTTAGGGTGTTTTGAGAAACATTTATCATTTGATATGTTATGTAATACTAAACATCTTTAATCGCTTCCGCAAACATTAAACTATGCTGTTTTGAAAACTTTTAATTAACGCTTCCGCAACTTATGAACTTTATCTATGATGATACCTTTAAACTTCCGCAACTCTGATATTACTAAATTGTTTTTATCCAAATTATTGGATGTACGTGTGAAATCAGACATATAGGTCTCGCATGTTGTGTGACCGGAGACTGTGATCCTGACAATCTGTTGCCGCTCGCGCCTCGAAAGGGACGGGATTTCTCGGGGTGCGACAAATATCATGCATGCATGGGAATATTGCAAACCACCATCTTTTCTTTAGATGACTTAAGTTGGAATTGTGAGAATATACATAATGAGAGTAGTTGAGGAGAGTAATATGAATATCAACTCTTTAAATTTAAATGGGGTCTTTATAACTTAAACTAATATGGTGAATTTAATTAAACATGCAAGTATGTCTTGACATGTATATGATTAATGGCATTACCTTAGAGTATACATACGGGTTTACAAGTAATTATCATTATTAGATAATTGGGACTAATAAGCTTAAACCATATTGTCATGATGATCATCGACAAACTTTGGGAGTTACAAGTTAACTTATAATAAATAAACTAAGTAACTAAACACTTAAGGGTTTAAAATGGACATTAACTTGAAATGAAACACGTGTACTTATGAATATGAAAACACACTAATTACAGATTGCTGAGTTGTTTCGAGAACACTGGTTCTAAGGACTCAAGTGAGTTCTCATAACCTCCTTTTAAATCATTTTGTTTTAAACTCGGAGGTGAAACATGTATACCAATTTAAATATTATTTTGATAACACAAGGATGACACCTGTTTATCATTATGATATTCATATTATGAAACTTACATTATTTATTGATTATCACGGATTATCGCTATTCCATGAATCGTTGTTGTTGACTTTGGTCATCCGTAATGATTGCATGTATTGCCACTTGGATTATCACAACTCCATGAGTCGTTACGTTTGACTTCGGTCATCCGCAACGATGGCATGTATTGTCACGTGGTTTGTCACCACTCCATGAATCATTGTCTTTAACTTAGGTTAACCACATTGATTCCATGTATTGTCACTTATACTCATTGAGAATATTAATGATTGAGGCCGGTTGAATATGTGTGAGTTTGATTATCTATGATTATCTATGATTATCTATGATTATTTGAGATATGTGATTATGTGTTTGTGATTGTGTGTTGGGTTATGTGTTGGATTATCTCGCAGGTGCTCATGTGGATTATCTCAGAAAACTATAAACTTTTATAATCATTTTGTAAAACATTTTTAAATATAAAAACTTATGATTACTCACCAACTACTTCGTAGTTGAAACTTGATTTTTACATGTTTCAGGGAACGAGGAGAAGTAGGTAGGGCAGGATAGCTCTACATTCTTTTGGACATCATCACGTAGGATCTTGGACTTAGCTATAATAACTAAAATTCTGGAGATTAGAATCTAGTTAGTTAGCTAAATCTTTTGTGTATTTTTATGTAACTAATTCATGATGAACATGATTTTTGTGTAATTAATTTGGTTGATTAATTGATATGTGATGATTTAAATTAGATGCCCACGAGCTTATGAACAATCTACACATCCCTCGTGGCATCCCGACGTTTCCGCCATCGGTCGGGGTGTTACAGATTGGTATCAGAGCCTGGGTTATAGGGAATTAGGTTACTAGAAATGATTGACCTAGTCTATAATCATAGGATACCCTAGTATGAATTATTTCATACACTAGTTAGTATATTTAGGATTTCATGCTTATGTGTTTATTACATGTTAACTGAACTCATGTTATACATTTGATTCATATATGTTACTTACTGATTATCAACTTACTTGTGCCCTAATGATTCGATAAGGACATGCACGTGGTGTATGGTAAAGGTGGTGGGATGTTGGCTGGGGCAGTTGCGACTAACCCCTACATATGCCCTATATATATATATATATACCATTTACAGTACATCGGGTGGATGTCAGTATTGAGGAATAAGGGAACTACCTATTTGGGAAATTAATTGCTTAGGAAATTAACTGCTTAGGAATTTATTTGCTTTAGAAATTATCTGTTTGATCTAGGATCACCAGACAAGGACACACTCGTGGTATATTACAAAGGTGGTGGGACGGTGTTGGGGAGGTTGCGACCTACCCTTGCATATGCCCTATACATATACCATTTGTAGTATATTGGGTGTCTGTTAGTGTCAGGAACTTAGGATATTACTAGGAAATGCTGTAAGATTCATGTTGATGGTATGTTGGTTAAGGTTGGTTTGGATTGACACTTGGATGATCATATTTGATGAACACATATAAACTCATTTATGAACACACTTATTGGACACGTGGGGTGTATAGGATCAACGAATGATATGAACGATTAGTGATGGACTGTAGACTTATATAGACACTTAGTGAAAATATGAACGCATAGTGATGATACTAACACTTGGTGATACTAACATTTGTGAAGTTAGGTAATGGTAAGAGACATGATACACCCTAAATTCTAACAAAGGCATAATCGTGGTGCAATGCAACGGTGGTGGGACGGTGTTGGGGAGGTTGCGATCTACCCCTGCATATGCCCTATATATAAGCTTTTTGCATTGCATCGGGAGGTTGTCAGTGTCGGTATAGGGTGGGGAATGTTTGGAACTTAGGAATATTTAGCTAATATTAGATATGACCAACTAGGATACTTAGTATAATATTGGGAAATTTATAATTTGTTATGAGTTTAATGACAGATAGGAGAAAAATATAGTTCCTATATGTAATCCTAATTGTGAAAATGAACTCATTTGACCATTGTTTGTATAATTTACATTGTAAATGGTAGTAACATGTTTCTAATTCCTCAGAAACATGCCACCGCGCCGTCACAATGAAGATGATACTAACAATGGGGATGCTAACAACAGTAATGCCAACTCGGGCATGCAAGAGTTAGCAACACTCATTACTAGATTGGTGAATCAACTAACTCAAGCCAATCAAACTCTCAATCAGAATCGAGTTGGTGCAAACCCACCGGTCTGCACATTCAAACACTTCAACTCCTGTAATCCACTGAAGTTTACGGGTGTAGAGACAGCCACTGGTCTGCTGCAGTGGTTTGAGAGCATGGAAAATACCTTCATCAATAGTGATTGCCCCGATAATCTGAAGGTGCGCTATGCCACCAGTGTTATCCAAAAGAGAGCACTGACTTGGTGGAATGGCGAAAAGCGAACTAGGGGAGTTGATGCTGCCCTAGCACTGACATGGCAGAGGTCAAGAACTTAATGACCACTGAGTTCTGTCCTCGTAGCGAGATGAGGAAGCTTGAGACTGAGTTCTGGGAACTTAAGCAAGATAGTGGAGAGAATGTAATCTACAATACTCGTTTCCACGAGTATAGTCTGCTGGTACCTCATCTTGTGACACCACTTGAGAGAGCAATAGAGAAGTATATAGGCGGTCTGCCTATGCAGATCCAAGACACTGTCTACGGAAGCAACCCCAAAACACTTGAGGCTGCGATCCGTTTATCTGCTACACTCACTAATAATCATGTGAAGGCTGGAACACTCACACGAAATGGATTCAAGAAAGATGATACAAAGTCCACTGCAAAGGAGACTTCAAATTTAGTCAAAACTGAACAAGGCAGCTCTTCAAGAAGCAACAACAAGAAGAGGAAGACTAGAAACTTCGTGGTTACTACTCCTGCTGCTAAGCCTGCGCAGCAATCATCGAACAACTCAAACACCAGAAATTATGTTGGGGTCACTCCTCAATGTAATGTCTGCCGATATCATCACGCTCCAAATTTGCCATGTCGCGTCTGCAACAACTGCGGCAAGTTTGGTCATTTTACAAATGTTTTGTCGGAGTGCACCGCAAGCACAAAGGATGCAACCTACTCCGCTTGCACTGCCAGCTCCACACACACAATCTATTCCTGTTGTACCCATTCGCCAGGTACCTGTACAGGCAAGAGCCTGTTACGAGTGTGGTGAAGTGGGTCGTTTTAGAAACCAGTGCCCGAGATTGACTGGAAATAATCAAAGGGTGGCTCGAGGCAGAGCGTTTCAAC
Source organism: Mikania micrantha (assembly GCA_009363875.1). Taxonomy (NCBI): domain Eukaryota; kingdom Viridiplantae; phylum Streptophyta; class Magnoliopsida; order Asterales; family Asteraceae; genus Mikania; species Mikania micrantha. The sequence continues at coordinate 39,329,441 of CM018685.1, forward strand.
TGAATGCTCCAGCTGCTCAAGCCAACCAGGATGTGGTCAATGGTACATTTCTTATCAACAACTCTTATGCATCTGTTCTATTTGATTCTGGTGCCGATAGGAGTTTCGTTTCATATGATTTTGAATGCATGCTTGGTAGAACAAGTACACACTTAGATAAACCGTTTAACGTGGAGGTGGCTGGCGGAAACACTATTGATATTGATATTGACACTGTTATTATTGGATGTACTGAGAACTTAAGTGATCACGTTTTCCCGATTGATCTTATACCTATGCACCTTAGTAGCTTTGATGTTATCATAGGCATGGATTGGTTAGCCAACCACAAAGCGGAGATTTTTTGTCATGAAAAATACATTTGTATTCCCTTACCTTAGGGTGAAACTTTAAGAGTTTTTGGGGAAACTTCTAGTAAAGGTCTTAAGCTGATGTCATGCACTAAAGCACACAAGTACCTTAGGAAGAAATGTATAGCATTCTTAGCACACATTGTGGAGAAGAAAGAGAAAGGAAAGAGTATTGAAGATGTTCCTGTGATAAGAGAATTTCCTGAAGTATTTCCAGACGACTTGCCGGGTCTTCCACCAGAGCGTCAAGTAGAATTTCGAATTGACTTAGTACCTGGTGCGAACCCAGTCACCAAGGCTCCTTACAAACTTGCGCCTTCGGAGTTGCAACAATTGGCGAGCCAACTACAAGAACTAACTGACTAGGGATTCATTCGCCCGAGCCATTCGCCATGGGGTGCACCGGTCCTGTTTGTTAAGAAGAAGGATGGGTCATTCCGAATGTGCATCGACTACCGCAAATTAAACAAACTCACAATTAAGAATCGATATCCACTGCCGCGCATCGATGATCTCTTCGATCAGCTTCAAGGCTCAGCATGGTTTTCAAAGATCGATCTTAGGTCTGGGTATCATCAACTTCGCGTACATGATGATGATATTCCCAAGACGGCTTTCAGAACAAGATATGGCCATTATGAATTTCTGATAATGTCTTTCGGCCTTACCAATGCACCGGCGGTTTTCATGGATCTCATGAACCGTGTTTTCAGGCCATACTTTGATAAATTTGTGATTGTATTCATTGATGATATTCTGATATACTCCAAGAGCAAAGAAGAACACGAGTAACACCTTAAGTTGGTTTTGGAGATCCTAAGAGAAGAGCGACTGTATGCCAAATTCTTTAAATGTGAATTCTGGCTTAAGGAAGTTCAATTCTTGGGACACATAGTCAATGAAAAGGGTGTTCACGTGGATCCTGCGAAGATTAATGCGGTGAAGAATTGGAGTACACCGAAGACACCGACGGAGATTCGATCGTTTCTCGGACTTGCCGGTTACTATCGGCGGTTCATCTCGAATTTCTCTAGGATTGCTGTCCCTCTCACTTCTTTGACTCAGAAGAATAAACCTTATGAGTGGGGACCAAAGCAAGAAGAGGCGTTTCAGACTTTGAAGCAGAAACTCTGTGATGCTCCTGTTTTGACACTGCCGGATGGAAATGATGATTTTGTGGTTTACTGTGATGCATCCAACCTGGGTCTCGGTTGTGTTCTCATGCAACGGGGAAAGATCGTGGCTTATGCATCGAGACAGTTGAAAATTCACGAAAAGAACTACACTACACACGACTTGGAACTTGGTGCAGTCGTGTTTGCTTTGAAGATATGGAGACATTATCTTTATTGCACTAAGTGTGTAATATTTACTGACCATAAGAGTTTGCAACACATTCTCAATCAGAAGGAACTTAACATGAGACAACGGAGATGGGTTGAAATGTTGAACGATTATGACTGTGAAATTTGCTGCCATCCTGGTAAAACGAATGTAGTAGCAGATGCGCTTAGCCGCAAGAGTCATGTTCAGATCCATAGTGTCCGAGTGCACACTAATCTCCATAATGATGTTTTTACAGCCCAACAACACTCATTGGCTCAGGATAACTTGAAAAATGAGATGTCTTGCGAGGCTGAGATACTATTGGAAACTAAGGATGATGGTTTGATGTATTACTTGAATCGGTTGTGGCAACCGAACCGGGACGATCTTAGGATGATGATTTTGGATGAAGCTCACAAGTCTCGTTACTCGATCCATCCGGGTGCCGATAAGATGTATCAGGACCTTAGAGCCTTGTACTGGTGGCTTGGAATGAAAAAGGATATTGCTGAGTATGTGTCTAAGAGCCTTAGCTGTGCTAAAGTCAAGGCAGAACACCAGCGACCTTCAGGATTGTTAATACAACCGGAAATACCTATGTGGAAGTGGGAGAATATCTCTATGGATTTCATTACCAAACTCCCACGAACCGCAAACGGTAAGGATAGTATTTGGGTGATAGTTTATAGATTAACCAAGTCGACTCATTTCTTACCGATACGCGAGACGTACCCTGTGCGGAAATTTGCTCGTATCTACGTTGATGAGATCGTTAGCCGACATGGTATTCCCTTAAGCATAATATCGGATCGTGATGCTCGTTTCACGGCACGATTTTGGGAATCACTTCATGAAGCTTTTGGAACAAGATTGGATCTCAGCACCGCCTATCATCGTCAAACGGATGGACAGACGGAGCGAACGATTCAGACACTTGAAGATATGTTGAGAACTTATGTCATCGATTTCGGTGGCAACTGGGATAGCCATCTACCATTAGTCGAGTTCTCGTATAACAACAGTTATCACGCGAGCATTGGTATGGCGCCGTTTGAAGCTCTTTATGGCAGAAAATGCCGGTCACCTATTTGTTGGACCGAGATCGGTGAATCGCAGATCACTGGTCCCGAGATTATTCAAGAAACGACTGACAAGATCCGCCAGATCCGTGACAATCTGTTAGCTGCACGCAGTCAACAGAAAAGCTACGCGGAAAAACGAAGGAAACCTTTAGAGTTTGAAGTTGATGATATGGTATTACTCAAAGTATCGCCCTGGAAAGGAGTGGTACGATTCGGGAAGAAGGGTAAGCTTGCTCCGTGTTATGTTGGCCCTTTTAAGATCCTCGAACGGATCGGGAAGGTTGCCTATAAGTTGGAACTTCCTCCTGAACTTAGCAACGTACACCCAACGTTTCACGTGTCCAATTTAAGAAAGTGCTTAGCGGATCAAGATCTTCAGGTACCACTCGATGACATCCGCGTCGATGATACCATGCATTTTGTTGAAAAACTAGTGGAGATAATGGATCGTGAGGTTAAAAAGCTCAAACGTAGTAGAATTCCAATTGTCAAAGTACGTTGGGAGTCGAAGCGTGGTCCGGAATTCACCTGGGAGCGGGAAGATCAGATGAAGCTTAAGTATCCACATTTATTCACTACAGTCACTCCAAGTTGAATTTCGGGACGAAATTCCCTTAACTAGGGGAGACTGTAACATCACTGTACTTCAGGTTGTCCGTACATATGTACGACTGTACTGTTACGACATGATATGATAATTATTAATGATAATTAATTATTGATGATATTATTGATGATTGGTATACATATTGAGAACATATTATTATACGCGTAAACCATGGGAAGTTTAGTTGTAACCCAACTAAACAGAACCACAGAGTTTATCGCAGTTGAATTCACGGAAAATGGATTATTGGTTTGGAATGGAAAGGAATTAGGAGTTGGTTTTTGTTTGGTTTCTAAACATAGTCAAGGACACATGGTCATGGTTTATCGAAATAGCGGTGGGACGGTGGCTAGGGCGGTTGCGACTGATCCCTACATATGCCCTATACATATGCATATTTCGGTCTATCACGTATGTGTCAGTGATTTGGTTTAGTGAGTTTTGGATTGGGATTTATAATATTAAAGATAATAAGATAATGAAAATAATATTGAAAATAATTACGCGATGGTGAGGTTACGATTATAAACTAAACGTGAATGTTATTTTATAATTATTAACTTAATAATGTATTCGCGTGGATGACGATTCACACGAATATAATTATTGAGAATAATATTCTAAAACGATATTCCATAAATCGTAAATCGAACAGAAATACGATACGAGCGTCGGATTCGAAAAGGTGACGATCTTTACGAATACATACGTAAGTAACGGGTGTCGACGAGATAACGAAATAATATCTAACCATATTAAATTAATAAATGAAAATTAAAAACATTTATTAGAAATCACAATCTAAAACAAAACAGAATAAATCGTTTTATTTAAATAAAATTATTAACGAAAGTAAACGAAGTAATCTTACGACACAATTCGATTTAAAATCATTTTTATTAAACGAAATATGGATATGTAAATTGTTTTATGTTTTAAAAATAACCACGAGTTAAAACGAGTATTTTATTTAATTATATCGCGATAAAGACGAGACCAGACTCGCGGGAACGGGGTGGACATAATAGGTGGAAGACTCCACCATCTTGTTCATTTTGTAAAAACCACTCTCTCTTTAAAACCATATTTTCGTCATTCTCTCTAACTAGAACTTCTCTCTAGTTTATCTTCTTCATTTCTTGTCGGATTCGCGTGATTTTGGTGTCCTGACGACCGCGTGATCAAGGAGAACACAAACCCACGAAGAAATCTCGAGTTTGGCCAACGAATTCAGGTAAATCTAAGTTTTACTTTCGGTTTTAGTTGCAAATCCCGAACCTTACAAGGTATAGATGTTATAACCGGTCCAAACCCTTAGAAAACCCTAAAGATGCATGCGTGTTAGTGTATAGAAGCCATGGATGGTCTTGAATCGGCACAAACATGATGAGGATGGTGATGACCAGTTGTGGAAGACAGGTTCGCTGGGAAGGGACGGCATTTGGCCGAACCTATGTTAGCCACACCTTGAGTGGTGGCCAAACCATAGCTGGGCAAGGACCTGAGCTACAAACCCCTCTCCCCACGAACCTGCGAAGGCTTACGAACCTTAGCTAGACAGCCGAACCATCTAGCTGGTCACGAACCAGGGGGAAATGAACCTAATGGGCGGGAACAATGGTAGCCGAACCTGGTAGGATGGTCGAACCCTACTAACTTAGCCGAACCTCCCTGTCCCAACGAACCTTCGGCCACCCCACGAACCTCCTAGAAGCCGAACCTTGGGCTTGCGGCGAACCTCCTTGAGCCACGAACCATGGTGACAACCGAGCTTGCATTAGCCGAACCTATGTACCCATGGAAGCCGAACCTTTGTGAGCGAACCTAGGATTTTCTGGACTCAGCTGAACCTTGGCTTTCACACGAACCTGCATGGGTTTCACGAACCTTCTGGGTCATGGATCCTTGGCCAGCGAACCCTTGGGCTGAAACTCTTTTTTTTGGCCGAATCTTAGTAAAATGGGCCGAACCTATCCTTTCTACTAATAGGTTCGCTGCCCCTTTGATTAACAACATCTAATTGATGAACTAGGGTTAGGGAAAAATCAAAAACCATGGGAAATTCATTAATATCATGCATGCATGGGAATATTGCAAACCACCATCTTTTCTTTAAATGACTTAAGTTAGAATTGTGAGAATATAGATTGTGAGAGTAGTTGAGGAGAGTAATATGAATATCAACTCTTTAAATTTAAATGGGGTCTTTATAACTTAAACTAATATGGTGAATTTAATTAAACATGCAAGTATGTCTTGACATGTATACGATTAATGGCATTACCTTAGAGTATACATACGGGTTTACAAGTAATTATCATTATTAGATAATTGGGACTAATAAGCTTAAACCATATTGTCATGATGATCATCGACAAACTTTGGGTGTTACAAGTTAACTTATAATAAATAAACTAAGTAACTAAACACTTAAGGGTTTAAAATGGACATTAACTTGAAATGAAACACGTGTACTTATGAATATGAAAACACACTAATTACAGATTGCTGAGTTGTTTCGATTTCTCCTACGCGAGCGCGCATACTACAAGAACACTGGTTCTAAGGACTCAAGGATTATCTATACCAATTTTAAATCATAACCTCCTTTTAAATCATTTTGTTTTAAACTCGGAGGTGAAACATGTATTCCAATTTAAATATTATTTTGATAACACAAGGATGACACCTGTTTATCAATATGATATTCATATTATGAAACTTACATTATTTATTGGTTATCACGGATTATCTCTATTCCATGAATCGTTGTTGTTGACTTTGGTCATCCGCAATGATTGCATGTATTGCCACTTGGATTATCACAACTCTATGAGTCGTTACGTTTGACTTCGGTCATCCGCAATGATGGCATGTATTGTCACGTGGTTTGTCAACACTCCATGAATCATTATCTTTAACTTCGGTTAACCACATTGATTCCATGTATTGTCACTTATACTCATTGAGAATATTGATGATTGAGACTGGTTGAATATGTGTGAGTTTGATTGTCTATGATTATCTATGATTATTTGAGATATGTGATTATGTGTTTGTGATTGTGTGTTTGGGTTATGTGTTGGATTATCTCGCAGGTGCTCATGTGGATTATCTCAGAAAACTATAAACTTTTATAATCATTTTGTAAAACATTTTTAAATATAAAAACTTATGATTACTCACCAACTACTTCGTAGTTGAAACTTGATTTTTACATGTTTCAGGGAACGAGGAGAAGTAGGTTGGGCAGGATAGCTCTACATTCTTTTGGACATCATCACGTAGGATCTTGGACTTAGCTATAATAACTAAAATTCTGGAGATTAGGATTTAGTTAGTTAGCTAAATCTTTTGTGTATTTTGATGTAACTAATTCATGATGAACATGATTTTTGTGTAATTGATTTGGTTGATTAATTGATATGTGATGATTTAAATTAGATGCCCATGAGCTTATGACCAATCTACACATCCCTCGTGGCATCCCGACATTTCCGCCATCGGTCGGGGTGTTACATAGATGGTGTGACATGCTACTTCACGGTTTACGTAGATGACATCATTCTTACCGGTAATTCTTCCACATTTGTTGGTCAATTTGTAACAAGTCTGACATCTCTGTTTTCTGTTAAAGACCTTGGCTATCCAAGCCACTTTCTTGGAGTCTAACTCATTCCAACAACTCATGGTTTGTTTCTGTCCCAACACAGACATATCCATGATCTCTTAGCTTTGCATCACATGGATGGTGCAAAACCGGTTATGACACCTTTATGTTCGCTACAACAGCTTATATTCTTTATCTCGGATCCAATATAATTTCGTGGAAATCAGCTCTTCAAAAGTCACTCTCTCGTTCCTCCACTGAGGCTGAGTATAAAGCTCTCGCCAATGCCTCGGCGGAATTAGCATGGGTTGAGAACTTGCTCGCGGAACTTGGCTTATCACTTCAAGCTTCACCACGACTTTACTGTGACAACACTGGTGCTACATATCTATGTGCAAATCCAGTATATCACTCTCGCATGAAACATGTTGCATTAGACTATATGTATATGTAGGGAAGGGTTCAATTGTTAACCCTTCCCAGCGGCTGATTTAGCCTAGCCTACCCTAAAAGTTGAATTAGTATATTTTATTACTTTGGGGTCCACTGGTATACTATATATATGCCTTTAAGCATGTTATGTATTGTCACGCCCCCAAATTTCCACTAACAGAATCATACCGTTTAGGACATGACAAACCAGGATCTCATGCATTAGACATAACGAAGGACCTCTATATGCTTTTAAACATAATTCAGTCTTAATTTGTAAAATCGGAGTTTAACTTTTGCAGAAGCGTTTTAAAACCAATCACAAAACATAATGATTTTTCAAATGTAAATTACACGTTCAAAGTCCTAAATAATTAAATTCAAAACACTTGAATTAAAAAGTATGCATGAGACTCCACATCCTAGTCCATGCTCGTCCTTAACGGTGTTTTAGTATCTTGAGAAAACATGTAAATCAAGTCAACACAATGGTTGGTGCATACACAGGTTTGAATAATCACAATTGTTTGAACAACAATTTGAAATGTAAATGTTGCAGATAACATAATCACACATTGCATAGTCATGCTAGCTAGTCATTGTACTATTTACATAAGTGGTTGACACTGAAGCTGACTGTTGCATGCTATTGCATGTTTTGCCTTTCCACTATTGTCTAACACAAACAATAGTAATGTTGAATTGGCTAGTTAAACACTTGCGTAGATCCCATCTACCAAGTGAGGTTTGTCAACCCCAATAGATCTATCTTCAACTACCACGCTTTGCACTACGGCAAACTAAATGGTTCGATAGTGTAAGGACTTTAAGTGTTATGTGCACACTTATAGTAAACAGCTAACTCATACAATTGATATGTATCCAAAATCGTTTGTTTGCACATCTTTTCTCCCCCAAAACAGTAAAATGTAAAAAGGGGCCATGTATGCACCTTTGATAATAAACAGAATGATCACGTGCTTGTAAATTCGCGTAGACAACCTTCTACGAAAAATCTGTGTATTTACGATAACGTATCGTTATTTGAAATGTCACATCACGCTTGTAATCGCATACGTGTCAACATGCGTACGTTAGAATGTTCGAAACGTACATACAAATGTATGCACGGTTTTAAGTTCGTTTGTTTAAATCATATAGTATATACGATTTCGTTTAAACACGCGTAATTATACGCGATTATGGTTTCGAGTCAAAATGTAAACTTTATAATTCTAATTTGTTCGGGATTCCATTTCGGTCCCAACGCAAGTCGAACGAGTTAAAACGGAGTTAAAACGAAGAAATTGTGATTTAAAAACTAAATTTGGTTTTAAATTCAAAAACTGTCAGAGGCAGGGTTCGAACCCCTGACCTTCTAGACCAAACCCACATCAACTACCAATCCAACCAGCTAAGCATTTGTATTAAGATCTGATTTTTAAATCCTTTAAGCATGAATTAACCGGTTCCCTTTTGTTCTTTATAACCGAACCTATATGGATTCAATTGACCCCCAATTCGTTCACCTTCGAACCTACAACCTTAGGGGTTTTGTTTAAGGGTTCTAGACGAGTCTACAGGTGGCTTTAATTCGAGTTTAGATCATCATAATATGATTATTAAGGTGTACGCATGTTTAAACTTAAAGTCTAAGATCCATTAATCAATTTAATCAAATTAAATGCTAATCCTCAAATTCATAGGGCTTTTCATCCCTATATCTAAACCAAAGTATCTGTATAATTTAATTTGGTTTTTAACTTCATTTGAATAATAATCCCCAAAATGGTTTATGTTATGAACCCTAGAATTCAAAATCGTTAAATTCTCAGTAGTTATATGAAATTAACATAGGTTTTTCATTTATTACATCATAACATAGGTTACTATTTATGGTAACTTTAATTTTACAAAAACCGACTCATGGATATTTTGTGTGATTTGAACATACTAAATGACTTAATATGTTATAACATGATGATTAGATGCTAAGTTAGATGGTTTCCGATGTCACATATGCTATAAATGGAAACTTTCCATTTTAGGAAAATTTTGTGTGTTAACAGGATATAAAGGACTTATGTGACCTTGTATGATGATGTGCTATGTGTTAACATGATCACGTAGGATTAATGAGCATGCTAGAACTCTAAAATCAATATGCTTGTGAACTTACTATAAATGGCAAGTTGTCCATAGACGCAACTCACGCGTTTTGCACACAACGAGCACTAACACGAATGTTACACAATACACAAACAACACATGGTTCACCAACGGGTCGTTGACACACACGGTCAAACACGGTCAATGTAGACCGACACAGACAAATATGATCAACCGAGAGTTATTGGTCACGAAACACGATCGCTTACACGAACTCACGTATAGTATACGATATAGGTAGCCGGTGACTGACTACCTGACGACACAGGAGCTTACGCTTACATTTGTTCACCTCGCTAAGGTGAGTTCACGGCCCCTTTTTACATTTCCTACCTTTGGGGGAGAAAACATTGCATACAACTGTTTTTGAACAACTTACTCACCTTTGGTTATTTTTGTACATGCTAATATCGTATATGCATATGTGTGGCATTCATCCACAAAACTGATAAGTCCTCATTAAACACATCTCGAACCGTTAATAGCGCGTTGCGCTCAGCGTGGTAATTCTGAATAGTACTATTTGGGCCTGACAAGCCCCACTGTTGCGAGCCGTATGGCCACCCCGACTAGAGGTCGGAACAGTGCATAATTGACCAAACAACATTTGCCATATCTTGGATGGATATGGCGGGAGGCAGCATGTTAGCTTCGGTTGCGAACCCGCATATGGTATAACTCATATTGACTAGCTATCAATGGATATTGCATTGTATTGAAAAATAGACCTGCTAAACATTTACTTTAAACATTTGATGTTTACTGCTGATTACAAACCTGTGCTCTCACCAACCTTTGTGTTGACCTTTTACTCGCATGTTTTCTCAGGTAACTAAGGCACGTGCACAAGGACTAAGATGCTAGGCGAAGTCCCATGCAGTGGCTCTAGTGTCTTAGGGTGTTTTGAGAAACATTTATCATTTGATATGTTATGTAATACTAAACATCTTTAATCGCTTCCACAAACATTAAACTTATGCTGTTTTGAAAACTTTTAATTAACGCTTCCGCAACTTATGAACTTTATCTATGATGATACCTTTAAACTTCCGCAACTCTGACATTACTAAATTGTTTTTATCCAAATTATTGGATGTACGTGTGAAATCAGACATATAGGTCTCGCATGTTGTGTGACCGGAGACTGCGATCCTGACAATCTGTTGCCGCTCGCGCCCCGGAAGGGACGAGATTTCTCGGGGTGCGACATATTGGTATCAGAGCCTCCGGTTATTGCGAATTAGGTTTGCATTTAGTGAACTTAGTCTGTAACCACTAGTCTCCACACAACACTTAGTGCTTAGTATTGTGATACTGGCATACATGATTGTACACACACGCTTATTACGCGCACTATAACAAATGGCGTCATCATCGTCACCGCATGTGACTACACATGACGGTGGAAGCCGATCGCTCTACATGTTCCTTACAAGTACCTACTGCACACACTACATTAGTCATTGGGCAAACACTAACACTTATTCTCGCTATGAAGATCATGGCTGGAAGACGTGGAGGACGCAGGAATGCAGGCGGACGTGGAAACATCAACCTGACTCAAGCTGAGTTGAACGCCCTCATCAACGAACGGGTTGAGGAGGTACTCGCTGCACGGGAAGCTGCCCGTAATCAAAACCCACTGAACCAAGGTGATGAATCTATTCATATTCACCTTGCACCACAATCACTCATTTCCAACACATTTACTCGATACTTAACCCAACTCTACTCTTTGCATATCTCAGGAGCAAATCCTAACCCACCTCTTTGCACATTCAAGATGTTCCTGGATTGCAAACCCCATTCATTCAGCAGCACTGAAGGAGCTGTTGGACTGTTACGTTGGATTGAGAAGGCGGAATCAGCTTTCGCCATGAGCAACTTCAGAAACGAGGACAGGGTCAAGTTCGCTGCAGGGACATTCGAGGGAGCTGCCCTCACTTGGTGGAATGCCAACGTCCAGAACCTAGGGCTTGAGGCAGCCAACGCTCTGCCTTGGGATAATTTTAAGCAAATGTTGAACCGCGAATACTGCCCTCGTGGTGAAGTGTAGAAACTTGAGACTGAGTTCTGGAACCATAAGATGATTGGTTCCGAGGTTGAGGCTTACACTGCCCGGTCATATGAACTGGCAAATCTGTGTCCGGAAATGGCAACCCCACCCTTTAAACATATAGAGAAGTACATTGATGGACTGCCACCTCAAATTCAGGGCATGGTGCTCTCTGCTGATCCCATCACTATGCAACAAGCCGTGCGACTTACCCACAAACTCACTGACTCGGCAGTTGCACAAGGACTTTTACCACCTCGTGGTACTGTAGCCAAATCTGCTGACAACAAAAGGAAATGGGATAACACCATGAATAAACCAACCTCTCTCCAACCACCACCGCAACAACGTAAGTTTGGATCAACCCAAGCTTATGCCCCACCCATCCCAACCACCCATAATCAAGGAAGTTACGCCGGAAAACACCCCAAATGCCACAAGTGCAACTTTCACCATGCACAGGGACAATGTGGCCGCTTTCAATGCCAGCGTTGTGGAAAAGGGGGACATGCAGCCAAAGACTGCAGGGGTGAACTACTTGTAAAGACTCCACAACAACAGCAACAACTTGAAGCACCAAAAGGCTGCTTCGAATGTGGGAAACCAGGGCACTTCAAGAAGAATTGCCCGCACTTGAAAAACAGCAACAACAACCAACAGAACAACAACAATGGGAACAATGGCACGAGGGGGCGAGCCTTCGTGATTGGAGCCAAGGAGGCCAGGAGGGATCCCAACCTTGCAACAGGTACATATCTCCTAAACAATAATTATGCTTCTGTACTGTTTGATACTGGAGATGAGAGGAGCTTTATATCTAAGGACTTTAGTGAGATACTTGCCATGACCCCAACACCCTTAGAGGTTGAATACATAGTAGAGCTAGCTGATGGTAAATTAATTGTGACTAAGCACATTCTGAAAGAATGCACACTAGAGCTAGCTAACCACAAATTTAAGATTAACCTCATGCCAGTTACACTAGGCAGTTTTGGTGTCGTAGTGGGCATGGATTGGTTGTCTGAAAACCAGGCTGAGATCATTTGCCACGACAAGGTTGTGCGCATACCTCTCCCTAGCAGAGAAACTCTAGACATCAAGGGCGAAAGGAGTGACACTCCTCTGAACATCATCTCATGCATGAAAGCTCACAAATGTTTACGAAAGGGATACACAACCATTCTGGCGCTTATTACCGACAAGACTGAAGAGGAGAAGAGAATAGAAGACATCCCAGTCGTATGCGACTATCCCGACGTATTCCCTGAGGATCTACCAGGACTACCACCACCTCGACAAGTGGAGTTCCGCATAGACCTTATGCCGGAAGCAGCGCCTATTGCACGAGCACCATATCGATTGGCACCTTCGGAGATGCAGGAACTGTCCAATCAACTGCAGGAGTTGCTGGACAAGGGTTTCATCAGACCAAGCTTCTCACCCTGGGAGCTTCGGTCTTGTTTGTAAAGAAGAAGGATGGCACATTTCGTATGTGCATTGACTACCGTGAGTTAAACGAAGTAACGATCAAGAACCGTTACCCCTTACCTCGCATTGACGATTTGTTCGATCAACTGCAAGGGTCAAGTTACTACTCTAAGATCAATCTGCGATCTGGGTACCATCAGTTGAGGATTCAGGAGGAAGATATCCCCAAAACTGCATTTCGTACTAGGTATGGCCATTACGAGTTTTTGGTTATGCCATTTGGTCTCACAAACGCACCCGCAGTATTCATGGACCTCATGAATAGAATGTGCAAACCATACCTCGACAAGTTCATCATTGTCTTCATAGATGATATCCTCATCTACTCCAAAACCCAGGAAGAACACAAAGAGCATCTTCAATTGGCTCTTGAATTGCTACGACAAGAGAAGTTGTACGCTAAACTCTCAAAGTGCGACTTCTGGATTCGAGAAGTCCAATTCTTAGGTCATGTTGTGAATGAACAAGGAATACATGTGGATAAATCTAAGATAGAGGCAATCAAGAACTGGGAAGCACCAAAGACTCCAACTGAGGTGCGACAATTCCTAGGATTGGCTGGCTATTATCGACGATTTATCGAAGGATTTTCAAAGATAGCCCAACCCCTTACAGCTTTAACCCATAAGGACAAGAAGTATCTCTGGACTGACAAACAGGAGGATGCATTTCAACTTCTCAAGCAGAAGCTCTGTAGTGCACCTATCTTATCTCTTCCTGATGGAACGGACGACATCATAGTATATTGCGACGCCTCGATACAGGGACTCGGCTGTGTGCTGATGCAGCGAGAAAAGGTTATCGCATATGCTTCTCGACAACTGAAAGTACACGAGAAGAACTACACCACCCACGACTTGGAACTTGGAGCCGTGGTATTTGCACTCAAGATCTGGAGACACTACCTGTATGGTACAAAGTGTACGATATACACTGATCATAAGAGTCTCCAACACATATTAGAGCAGAAGGAATTGAACATGCGACAGCGTCGCTGGCTCGAACTCCTAAACGACTACGAGTGTGCTATCAAGTATCATCCGGGGAAGGCCAACGTTGTGGCCGACGCCCTGAGTCGGAAAAACACCTCGAAACCCAAAAGGGTACGAGCTTTACAGCTCACCATCCATCCCAATCTCCCTGAACAGATACGTATGGCCCAAGTGGAGGCACTCAAGGCAGAAAATCTAGCGGCAGAATCACTAAGGGGAATGGAGCAACAACTTGAGATAAAAGCCGATGGTTTACATTATTTCATGGAACGCATCTGGGTTCCACATCACGGAAACTTACGAGATCTTGTGATGGATGAGGCTCACAAATATCGGTATTCCATTCACCCAGGATCTGATAAGATGTATCACGATCTGAAGGTACTTTACTGGTGGCCACACATGAAAGCCGACATCGCCACCTACGTAGGCAAATGTTTGACTTGTGCCAAAGTCAAGATCGAGTACCAGAAACCCTCTGGATTACTCACACAACCCGAGATCCCCATGTGGAAATGGGAACATATATCCATGGATTTCATCACCAAATTACCCCGCACTCCTAGTGGATGTGACACTATTTGGGTAATTGTGGACCGACTGACCAAGTCAGCACATTTCCTCGCGATCAAGGAAATTGACAAGATGGAAAAGCTAGCCAGAATCTATGTCAAAAAAGTAGTCTCACGACATGGAGTGCCAATCTCCATCATTTCGGATCAGGACGCCAGATTCACTTCTAACTTCTGGAAATCATTGCAAAAGTCGCTTGGCACACGGTTGGATATGAGTACAGCATACCACCCACAAACTGATGGCCAAAGCGAACGCACAATACAAACCCTCGAAGATATGCTACGAGCATATGTAGTAGACTTTGGTAACAGCTGGGAGACTCACCTACCATTGGTAGAGTTTTCCTATAACAACAGTTACCACACAAGCATCAAAGCAGTGCCTTTTGAGGCACTCTATGGCAGGAAATGCCGGTCACCTATCTGTTGGGCAGAAGTGGGCGACAGTCAGCTCACTGGCCCGGAACTTGTACACGAAACGACGGAGAAAATCGTGCAAATCAGAAATCGCATGGCAGCAGCTCGTGATCGTCAAAAGAGCTATGCCGACAAACGCCGAAAACCTCTGGAATTCCAGGTAGGAGACAAAGTCCTTCTGAAAGTTTCGCCATGGAAAGGCGTCATTCGTTTTGGAAAACGAGGCAAACTGAACCCACGGTATATTGGACCTTTCGAGATCCTAAAAAGGGTTGGTCCAGTGGCATACCAACTCAACTTGCCAACCGAACTCGACGGAGTTCACAACGTATTTCATGTCTCGAACCTGAAAAAGTGCTTATCAGATGAGACACTTATAGTTCCACTGGATGAGATCCAGGTGGATGAACAACTACGGTTCGTGGAAGAGCCGGTAGAGATCATGGACCGTGAGGTCAAACAACTCAAGCAAAGTAAGATCCCGATTGTCAAAGTCCGATGGAACTCGAAACGCTGACGTGAATGATGCGCAAATATCCCCATCTCTTCAAACAAACGTCGAACGCCGACAACAACAAATAAATTTCGGGACGAAATTTCCTTTCAACAAGGGGATGATGTGACAACTAGAAAATTTTTGTTTTCCTCAAACACTCTTGCTTCTCGAACACTACCAACAACAACCAAATTTCGGGACGAAATTTCTTTCAACAAGGGGATGATGTGACACCCGGCAGTTTCAGGTAAATTGCGACTCTTACATTCTTTACATTTCACGATCATACTTGTTGCATTTCATTTAACTATGTTTGATTAGATGAGTTGAACACAAAATACTGCGAAACGATAGTTCGTGGAGCTATCGAATCGTACATTGCACATTGGTTTTGGAAACCAAGTGTGGCAAACACAACACTAACACAAAACAATAAATTCGGGGAATTATTGAATTGTGCATCACACGTTGGTTAGGATTAATCAAGCGTGCAAACACTTCGTAAGACATGATCACAAACGATCACCGATAATTCGAGGAATTATCAAAACACACACGAGTCTCACGAACGTTGGTGAACGTCAAACACATTGTGTAGCACAACACTCGAAACTTCACGAAACACTCACACATTGAACTTGGAAGTTTAAACGAGACTAAACAATGCTCGAACGATGTTCTACAGTCGAGAAATGGGCGTGAACGGGCCCAGAACAACAAAATAGGCTTAGTGGGCCTAACTTTTGGGCCAGGCGCTACGCCTGACCCGGAGCCTTGGTGATAGGCGATGCGCGCGAGGCACAAAAGAAGCCTCGGATGCCTGACCACCCGCGCGTAACGACGGGGCCACTTTCCCCATCGTCAGGCGATACGCCTGGGGTTAGATTCGCAGATTTTTACTTTTTAAAACCCCAAAACACATCATTACCTCTACACACTCATTTTAACTTATCTTACACTCAACCTCTCGGCCACTCTTCTTCCCAAACGACTGAAACACTCTGATTTGACCTCTTGGAAGCCATTGAAGCCATTTTGAAGCTCTTGGAAGCTTGAAACCATTGAAGGAAGGCCACTAGACCTCAACAACCATCACCACCTTCTTGTTGTCAAAGGAGCTGCTGTCCAGGACTTTCCAGAGCTGCTCCAACACTTTCTTGACAATCTAGGAGCTTGTGAGGTAGTCTCTACTAGTTTACACACCCTCTTTTTACCTCTACACACACATGCAATGGGTAAAACCCACTGCAAGCTCACTAGACCCACATGCACGAATTTATTTATGGTTGAAACTGGGTTTGCTAGTTTTAATGTACTTTTTGATGGTCTATGATGTTTAGATTGAGATTTGTGAAGATCCATGATGATGTGTATGTGTAAATCTCATGATTTGTTCATAAAGTATTGAAAAGATGCCATGCATGTATGATCTAAGGCATTCTAGATGATTTTGTTGATGTTGGGATGATCCTTGATAGTGTATAAGTGTTCTTGCAAGATTAGATGATGATCTTAATGATTAAAAACATGATATTTGATGAACTTTCTATTATTAGAAACTTTATTTTGTCAAAATGATGTTATGGATGAAATGGTGAACATGCATGTATGTAGAATTGCTATTAGGATGTTAAGATGATGATTTGAAGACTTAGAATGTGATTTTGATAATGTTTATGGTTATTTGGGCATAGTTACTATATTTAGTAACTTTTATTGATGAAATATTGATAGATGATGAATTTGGTTATGTTGGCATGTTTAAATGATGTTAGATTGGTTATTATGATGATTTGTGGCATAAGGATGGTTCATAAATGTTTAGATGGTCATTTTGATGCAAAAACTACAAAGTTACTATTTATGGTAACTTTAATTTTACAAAAACCGACTCATGGATATTTTGTGTGATTTGAACATACTAAATGACTTAATATGTTATAACATGATGATTAGATGCTAAGTTAGATGGTTTCCGATGTCACATATGCTATAAATGGAAACTTTCCATTTTAGGAAACTTTTGTGTGTTAACATGATATAAAGGACTTATGTGACCTTGAATGATGAGCTGCTATGTGTTAACATGATCACGTAGGATTAATGAGCATGCTAGAACTCTAAAATCAATATGCTTGTGAACTTACTATAAATGGCAAGTTGTCCATAGACGCAACTCACGCGTTTTGCACACAACGAGCACTAACACGAATGTTACACAATACACAAACAACACATGGTTCACCAACGGGTCGTTGACACACACGGTCAAACACGGTCAATGTAGACCGACACAGACAAATATGATCAACCGAGAGTTATTGGTCACGAAACACGATCGCTTACACGAACTCACGTATAGTATACGATATAGGTAGCCGGTGACTGACTACCTGACGACACAGGAGCTTACGCTTACATTTGTTCACCTCGCTAAGGTGAGTTCACGGCCCCTTTTTACATTTCCTACCTTTGGGGGAGAAAACATTGCATACAACTGTTTTTGAACAACTTACACACTTTTGGTTATTTTTGTACATGCTAATATCGTATATGCATATGTGTGGCATTCATCCACAAAACTGATAAGTCCTCATTAAACACATCTTGAACCGTTAATAGCGCGTTGCGCTCAGCGTGGTAATTCTGAATAGTACTATTTGGGCCTGACAAGCCCCACTGTTGCGAGCCGTATGGCCACCCCGACTAGAGGTCGGAACAGTGCATAATTGACCAAACAACATTTGCCATATCTTGGATGGATATGGCGGGAGGCAGCATGTTAGCTTCGGTTGCGAACCCGCATATGGTATAACTCATATTGACTAGCTATCAATGGATATTGCATTGTATTGAAAAATAGACCTGCTAAACATTTACTTTAAACATTTGATGTTTACTGCTGATTACAAACCTGTGCTCTCACCAACCTTTGTGTTGACCTTTTACGCGCATGTTTTCTCAGGTAACTAAGGCACGTGCACAAGGACTAGGATGCTAGGCGAAGTCCCATGCACTGGCTCTAGTGTCTTAGGGTGTTTTGAGAAACATTTATCATTTGATATTGTATGTAATACTAAACATCTTTAATCGCTTCCGCAAACATTAAACTATGCTGTTTTGAAAACTTTTAATTAACGCTTCCGCAACTTATGAACTTTATCTATGATGATACCTTTAAACTTCCGCAACTCTGATATTACTAAATTGTTTTTATCCAAATTATTGGATGTACGTGTGAAATCAGACATATAGGTCTCGCATGTTGTGTGACCGGAGACTGTGATCCTGACAGTCTGTTGCCGCTCGCGCCTCGAAAGGGACGGGATTTCTCGGGGTGCGACAAATATCATGCATGCATGGGAATATTGCAAACCACCATCTTTTCTTTAAATGACTTAAGTTAGAATTGTGAGAATATACATAATGAGAGTAGTTGAGGAGAGTAATATGAATATCAACTCTTTAAATTTAAATGGGGTCTTTATAACTTAAACTAATATGGTGAATTTAATTAAACATGCAAGTATGTCTTGACATGTATATGATTAATGGCATTACCTTAGAGTATACATACGGGTTTACAAGTAATTATCATTATTAGATAATTGGGACTAATAAGCTTAAACCATATTGTCATGATGATCATCGACAAACTTTGGGTGTTACAAGTTAACTTATAATAAATAAACTAAGTAACTAAACACTTAAGGGTTTAAAATGGACATTAACTTGAAATGAAACACGTGTACTTATGAATATGAAAACACACTAATTACAGATTGCTGAGTTGTTTCGAGAACACTGGTTCTAAGGACTCAAGTGAGTTCTCATAACCTCCTTTTAAATCATTTTGTTTTAAACTCGGAGGTGAAACATGTATACCAATTTAAATATTATTTTGATAACACAAGGATGACACCTGTTTATCATTATGATATTCATATTATGAAACTTACATTATTTATTGATTATCACGGATTATCGCTATTCCATGAATCGTTGTTGTTGACTTTGGTCATCTGCAATGATTGCATGTATTGCCACTTGGATTATCACAACTCCATGAGTCGTTACGTTTGACTTCGGTCATCCGCAACGATGGCATGTATTGTCACGTGGTTTGTCACCACTCCATGAATCATTGTCTTTAACTTAGGTTAACCACATTGATTCCATGTATTGTCACTTATACTCATTGAGAATATTGATGATTGAGACCGGTTGAATATGTGTGAGTTTGATTATCTATGATTATCTATGATTATTTGAGATATGTGATTATGTGTTTGTGATTGTGTGTTGGGTTATGTGTTGGATTATCTCGCAGGTGCTCATGTGGATTATCTCAGAAAACTATAAACTTTTATAATCATTTTGTAAAACATTTTTAAATATAAAAACTTATGATTACTCACCAACTACTTCGTAGTTGAAACTTGATTTTTACATGTTTCAGGGAACGAGGAGAAGTAGGTAGGGCAGGATAGCTCTACATTCTTTTGGACATCATCACGTAGGATCTTGGACTTAGCTATAATAACTAAAATTCTGGAGATTAGAATCTAGTTAGTTAGCTAAATCTTTTGTGTATTTTGCTGTAACTAATTCATGATGAACATGATTTTTGTGTAATTAATTTGGTTGATTAATTGATATGTGATGATTTAAATTAGATGCCCACGAGCTTATGAACAATCTACACATCCCTCGTGGCATCCCGACGTTTCCGCCATCGGTCGGGGTGTTACAGATTGGTATCAGAGCCTGGGTTATAGGGAATTAGGTTACTAGAAATGATTGACCTAGTCTATAATCATAGGATACCCTAGTATGAATTATTTCATACACTAGTTAGTATATTTAGGATTTCATGCTTATATGTTTATTACATGTTAACTGAACTCATGTTATACATTTGATTCATATATGTTACTTACTGATTATCTACTTACTTGTGCCCTAATGATTCGATAAGGACATGCACGTGGTGTATCGTAAAGGTGGTGGGATGTTGGCTGGGGCAGTTGCGACTGACCCCTACATATGCCCTATATATATATATACCATTTACAGTACATCGGGTGGATGTCAGTATTGAGGAATAAGGGAACTACCTATTTGGGAAATTAATTGCTTAGGAAATTAACTGCTTAGGAATTTATTTGCTTTAGAAATTATATGTTTGATCTAGGATCACCAGACAAGGACACACTCGTGGTATATTACAAAGGTGGTGGGACGGTGTCGGGGAGGTTGCGACCTACCCTTGCATATGCCCTATACATATACCATTTGTAGTATATTGGGTGTCTGTTAGTGTCAGGAACTTAGGATATTACTAGGAAATGCTGTAAGATTCATGTTGATGGTATGTTGGTTAAGGTTGGTTTGGATTGACACTTGGATGATCATATTTGATGAACACATATAAACTCATTTATGAACACACTTATTGGACACGTGGGGTGTATAGGATCAACGAATGATATGAACGATTAGTGATGGGCTGTAGACTTATATAGACACTTAGTGAAAATATGAACGCATAGTGATGATACTAACACTTGGTGATGGTATGAACACTTGATGAGAATGAATTATAGGGAGGATATGGACACTTAGTGACAATAAGAGCACTCAGTGATGATATGAACCCTCATTGATAATTATGGACATTGGGATTAGTATGGACTTTTAGTGAACTTAGACAGTAGGGGAGCTTTAATGTCAGGTGAACTTAGACATTTGGGGAACTTAGAAATAGGCAAACCTACATGTCAGGTGAACTTAGACATTAGGCAAACCTAATTGTCCAAGGGAACTAGAGACCACTTCACTCAAAATTATCCTACCTAGGATAAGGTTTGTGAAGTTAGGTAATGGTAAGAGACATGATACACCCTAAATTCTAACAAAGGCATAATCGTGGTGCAATGCAACGGTGGTGGGACGGTGTTGGGGAGGTTGCGATCTACCCCTGCATATGCCCTATATATAAGCTTTTTGCATTGCATCGGGAGGTTGTCAGTGTCGGTATAGGGTGGGGAATGTTTGGAACTTAGGAATATTTAGCTAATATTAGATATGACCAACTAGGATACTTAGTATAATATTGGGAAATTTATAATTTGTTATGAGTTTAATGACAGATAGGAGAAAAATATAGTTCCTATATGTAATTCTAACTGTGAAAATGAACTCATTTGACCATTGTTTGTATAATTTACATTGTGAACGGTAGTAACATGTTTCTAATTCCTCAGAAACATGCCACCGCGCCGTCACAATGAAGATGATACTAACAATGGGGATGCTAACAACAGTAATGCCAACTCGGGCATGCAAGAGTTAGCAACACTCATTACTAGATTGGTGAATCAACTAACTCAAGCCAATCAAACTCTCAATCAGAATCGAGTTGGTGCAAACCCGCCGGTCTGCACATTCAAACACTTCAACTCCTGTAATCCACTGAAGTTTACGGGTGTAGAGACAGCCACTGGTCTGCTGCAGTGGTTTGAGAGCATGGAAAATACCTTCATCAATAGTGATTGCCCCGATAATCTGAAGGTGCGCTATGCCACCAGTGTTTTCCAAAAGAGAGCACTGACTTGGTGGAATGGCGAAAAGCGAACTAGGGGAGTTGATGTTGCCCTAGCACTGACATGGCAGAGGTCAAGAACTTAATGACCACTGAGTTCTGTCCTCGTAGCGAGATGAGGAAGCTTGAGACTGAGTTCTGGGAACTTAAGCAAGATAGTGGAGAGAATGTAATCTACAATACTCGTTTCCACGAGTATAGTCTGCTGGTACCTCATCTTGTGACACCACTTGAGAGAGCAATAGAGAAGTATATAGGCGGTCTGCCTATGCAGATCCAAGACACTGTCTACGGAAGCAACCCCAAAACACTTGAGGCTGCGATCCGTTTATCTGTTACACTCACTGATAATCATGTGAAGGCTGGAACACTCACACGAAATGGATTCAAGAAAGATGATACAAAGTCCACTGCAAAGGAGACTTCAAATTTAGTCAAAACTGAACAAGGCAGCTCTTCAAGAAGCAACAACAAGAAGAGGAAGACTAGAAACTTCGTGGTTACTACTCCTGCTGCTAAGCCTGCGCAGCAATCATCGAACAACTCAAACACCAGAAATTATGTTGGGGTCACTTCTCAATGTAATGTCTGCCGATATCATCACGCACCAAATTTGCCATGTCGCGTCTGCAACAACTGCGGCAAGTTTGGTCATTTTACAAATGTTTTGTCGGAGTGCACCGCAAGCACAAAGGATGCAACCTACTCCGCTTGCACTGCCAGCTCCACACGCACAACCTATTCCTGTTGAACCCATTCGCCAGGTACCTGTACAGGAAAGAGCCTGTTACGAGTGTGGTGAAGTGGGTCATTTTAGAAACCAGTGCCCGAGATTGACTGGAAATTATCAAAGGGTGGCTCGAGGCAGAGCGTTTCAACTGAATGCTCCAGCTGCTCAAGCCAACCAGGATGTGGTCAATGGTACATTTCTTATCAACAACTCTTATGCATCTGTTCTATTTGATTTTGGTGCCGATAGGAGTTTCGTTTCATATGATTTTGAATGCATGCTTGGTAGAACAAGTACACACTTAGATAAACCGTTTAACGTGGAGGTGGCTGGCGGAAACACTATTGATATTGATATTGACACTGTTATTATTG
Organism: Mikania micrantha; assembly: GCA_009363875.1. NCBI lineage: Eukaryota > Viridiplantae > Streptophyta > Magnoliopsida > Asterales > Asteraceae > Mikania > Mikania micrantha. The sequence goes on from CM018685.1 coordinate 39,352,749, forward strand.
GATGTACTGAGAACTTAAGTGATCACGTTTTCCCGATTGATCTTATACCTATGCACCTTAGTAGCTTTGATGTTATCATAGGCATGGATTGGTTAGCCAACCACAAAGCGGAGATTTTTTGTCATGAAAAATACATTTGTATTCCCTTACCTTAGGGTGAAACTTTAAGAGTTTTTGGGGAAACTTCTAGTAAAGGTCTTAAGCTGATGTCATGCACTAAAGCACACAAGTACCTTAGGAAGAAATGTATAGCATTCTTAGCACACATTGTGGAGAAGAAAGAGAAAGGAAAGAGTATTGAAGATGTTCCTGTGATAAGAGAATTTCCTGAAGTATTTCCAGACGACTTGCCGGGTCTTCCACCAGAGCGTCAAGTAGAATTTCGAATTGACTTAGTACCTGGTGCGAACCCAGTCACCAAGGCTCCTTACAAACTTGCGCCTTCGGAGTTGCAACAATTGGCGAGCCAACTACAAGAACTAACTGACTAGGGATTCATTCGCCCGAGCCATTCGCCATGGGGTGCACCGGTCCTGTTTGTTAAGAAGAAGGATGGGTCATTCCGAATGTGCATCGACTACCGCAAATTAAACAAACTCACAATTAAGAATCGATATCCACTGCCGCGCATCGATGATCTCTTCGATCAGCTTCAAGGCTCAGCATGGTTTTCAAAGATCGATCTTAGGTCTGGGTATCATCAACTTCGCGTACATGATGATGATATTCCCAAGACGGCTTTCAGAACAAGATATGGCCATTATGAATTTCTGATAATGTCTTTCGGCCTTACCAATGCACCGGCGGTTTTCATGGATCTCATGAACCGTGTTTTCAGGCCATACTTTGATAAATTTGTGATTGTATTCATTGATGATATTCTGATATACTCCAAGAGCAAAGAAGAACACGAGCAACACCTTAAGTTGGTTTTGGAGATCCTAAGAGAAGAGCGACTGTATTCCAAATTCTTTAAATGTGAATTCTGGCTTAAGGAAGTTCAATTCTTGGGACACATATGAAAAGGGTGTTCACGTGGATCCTGCGAAGATTAATGCGGTGAAGAATTGGAGTACACCGAAGACACCGACGGAGATTCGATCGTTTCTCGGACTTGCCGGTTACTATCGGCGGTTCATCTCGAATTTCTCTAGGATTGCTGTCCCTCTCACTTCTTTGACTCAGAAGAATAAACCTTATGAGTGGGGACCAAAGCAAGAAGAGGCGTTTCAGACTTTGAAGCAGAAACTCTGTGATGCTCCTGTTTTGACACTGCCGGATGGAAATGATGATTTTGTGGTTTACTGTGATGCATCCAACCTGGGTCTCGGTTGTGTTCTCATGCAACGGGGAAAGGTCGTGGCTTATGCATCGAGACAGTTGAAAATTCACGAAAAGAACTACACTACACACGACTTGGAACTTGGTGCAGTCGTGTTTGCTTTGAAGATATGGAGACATTATCTTTATTGCACTAAGTGTGTAATATTTACTGACCATAAGAGTTTGCAACACATTCTCAATCAGAAGGAACTTAACATGAGACAACGGAGATGGGTTGAAATGTTGAACGATTATGACTGTGAAATTCGCTGCCATCCTGGTAAAACGAATGTAGTAGCAGATGCGTTTAGCCGCAAGAGTCAAGTTCAGATCCATAGTGTCCGAGTGCACACTAATCTCCATAATGATGTTTTTACAGCCCAACAACACTCATTGGCTCAGGATAACTTGAAAAATGAGATGTCTTGCGAGGCTGAGATACTATTGGAAACTAAGGATGATGGTTTGATGTATTACTTGAATCGGTTGTGGATACCGAACCGGGACGATCTTAGGATGATGATTTTGGATGAAGCTCACAAGTCTCGTTACTCGATCCATCCGGGTGCCGATAAGATGTATCAGGACCTTAGAGCCTTGTACTGGTGGCTTGGAATGAAGAAGGATATTGCTGAGTATGTGTCTAAGAGCCTTAACTGTGCTAAAGTCAAGGCAGAACACCAGCGACCTTCAGGATTGTTAATACAACCGGAAATACCTATGTGGAAGTGGGAGAATATCTCTATGGATTTCATTACCAAACTCCCACGAACCGCAAACGGTAAGGATAGTATTTGGGTGATAGTTTATAGATTAACCAAGTCGGCTCATTTCTTACCGATACGCGAGACGTACCCTGTGCGGAAATTTGCTCGTATCTACGTTGATGAGATCGTTAGCCGACATGGTATTCCCTTAAGCATAATATCGGATCGTGATGCTCGTTTCACGGCACGATTTTGGGAATCACTTCATGAAGCTTTTGGAACAAGATTGGATCTCAGCACCGCCTATCATCGTCAAACGGATGGACAGACGGAGCGAACGATTCAGACACTTGAAGATATGTTGAGAACTTATGTCATCGATTTCGGTGGCAACTGGGATAGCCATCTACCATTAGTCGAGTTCTCGTATAACAACAGTTATCACGCGAGCATTGGTATGGCGCCGTTTGAAGCTCTTTATGGCAGAAAATGCGGTCACCTATTTGTTGGACCGAGGTCGGTGAATCGCAGATCACTGGTCCCGAGATTATTCAAGAAACGACTGACAAGATCCGCCAGATCCGTGACAATCTGTTAGCTGCACGCAGTCAACAGAAAAGCTACGCGGAAAAACGAAGGAAACCTTTAGAGTTTGAAGTTGATGATATGGTATTACTCAAAGTATCGCCCTGGAAAGGAGTGGTACGATTCGGGAAGAAGGGTAAGCTTGCTCCGTGTTATGTTGGCCCTTTTAAGATCCTCGAACGGATCAGGAAGGTTGCCTATAAGTTGGAACTTCCTCCTGAACTTAGCAACGTACACCCAACGTTTCACGTGTCCAATTTAAGAAAGTGCTTAGCGGATCAAGATCTTCAGGTACCACTCGATGACATCCGCGTCGATGATACCATGCATTTTGTTGAAAAACTAGTGGAGATAATGGATCGTGAGGTTAAAAAGCTCAAACGTAGTAGAATTCCAATTGTCAAAGTACGTTGGGAGTCGAAGTGTGGTCCGGAATTCACCTGGGAGCGGGAAGATCAGATGAAGCTTAAGTATCCACATTTATTCACTACAGTCACTCCAAGTTGAATTTCGGGACGAAATTCCCTTAACTAGGGGAGACTGTAACATCACTGTACTTCAGGTTGTCCGTACATATGTACGACTGTACTGTTACGACATGATATGATAATTATTAATGATAATTAATTATTGATGATATTATTGATGATTGGTATACATATTGAGAACATATTATTATACGCGTAAACCATGGGAAGTTTAGTTGTAACCCAACTAAACAGAACCACAGAGTTTATCGCAGTTGAATTCACGGAAAATGGATTATTGGTTTGGAATGGAAAGGAATTAGGAGTTGGTTGTTGTTTGGTTTCTAAACATAGTCAAGGACACATGGTCATGGTTTATCGAAATAGCGGTGGGACGGTGGCTAGGGCGGTTGCGACTGATCCCTACATATGCCCTATACATATGCATATTTCGGTCTATCACGTATGTGTCAGTGATTTGGTTTAGTGAGTTTTGGATTGGGATTTATAATATTAAAGATAATAAGATAATGAAAATAATATTGAAAATAATTACGCGATGGTGAGGTTACGATTATAAAGTAAACGTGAATGTTATTTTATAATTATTAACTTAATAATGTATTCGCGTGGATGACGATTCACACGAATATAATTATTGAGAATAATATTCTAAAACGATATTCCATAAATCGTAAATCGAACAGAAATACGATACGAGCGTCGGATTCGAAAAGGTGACGATCTTTACGAATACATACGTAAGTAACGTGTGTCGACGAGATAACGAAATAATATCTAACGATATTAAATTAATAAATGAAAATTAAAAACATTTATTAGAAATCACAATCTAAAACAAAACAGAATAAATCGTTTTATTTAAATAAAATTATTAACGAAAGTAAACGAAGTAATCTTACGACACAATTTGATTTAAAATCATTTTTATTAAACGAAATACGGATATGTAAATTGTTTTATGTTTTAAAAATAACCACGAGTTAAAACGAGTATTTTATTTAATTATATCGCGATAAAGACGAGACCAGACTCGCGGGAACGGGGTGGACATAATAGGTGGAAGACTCCACCATCTTGTTCATTTTGTAAAAACCACTCTCTCTTTAAAACCATATTTTCGTCATTCTCTCTAACTAGAACTTCTCTCTAGTTTATCTTCTTCATTTCTTGTCGGATTCGCGTGATTTTGGTGTCCTGACGACCGCGTGATCAAGGAGAACACAAACCCACGAAGAAATCTCGAGTTTGGCCAACGAATTCAGGTAAATCTAAGTTTTACTTTCGGTTTTAGTTGCAAATCCCCAACCTTACAAGGTATAGATGTTATAACCGGTCCAAACCCTTAGAAAACCCTAAAGATGCATGCGTGTTAGTGTATAGAAGCCATGGATGGTCTTGAATCGGCACAAACATGATGAGGATGGTGATGACCAGTTGTGGAAGACAGGTTCGCTGGGAAGGGACGGCATTTGGCCGAACCTATGTTAGCCACACCTTGAGTGGTGGCCAAACCATAGCTGGGCAAGGACCTGAGCTACGAACCCCTCTCCCCACGAACCTGCGAAGGCTTACGAACCTTAGCTAGACAGCCGAACCATCTAGCTGGTCACGAACCAGGGGGAAATGAACCTAATGGGCGGGAACAATGGTAACCGAACCTGGTAGGATGGTCGAACCCTACTAACTTAGCCGAACCTCCCTGTCCCAACGAACCTTCGGCCACCCCACGAACCTCCTAGAAGCCGAACCTTGGGCTTGCGGCGAACCTCCTTGAGCCACGAACCATGGTGACAACCGAGCTTGCATTAGCCGAACCTATGTACCCATGGAAGCCGAACTTTTGTGAGCGAACCTAGGATTTTCTGGACTCAGCTGAACCTTGGCTTTCACACGAACCTGCATGGGTTTCACGAACCTTCTGGGTCATGGATCCTTGGCCAGCGAACCCTTGGGCTGAAACTCTTTTTCTTGGCCGAATCTTAGTAAAATGGGCCGAACCTATCCTTTCTACTAATAGGTTCGCTGCCCCTTTGATTAACAACATCTAATTGATGAACTAGGGTTAGGGAAAAATCAAAAACCATGGGAAATTCATTAATATCATGCATGCATGGGAATATTGCAAACCACCATCTTTTCTTTAAATGACTTAAGTTAGAATTGTGAGAATATAGATAGTGAGAGTAGTTGAGGAGAGTAATATGAATATCAACTCTTTAAATTTAAATGGGGTCTTTATAACTTAAACTAATATGGTGAATTTAATTAAACATGCAAGTATGTCTTTACATGTATACGATTAATGGCATTACCTTAGAGTATACATACGGGTTTACAAGTAATTATCATTATTAGATAATTGGGACTAATAAGCTTAAACCATATTGTCATGATGATCATCGACAAACTTTGGGTGTTACAAGTTAACTTATAATAAATAAACTAAGTAACTAAACACTTAAGGGTTTAAAATGGACATTAACTTGAAATGAAACACGTGTACTTATGAATATGAAAACACACTAATTACAGATTGCTGAGTTGTTTCGATTTCTCCTACGCGAGCGCGCATACTACAAGAACACTGGTTCTAAGGACTCAAGGATTATCTATACCAATTTTAAATCATAACCTCCTTTTAAATCATTTTGTTTTAAACTCGGAGGTGAAACATGTATTCCAATTTAAATATTATTTTGATAACACAAGGATAACACCTGTTTATCATTATGATATTCATATTATGAAACTTACATTATTTATTGGTTATCACGGATTATCTCTATTCCATGAATCGTTGTTGTTGACTTTGGTCATCCGCAATGATTGCATGTATTGCCACTTGGATTATCACAACTCTATGAGTCGTTACGTTTGACTTCGGTCATCCGCAATGATGGCATGTATTGTCACGTGGTTTGTCAACACTCCATGAATCATTATCTTTAACTTCGGTTAACCACATTGATTCCATGTATTGTCACTTATACTCATTGAGAATATTGATGATTGAGACTGGTTGAATATGTGTGAGTTTGATTGTCTATGATTATCTATGATTATTTGAGATATGTGATTATGTGTTTGTGATTGTGTGTTTGGGTTATGTGTTGGATTATCTCGCAGGTGCTCATGTGGATTATCTCAGAAAACTATAAACTTTTATAATCATTTTGTAAAACATTTTTAAATATAAAAACTTATGATTACTCACCAACTACTTCGTAGTTGAAACTTGATTTTTACATGTTTCAGGGAACGAGGAGAAGTAGGTTGGGCAGGATAGCTCTACATTCTTTTGGACATCATCACGTAGGATCTTGGACTTAGCTATAATAACTAAAATTCTGGAGATTAGGATTTAGTTAGTTAGCTAAATCTTTTGTGTATTTTGATGTAACTAATTCATGATGAACATGATTTTTGTGTAATTGATTTGGTTGATTAATTGATATGTGATGATTTAAATTAGATGCCCATGAGCTTATGACCAATCTACACATCCCTCGTGGCATCCCGACATTTCCGCCATCGGTCGGGGTGTTACATAGATGGTGTGACATGCTACTTCATGGTTTACGTAGATGACATCATTCTTACCGGTAATTCTTCCACATTTGTTGGTCAATTTGTAACAAGTCTGACATCTCTGTTTTCTGTTAAAGACCTTGGCTATCCAAGCCACTTTCTTGGAGTCTAACTCATTCCAACAACTCATGGTTTGTTTCTGTCCCAACACAGACATATCCATGATCTCTTAGCTTTGCATCACATGGATGGTGCAAAACCGGTTATGACACCTTTATGTTCGCTACAACAACTTATATTCTTTATCTCGGATCCAATATAATTTCGTGGAAATCAGCTCTTCAAAAGTCACTCTCTCGTTCCTCCACTGAGGCTGAGTATAAAGCTCTCGCCAATGCCTCGGCGGAATTAGCATGGGTTGAGAACTTGCTCGCGGAACTTGGCTTATCACTTCAAGCTTCACCACGACTTTACTGTGACAACACTGGTGCTACATATCTATGTGCAAATCCAGTATATCACTCTCGCATGAAACATGTTGCATTAGACTATATGTATATGTAGGGAAGGGTTCAATTGTTAACCCTTCCCAGCGGCTGATTTAGCCTAGCCTACCCTAAAAGTTGAATTAGTATATGTCACACCCCCAAATTTTCAACTAACGGAATTATACCGTTCGGGAACGTGACAAACCAGGATCTCAGATCATTAGACATAACGAAGACCTCTATATGAATTTCAAAACATATGTTGGTCTAAAACTGTAATATCAAAGTTTCAATGTTTGCGGAAGCGTTTTAAAACCAATAACAATACGTAACGGTTTGAAAATGTAAAGTAAAATTTCAAAAACATCCCATGACTTAATTGACCCAAACTAAAACACTTGAACTGAAATGCATGCATGAGACTCAACATCCTAGTCCCTGCTTGTCCTTGCTTGTGTCTTAGTGTCCTGAGAAAACATGTAAATCAAGTCAACACAATGGTTGGTGCATACACAGGTTTAAGCATTCACAATGTTCAAAACAGCAGTTTGAATATCAAGTTTGTAGATAACATAATCACACATGCACAGTCATGATAGCTAGTCACATAAACTATTTACACAAGTGGTCGACACCGAAGCTGACGAGTTGCCATGCTATAGCATGTTTTTGCCTTAACACTATTGTCTAGCACGAACAATAGCAATGTGTGTGTTTGGTCAGTCAAACACCTGCGTAGATCCCATCTACCAAGTGAGGTTTGTCAAACCCAATAGATCTATCTTCAACTACCACGCTTTGCACTCCGGCAAATTAAACGGTTCGAAAGAGAAGGCTTTGTAATGCTATGTTTGCACTTAATGTAAACAGCTAACTCATGCAAGTGATATGTATCTAAAAGCGTTTGTTGCACATGTTTTCTCCCCCAAAACAGTTAAAATAAGAAAGGGGCCGTGTACGCACCTTAGAATGCAACTGAATGATCAAATACACGTGAGATCGCGTAGACAACCTTCTACGAAGAATCTGTGTTATTACAATAACGTTGCGTCATTTGAACTGTTAGATCGTGTTTATGGTCCCATACGTGTCAACACACGTATGTTAGTATTCTTGAAACGTACGCACAAAAGTACGCTTAACTTTGAATTCGTTTGTTTAAATCGTATATGTTCATACGATTTATTTAGCTACACGTAACATACGCGATCGTGTTTTTTGGTCAAAAATGTAAATTTTACCATTTCATTTTGTTCGGGATTCCGTTACGGTTCCAACGCAACTTGAATGGGTCAAATCGGAGTTAAAACGAATGAGATATGATCAAAACATCAAAATTTGTTTAAATATCAAAAACCAGTGGAGGTTGGGTCGAACCCGTGACCTCCCCCTCAAATCACACTCACCCTACCAGTTGTTCTATCTTTAAATTTGCAATTAGATTTAAGAATTAATTCTTTTAACCCTTAACAAGCTAATTTCCTTATATTAAACCACTCGAATCAAATGGGTTCAAATCATACCCAATTTGATTGAAATCAAAACCCAAACCATAGGGGTTTTGTTCCATGGCTTCAATCGCACCCATTGATGATTTCAATTTGATAATTGATCAGGTTCTTATGCCCAAATAAATCTCAAATGAGTTCTATTTCGAATAACCCAACCCTAGGCCCAAAAGATTCAAATTCGAACTTATTAGTCCTGAAATTCATAGGGCTTTCTATCCTTGGATCAAATCGAAACTAACTATTTAGTTTAATTTGAGTTTCATGATCGTTTGAACCAAAATCCCCAAAACGTTTTAACTCAAGAACCCTACTAATAGAAATCATAAAATTCATTAGTTTATCATAAAATTGATATGGGTTTTTCATTAAACGCATTATTCTGAATTAGTTTACGTACTTTAATTTTATTTTGGAACCCGTTTGACTGCAAACCCCCAAAACGTTCGAAGTCAAGAACCCTAATAATCAAACTCATATAAATTGATGTTAGAACCCGAAATTTACATTGGGTTATCCTTAATCGGCACATTTAGGTGTTGTAAAAATGAATTCTTACTCGGTTTGATGTCTAATCGAAGTAGATCGAGTAATGGGTTGTTCCTCGGTCGTCCCCCAATCGAATTCGACTATCCAATGTGATTCTTCTTGAATTGTGGTGTTCCACAGATCCTAATTCTGCCGACTAAGAGTTTGGAATACCCAATTCGAGATATTAAATTCGAATTATATGCACTTGATGATCATAAATGGCGGTTTCAAAACTTGGAGTTACAATTGATTTAATTTATTTGCCATAATCGAAATTAAAGTTGTATTGATGATAGGAACATCAATGTAGTAGTTATAGAAAATTTAATTCGTTTATAACCTGGTTTATTATTGAATTTTAGTTTCTAAATTGATTTTGGTCGAATTTTGACCTTCAAAAGTCAAAATTAGCACTTTGATGTATTTACAATCTTAATCCTTGTGGTTCTAATATTTCTGGACTCGTTTTGTTCAACATTAATCCTTGAAATTCAAACACTTTGGACCTGATTTTGATTAATTCTAACCCTCAAGTTCGGTTTTTAAACGATTTCACATCATTTCGGTTAATTCTAAAGTTAACGGAATTAATTCGGAATACCAAATTGTCACTAATCGGCCAATTGGAATATTATTGGCTTGATTAATCCAATTGGGCCTCATAAATACAATTGGGCCTACCTTGGGCTCATTGGGCCTACCTTGGCCTTATTGGGCCTACTTGGGCCTACGTTGGCCTTATTGGGCCTACTTCTATTCAATTGGTCCCCTTAAAATACAACTGAGCCTACGAGGTTTAACGAGGTTAATTCAAAAAGTCAGATTGTCACATCATCACCTTGTTGAAGGAATTTTCGTCCCGAAAATTAGTAAATGTTAGGAGTAGTTAGGAAACTACTTACGAGTTTAAATCGTACGTGTTAGTGTGATTTGATCATTCTGTGTGCTTGTGTGTACTCACACACAAAGTCTAATGCTTGCAACATCACAATTCAATGTGATCGTTCAATGTTACTGTTTGCATGTACACTAGTTAGTTCACCTAACTGTGACTGTTTGTGTTTGATCATACTGTGTTGTGTAACCTCACACATAGTGAGTGTCTATAACTGTTTGTACTATGCAACCCCGCACATAGTAAAATGTGTGTAACCAATCATGCATGTACTACCATAACATGTAACATATGAAATGTAGCACATAAAATGTATAGAATGTAGTGTAGCACAAATGTTTGTAACAAAACCAATTGAATAAAGTGTTTGTACACTGTACTATATAATCTCACACATAGCAAATGTTTGAATGTAGTCGACAAAATAGAAACTTCCAAAATTCATGCGTACCTGTAAATTCACGAGTACATGGGCCCCTGTATTCGTCAATTTACCTTACACAATTATTCTGGTTCCTTCTATATGTAACTCCACCATTGTTTAACCGTTCATGATTGTACTACCATGAAATGTAGTACATCAAATGTAATGCTTGAAATGTAGTACATTGTTTGAAATCAATCATGTATGTACTACTATGAAATGTTTGTGTTTGCATTCTGCAAGTTGTTTATACTAAAATCAATAGTATAAGGTGTTTTGTGCCTACAGTTAGAGTGTGAAATATCACATCATCCCCTTGTTGAAGGAAATTTCGTCCCGAAATTTAACGTGCATTCTTAATGTTTGTTGTTGTTTTGAATAAGTGGGGATACTTTTTCATCATTTGGTCTTCCCTTTCTCATGTGAATTCAGGACCACGTCTTGAATTCCACCGAACTTTGACTATCGAAATCTTGCTTTGTTTGAGTTGTTTGACCTCTCGTCCATGATTACGACTGGTTCCTCAACGAATCGTAACTGTTCGTCCACTTGCATTTCTTCAAGTGGTACTACCAATGTCTCATCAGAAAGACGTTTCTTCAAATTCGAAATATGAAATACATCATGAACTCCATTGAGTTTATTCGATAATTGAGTTGATACGCTACCGGACCAATCCTTTTTAGGATCTCAAAAGGTCCTATGTATTGTGTCATCTCCAAGATGACACTTTTGGAAGAATCATGTCTCCTACTTGAAATTTCAACAATTTGTGGCGTTTGTCAGCATAACTCTTTTGTCAATCCCGAGCCGCCGCCATACGGTTCCGGATTTGTAAGAGAATTCCACCAATGGTAAATGGTTTTCCCAACATACCTTCGAGTGTCCGAATCGTTCGTTCACTCTGACCGTCGGTCTGTGGATGATAGGCGGTACTCATATCCAAGCGAGTCCCCAATGACATGTGAAGTGATTTACAAAAGTTGGAAGTAAATCGAGCATCCCGATCTGATATGATAGAGGTTGGCACGCCATGCCGTGCTACCACTTCCTTGATGTAAATGCGAGTCAGTTTCTCCATTTAGTCGGTTTCCTTGATTGCTAAGAAGTGTGCAGATTTCGTTAATAGATCAACAATTACCCATATCGTATCACAACCACTCGGTGTACGGGGTAACTTAGTAATTACATCCATCGAAATCTGTTCCCATTTCCACATCGGTATCTCTGGTTGTTGTAGTAAACCAGATGGTTTCTGATATTCAACTTTGACTTTCGAACAAGTCAAACATTTGCTAACGTACTTAGCAATGTCGGCTTTCATGTGAGGCCACTAATGCAGTGCCCTCAAGTCATGATACATCTTGTCTGATTTCGGATGGACTGAATATCTGGATTTGTGCGCTTCGTCCATCACAAGTTCCCTTAAGCCATCCTGCAAAGGTATCCACAGTCGATTAGTGAAACAACGAGTTCCATTAGGCATAGCATCCAATTGCTTTTCCATTTCTCGTAAGGATTCTTGTTCCAAGTTATCCTTTTCTAGAGCTTCAAGCTGAGCACTGCGTACTTTGTCAGGCAAATCTGTATGTATCATCATCATAAGTGCACGAACCCGTCTTGTTGAGGTGTCTTTTCTGCTTAAAGCATCAGCTACCACATTAGCTTTTCCCGGGTGATACTTAATCGCGCATTCGTAATCGTTCAATAACTCTACCCATCGTCTTTGTCTCATATTAAGCTCCTTCTGATCAAAGATATGTTGCAAACTCTTATGATCAGTGTAAATGGTACTACTCCAAGTCGTGAGTAGTATAATTCTTTTCGTGTGGTCGTAGTTGCCTTGAAGCATAGGCAATAACTTTATCACGTTGCATCATCACACATCCCAATCCTTGTGCAGATGCATCACAATACACCACAAAGTCTTCCGTCCCTTCCGGTAAGGACATAATCGATGCACTGCAGAGTTTCTGTTTTAATAACTGGAATGCAGTTTCTTGTTTATCCGTCCAGTTATACTCCGTTCCCTTATGCGTAAGAGCTGTAAGTGGTTGAGCGATCTCTGAGAATCCCTCAATGAATCTTCGGTAATAACCCGCCAAACCAAGGAATTGTCGTACCTCGGTAGGGGTCTTTAGCGCTTCCCAATTCTTAATCGCTTCGATCTTTGCTGGACCAACATGTATGCCCTTTTCATTGACTATATGACCCAAAATTTGTACTTCTCGCATCCAGAAATCACATTTCGAGAACTTAGCGTACAGTGGTTCTTGTTTCAATAACTCAAGCAGTAATCGAAGATGTTCAGTGTGTTCCTCCTCAGTTTGTGAATAGATGAGAATGTCATCAATGAAAACAATGACAAACTTATCAAAATAAGGTTTACAAACACAATTCATGAGATCCATGAATACTGCTGGAGCGTTTGTCAACCCAAATGGCATGACCAAGAACTCATAATGGTCATAGCATGTCCTGAATGCTGTCTTTGAAATATCCTCCTCCTGGACTCTTAGTTGATGATAACCAGACCGGAGATCAATCTTCGAGTAGTAACTCGAACCTTGCAACTGATCAAACTGATAGTCAATTCTGGGTAACGGATACCGGTTTTTGATGGTAACCTTGTTAGGTTCCCGATAATCGATACACATACGGAAAGTCTCGTCCTTCTTCTTAACACTGGAGCTCCCCACGTGAAAACTAGGTCGTATGAAACCCTTATCCAACGACTCTTGCAGTTGTGTAGATAACTCTTGCACTTCAGATGATGCAAGTCAATAAGGCGCCCTAACTATCGGTGTTGCATCTGGTGTACGGTCGATTCGGAATTCCACCTGTCTGATAGGCGGTAATCCCGGCAAGTCTTCTGGAAATACCTCTGGAAATTCACAAACTACTGGAATATCTTCAACCTTCTTCTCAGCTACCGGCTCTTCAGTTAGAAGTGCTATAACTGTCGTATAACCTTTACGCAGACATTTGTATGCATTCATATAAGATATGAGACGCAGTGGCATACTGCGCTTCTCACCTTGTACATACAGTGTCTCTCCATACGGAAGAGATATACGAACGATCTTTTCATAGCATACTATTTCAGCCTGGTTTTTGGTTAACTAGCCAACGACAACATCAAACTGCCTAAGACAGTAGGCATAAAATCAATGTCATGTGTTTGACCCATCAAGTCAAGAACACATCCTTTAGAAACATGGTTTACAACAACTAACTTATCATTAGCTAGTTCTATAGTGTATGGGTTTTCTAAACCCCGATCTGCACCAGCGTTAAATATCATAGAGGCAGAGTGATAATTCAAGAGAAACGTACCCGTAACGACGTTGGGATCTTCCCGTGCCCGACGTCCTCCAATCACAAAAGCCTTGTTCGAACAGCATTTGTGTTGTTGTTGCTGTTTCCTTTTATAGTTATGTCATTAACCCTTCTTTTCTTGAGTTGTGGGCACTCCTTCTTGAAATGTCCTGATAAGCCACATTCAAAACATCCTTTCTGTGTGTTGTCCCGGTTGAGTGAGCTTGCCTGAAGTTCCCCTCGACAGTCTTTTGCCACATGACCTATCTTTCTGCATCGCTGACATCGGAACTTGTCACATTGATTCCCAAAGTGATGGAATCCACATTTGTTGCACTTTGGGTATTTACCATTATACCCTCCCGATGACTGTTGATTATTGTTTAGATTGTGATGGGTTCTGTTTAATTCCTGCTTGCGGTTCTGCTGAAAGGACTGCTGAGTGAAATTCTTTGAATCAATGACATCCCATTTTCTTTTGCGGTCTCCCACTTTAGCTGTTACTGTTCGTTTGGGTAGTGTCCCTCGTTGCATCGTTTGATCAGTCAGTTGGTGTGCCAGTTGAACAGCTTGCTGTATGGTAGTAGGATTTGCAGATATGATCAATTTTCGAACCTGAGATACCAGTCCTCCAATGTATCTCTTGATCCACTTGCTAGACGGGGTTGCCCTGTGCGGTAAGAGTCTTGCTAATTGCTGGAATCGAGTAGTGTATTCCTCAATATTAGAACCTTTCATCTTGAGTTGCCCGTATTCATCCTCAAGTTTTTGCATTTCATTACGGGAACAATACTCCTCCTGCAACAGGATTTTGAATCCGTTCCAAGTAAGTGCATTGGCTGTATTCAAACCGAGTGTCTGTACGATAGAGTTCCACCATGTCAAGGCCGAACCCTCCAAAATACTAATAGCGTATCTGACCTTGTTTTCTTCCGGACAATTGCACCTCTCAAACACCGATTCTAACTGTTCAATCCATCGAAGAAGTCCAATGGCTCCTTCCGATCCTTTGAAATTACGTGGTTTATAGTTCAAGAATGTCTTGAACGTGCACATTTGTGGGTTTACCAGTTCCCCCGTTGGATCGTGTGATCCTGTTTGGTATGTTTGCGTATAGTTTGCGATTGTCTCGGTGATTCGAGTGTTAATAAGTGCCTCAACTTCCATTGCGGTCATGTTAATGTTTTCTCCAACCATGATCTTCCTATTTACAAATATACATAATGAGACTACACCCATCGCATAATCATCACTCATGCACAAAGTAAATGTAACACACCATCATAGTCATTAAGATAACAATTCTTAATCATTTATGATAAACTAGTGCTTACAATTGTTTGTCAAAGAGATGCAAAACAACTAAACATAAAATCTACTTTTATGAGTACAACCCACTCATATAAGTTTGTTAATTAAAAAGTAAATGAAATGACTAGAGTCCATCGTTTGGTTGATCAACGGTTGATGATGAATCTTCCAGTTCTGCTGGACCAGTCACTACACCATGCTGGTAACGCATATGCCCGGTGATGAGGGTCATAGCCTCCCCAGCCAAATTTCTCACTATATTGGCTTCAATCGCCGCTGCACCAGCCCGAGCATTGGCTTCCTCAGCCCTTTCCTCGGCTACGGCTACACGTAACTCAGTAGTTTCTAGTCGTGCAGTGAGTTCGAGGATCGTCCCTCGCATCATCCAGATCGTTTCCACCAAATTTTCCTGTTCTTCATTAGTCCTAACCAACTCCTCAGTGAGGTTATCCCACATTTGTGTCAGCCAGTTGTTATTCTCAAGCAATTCTGTGATCATCCTTGCTACTTCCCGCATGTTGCGAATTTCACGCTCCATGCGTGCAACAAAAGCAGCAAATGCCTGTTCTAGTGGATATCCTAGAGCAGGTAATGTCCAAAGGCTATTAGCAGTGTTGACAGTTGGTGGTGGTGGCACTCGTTCTTCCCACACCCATCTGCGTATAAGGTCAGGAAACCATTGCCAATATTGGTTGTTCCCCCTTTGTTGAACATGTGTTTCCTCCCCATAGTGGATCGTATCATCCACTGGTTCGATGCTCCTTGTCATTATTTCTGACAATGCTACTACTTGTCCCTCAGTGTGAATAGGTGTAGATGATGATGCCATGTCTGTTACAAAATGCCATATGTAAATGCATATAAACTATCGTGTAAGCAAGTGTCTAATGTCTAACACTTATAGTCTAAGTCTACAAATGCAAACCTAGTTCGCTATAACCAATGTCTCTGATACCAATCTGTCACACCCCCAAATTTTCAACTAACGGAATTATACCGTTCGGGAACGTGACAAACCAGGATCTCAGATCATTAGACATAACGAAGACCTCTATATGAATTTCAAAACATATGTTGGTCTAAAACTGTAATATCAAAGTTTCAATGTTTGCGGAAGCGTTTTAAAACCAATAACAATACGCAACGGTTTGAAAATGTAAAGTAAAATTTCAAAAACATCCCATGTCTTAATTGACCCAAACTAAAACACTTGAACTGAAATGCATGCATGAGACTCAACATCCTAGTCCCTGCTTGTCCTTGCTTGTGTCTTAGTGTCCTGAGAAAACATGTAAATCAAGTCAACACAATGGTTGGTGCATACACAGGTTTAAGCATTCACAATGTTCAAAACAGCAGT
This sequence comes from Mikania micrantha, assembly GCA_009363875.1. Taxonomy (NCBI): domain Eukaryota; kingdom Viridiplantae; phylum Streptophyta; class Magnoliopsida; order Asterales; family Asteraceae; genus Mikania; species Mikania micrantha. The sequence continues at coordinate 39,369,218 of CM018685.1, forward strand.
TTGAATATCAAGTTTGTAGATAACATAATCACACATGCACAGTCATGATAGCTAGTCATATAAACTATTTACACAAGTGGTCGACACCGAAGCTGACGAGTTGCCATGCTATAGCATGTTTTTGCCTTAACACTATTGTCTAGCACGAACAATAGCAATGTGTGTGTTTGGTCAGTCAAACACCTGCGTAGATCCCATCTACCAAGTGAGGTTTGTCAAACCCAATAGATCTATCTTCAACTACCACGCTTTGCACTCCGGCAAATTAAACGGTTCGAAAGAGAAGGCTTTGTAATGCTATGTTTGCACTTAATGTAAACAGCTAACTCATGCAAGTGATATGTATCTAAAAGCGTTTGTTGCACATGTTTTCTCCCCCAAAACAGTTAAAATAAGAAAGGGGCCGTGTACACACCTTAGAATGCAACTGAATGATCAAATACACGTGAGATCGCGTAGACAACCTTCTACGAAGAATCTGTGTTATTACAATAACGTTGCGTCATTTGAACTGTTAGATCGTGTTTATGGTCCCATACGTGTCAACACACGTATGTTAGTATTCTTGAAACGTACGCACAAAAGTACGCTTAACTTTGAATTCGTTTGTTTAAATCGTATATGTTCATACGATTTATTTAGCTACACGTAACATACGCGATCGTGTTTTTTGGTCAAAAATGTAAATTTTACCATTTCATTTTGTTCGGGATTCCGTTACGGTTCCAACGCAACTTGAATGGGTCAAATCGGAGTTAAAACGAATGAGATATGATCAAAACATCAAAATTTGTTTAAATATCAAAAACCAGTGGAGGTTGGGTCGAACCCGTGACCTCCCCCTCAAATCACACTCACCCTACCAGTTGTTCTATCTTTAAATTTGCAATTAGATTTAAGAATTAATTCTTTTAACCCTTAACAAGCTAATTTCCTTATATTAAACCACTCGAATCAAATGGGTTCAAATCATACCCAATTTGATTGAAATCAAAACCCAAACCATAGGGGTTTTGTTCCATGGCTTCAATCGCACCCATTGATGATTTCAATTTGATAATTGATCAGGTTCTTATGCCCAAATAAATCTCAAATGAGTTCTATTTCGAATAACCCAACCCTAGGCCCAAAAGATTCAAATTCGAACTTATTAGTCCTGAAATTCATAGGGCTTTCTATCCTTGGATCAAATCGAAACTAACTATATAGTTTAATTTGAGTTTCGTGATCGTTTGAACCAAAATCCCCAAAACGTTTTAACTCAAGAACCCTACTATTAGAAATCATAAAATTCATTAGTTTATCATAAAATTGATATGGGTTTTTCATTAAACGCATTATTCTGAATTAGTTTACGTACTTTAATTTTATTTTGGAACCCGTTTGACTGCAAACCCCCAAAACGTTCGAAGTCAAGAACCCTAATAATCAAACTCATATAAATTGATGTTAGAACCCGAAATTTACATTGGGTTATCCTTAATCGGCACATTTAGGTGTTGTAAAAATGAATTCTTACCCGGTTTGATGTCTAATCGAAGTAGATCGAGTAATGGGTTGTTCCTCGGTCGTCCCCCAATCGAATTCGACTATCCAATGTGATTCTTCTTGAATTGTGGTGTTCCACAGATCCTAATTCTGCCGACTAAGAGTTTGGAATACCCAATTCGAGATATTAAATTCGAATTATATGCACTTGATGATCATAAATGGCGGTTTCAAAACTTGGAGTTACAATTGATTTAATTTATTTGCCATAATCGAAATTAAAGTTGTATTGATGATAGGAACATCAATGTAGTAGTTATAGAAAATTTAATTCGTTTATAACCAGGTTTATTATTGAATTTTAGTTTCTAAATTGATTTTGGTCGAATTTTGACCTTCAAAAGTCAAAATTAGCACTTTGATGTATTTACAATCTTAATCCTTGTGGTTCTAATATTTCTGGACTCGTTTTGTTCAACATTAATCCTTGAAATTCAAACACTTTGGACCTGATTTTGATTAATTCTAACCCTCAAGTTCGGTTTTTAAACGATTTCACATCATTTCGGTTAATTCTAAAGTTAACGGAATTAATTCGGAATACCAAATTGTCACTAATCGGCCAATTGGAATATTATTGGCTTGATTAATCCAATTGGGCCTCATAAATACAATTGGGCCTACCTTGGGCTCATTGGGCCTACCTTGGCCTTATTGGGCCTACTTGGGCCTACGTTGGCCTTATTGGGCCTACTTCTATTCAATTGGTCCCCTTAAAATACAACTGAGCCTACGAGGTTTAACGAGGTTAATTCAAAAAGTCAGATTGTCACAGTATATTTTATTACTTTGGGGTCCACTGGTATACTATATATATGCCTTTAAGCATGTTATGTATTGTCACACCCCCAAATTTCCACTAACAGAATCATACCGTTTAGGACATGACAAACCAGGATCTCATGCATTAGACATAACGAAAGACCTCTATATGCTTTTAAACATAATTCAGTCTTAATTTGTAAAATCGGAGTTTAACTTTTGCAGAAGCGTTTTAAAACCAATCACAAAACATAATGATTTTTCAAATGTAAATTACACGTTCAAAGTCTTAAATAATTAAATTCAAAACACTTGAATTAAAAAGTATGCATGAGACTCCACATCCTAGTCCATGCTCGTCCTTAACGGTGTTTTAGTATCTTGAGAAAACATGTAAATCAAGTCAACACAATGGTTGGTGCATACACAGGTTTGAATAATCACAATTGTTTGAACAACAATTTGAAATGTAAATGTTGCAGATAACATAATCACACATTGCATAGTCATGCTAGCTAGTCATTGTACTATTTACATAAGTGGTTGACACTGTAGCTGACTGTTGCATGCTATTGCATGTTTTGCCTTTCCACTATTGTCTAACACAAACAATAGTAATGTTGAATTGGCTAGTTAAACACTTGCGTAGATCCCATCTACCAAGTGAGGTTTGTCAAACCCAATAGATCTATCTTCAACTACCACGCTTTGCACTACGGCAAACTAAATGGTTCGATAGTGTAAGGACTTTAAGTGTTATGTGCACACTTATAGTAAACAGCTAACTCATACAATTGATATGTATCCAAAATCGTTTGTTTGCACATATTTTCTCCCCCAAAACAGTAAAATGTAAAAAGGGGTCGTGTATGCACCTTTGATAATAAACAGAATGATCACGTGCTTGTAAATTCGCGTAGACAACCTTCTACGAAAAATCTGTGTATTTACGATAACGTATCGTTATTTGAAATGTCACATCACGCTTGTAATCGCATACGTGTCAACATGCGTACGTTAGAATGTTCGAAACGTACATACAAATGTATGCACGGTTTTAAGTTCGTTTGTTTAAATCATATAGTATATACGATTTCGTTTAAACACGCGTAATTATACGTGATTATGGTTTCGAGTCAAAATGTAAACTTTATAATTCTAATTTGTTCGGGATTCCATTTCGGTCCCAACGCAACTCGAACGAGTTAAAACGGAGTTAAAACGAAGAAATTGTGATTTAAAAACTAAATTTGGTTTTAAATTCAAAAACTGTCAGGGGCAGGGTTCGAACCCCTGACCTTCTAGACCAAACCCACATCAACTACCAATCCAACCAGCTAAGCATTTGTATTAAGATCTGATTTTTAAATCCTTTAAGCATGAATTAACCGGTTCCCTTTTGTTCTTTATAACCGAACCTATATGGATTCAATTGACCCCCAATTCGTTCACCTTCGAACCTACAACCTTAGGGGTTTTGTTTAAGGGTTCTAGACGAGTCTACAGGTGGCTTTAATTCGAGTTTAGATCATCATAATATGATTATTAAGGTGTACGCATGTTTAAACTTAAAGTCTAAGATCCATTAATCAATTTAATCAAATTAAATGCTAATCCTCAAATTCATAGGGCTTTTCATCCCTATATCAAAACCAAAGTATCTGTATAATTTAATTTGGTTTTTAACTTCATTTGAATAATAATCCCCAAAATGGTTTATGTTATGAACCCTAGAATTCAAAATCGTTGAATTCTCAGTAGTTATATGAAATTAACATAGGTTTTTCATTTATTACATCATAACAAAACTCTCTGTACATATTAATTTGATTATCAATTCCATTTGAATCGAAATCCCCAAATCCGTTCATCCTATGAACCCTAGAAATCCAATTCATAGAATTCATGTTTGTTTATTACAATTAACATTTGGTTTTCGTTACAGGTATGTTTTAGAATCTTTCTGAATACTTTAATTTAATTATAAAACTCGTTTGAATAAAAATCCCCAAAACTTTCTTGTTCAAGAACCCTAGAAATGGAATTCATTCAATTCGATGATGTTAGCTGAATTTATGTTAGGGGTATGCTTATTCGGTCATTTTAGGGTGTGTGGGTGTAGTTTGTTGCCTGATTCGACTCCGAATTGATGTAGTTCGACTAGATGCTCGAGTTCGGCCGATCCTTAGATCAAATCTTCGATCCAAAGCTTCTGGAATCCAATTGTTGTGTGCTATATCCTCTGAGTATGCCGATTTGTATGTATGATTGTTCAATTTTGTTAAGGTTGATCGAATTGTGTGGTTTTATAGTTGTATAGTGACGGTTTCATCTTAATGGTTTGTTATTAGCTTTAAATCTATCATTATGGTGCTAATAATTGATTAAAACCGTTTGTAATCATCATTAGAAGTTAATTGGATGATTAATTCGATTTATAACTAGTTGTTAACATGAAATTCGAATTTCAATTGCTAACAACTTCAAATTTTGACTTTGATAGTCAAAATTGAACCTTCTTTATAATTTTAACATTTATTCTTATAATTTAAGTGTTTTATAAACTTATTTTGTGTAAATTTAATCCTTCTAATTTAATATGATTCAATTTCGTATAATTTCTGTTAATTTTTAGTTAACGGGGTTAATCCGAAATGCCGGATTGTCACATGTATCTCCCTGCTACGGATCTCGTCTCGTATCTCAACTCTTTCTTTATTTTGTACGTGAAAAGGTGGTTGTCGGCACTCTTCGGGTTTACCACATCAACTCTATGGGCCAATTGGTAGATGTTCTTACAAAACCATTATCCTGTGCTCCATTTTTATCGTTGCGTTCCAAGATCGGAGTCTCCGACGGATCCTCTATCTTGTGGGGGCGTATTACGACTGGCACATCATCGATTCCCACTGCATAATTTATGGGATTCAAATTCAAATATTTAGTATATGTCACACCCCAGGCCGGCGGGAACGGATCGGGTTTTCCCGTCGGGCGGAAGGTTCCCAGGGCGCGATATCATGAGTGATAATCAAATGATCAGATTGTTTACGTAGCACATGAGATATAAATGAGAAATGCTAACATGACATGAAATAGAATTACAAAGTTAAATTACATTCTTCCATCATAATTTAACCAAGTAAATCTAATCAAAAGAATCAATGAGTTTATATCTTGTATCTGTACAAGATATACAAAAGTGATTCACTGTTTTGCCATCCCAAAAGTATGCAATCAAAAGTAAGCTAGGTCTTCTAAAATTCCACTAGCTAAATCCTTCCATGTAAGTGTCTACACTTGTTCATCACCTGAGAAAACATGTATTTAAACAAAGTCAACACTAGGTTGGTGAGTTCATAAGTAAGTAAATTGAAAACCTTGATTCATTCACATGCACATTCACAATGATAATAATGTTACTTGTATGTGGTATGTTCACTTGTTCACCCAATGGCTTCTCAATAGTTATATTTACAAGTATTATATCGTCCTAGTAGTGATGCTTATATATAGGGCATATGTAAAGGAACTAAGCCCTAGCCAACATCCCACCACATCACCACTAGAACTCCACACTACTTGCAATACAACTATTGATTTCCATTCTCAATTCCCCTGTTTATCTCATCTTTGATCACCTGTGCTCTCATGTATAGAATAATATAATAATAGAGTTATAGTCATCAAACCGAGGTATTGATAACTCTTTTATATGTTAAGGATATTAGATTTATTCAATCTGTTCCTTGTATTATTCTACAGTTTGTGGGGTTAACTGTTATTTCACTTTTAAATATTAAAAGTGTTAGTTAACTATTTGTAATGTAATCTCAATGCAACGTATAGAGACCAAAAGGAGTCCATTGTGATCCTCACGTAATCAGATTACAATGCACCCGATTTACCTCTATCCCGCCGTGTGAATCCCAATGACTTCATCGAAACTGTTACTAATAATATGACATGAGAGAAAATAAATTCCTCAGTCTACTAGTCCACAGGTAACGATGGATGATGTACATCTGCGCTGTTACTGATCTCAATGTGATTAACAAAGTTGAATAAGAACTTGTCTTATTACGTTATGTAAATCATAAGACGAATGATATTGGCATCATGAAGTTACGTTATCATGACATCATTCATGTGAACCCATATGATCTCCATAACATCCTTAAACCGTATTAAGAACAAGTCTTAATACTTTTAAGTCATGCATGGCGGTTAAAGAATCAATGCGATCATACTATCACATAGTATGTTTTTAGGGTGTAGATTAAGTGTTATAAGAAATTGACTTATGAAACTTGATCCATTATGATGTGGAATGATATTAAAAAGATATTTTATCTACTAATCATTCATGTGCTGTGAAGTGTCAACATGTTTAACTGTAGTAGTTCTCATTGTTTGTTTGTGTATAAATTGTCTCAATGTTTACTCATGTAGGAATAACCAGCGTTATAAGATATAATCATACAACTATGTTATTCTAATGTGGTGATGATTATGAAATTACATTATCATATTCATCTAAGTTTCCCTGTTATCTCATGATCATACAAGCATGCATACAATGATAAGCGATAATAAACAGTTTAATATTATCGAAATCAATGTATAAGTAACATGTTAAGCAAGACTTTTAAATAAATAAAAGTAAACATGTTTCTCAGCCCCGAGAGTTTAAAATCAGTAAAGATTAAAGTAAAAAGGGCATATGAACTCACCTTGTTGTTGTAGGGTTGACTTAGCTTAAAAGAAAGAATGCACGCGCTCTTTGTTGTTCTTGATGTTGCTTTCACGATCCTGTATTGATTTCACGTTGTTTTCGACTCATAAGTATCACTTATTGTAACTTGTGTGTGTGTATGTGTTAGCCCTAATGTTGGCTAACACTCGTGACTCATGGTCTTGATTTTCATTCAGCTCTTGTCTAATTGTCATATATTTCATAACACTTAACTAATTTAGTTGGAACTCGCTTGTCATATTCATAATTAATCTCATAATTTTTAGAATATTTCTTAGAAATACTTAGGCTTTTCATAAATTTTGTTTATTACCTAATGTTAGAGACATTTGTTATCCTAGAATTTATGTGTATCACGTTCATTAGGTTTGAGCCGAATGTTGTTTACATGAGTCTCATTTAAACGAGGTGAGCCTAATAACCCTTTGGGCTTAATCATCATTCGGCCTTTCGTAATTGTTGTGTATTTGCCAACACTTATCCCACTAGTTCTTAATTATTTTGTTTTATCATTGATCTTAAATTATCATTAAATCCATCATAATACCCAAGTAATTCTAAGTATAATTTAGGTTTGTACATCGAATGTTATAATCTTTTGTTGCTCATGTTAATGACAATTAGATCTTGTGGGCTTCATGTTGGGCAAAAATATATGCATATGGGCCGAACTAAGTCATTTGAGTCTTATAAGAGTTATGGGCCGCTCCACTTGTAATTGGGCCGTAGGTTTGGGCTATATGGAAAGATTGGGCCAGATAGATGTCATTGGGCCGAATTAAAGGAATTGAACTAATGAACTCATTGTTGGGCTAATGTTACTACATGGGCCGAATTTCACTTGATTTTCTGTTGGGCCCAAAACACAATGAGATTTGGGTCGGTTGTGTATATGGGAGGCCAACTAATGGGCCGACTAGGGGCTGTTGGGCCTATTGGGCCTCATGGCCGATTAAATCATATGGTCGAAGGAGGTGAAATGGCCAAACAAAGTATTCAGGTTGTCTAGCTTGTAGACCGAATAAAGCTTGGGCGCCAATTCCACCATGGTTCGGCTAAGTAGAGATTTCACAAGGGTTCGTTGCACATAGGTCTACAGGGTTCGGTTAGAGTTTATCAGGAAGGTTCGTGTAGATCCATGCATAGGTTCGTCCACATGAGCTTCAGCTAGGGTTCGCGGTTAACAGCACCAGGTCCGCGAGCCCCAAGTGAAGGTTCGGGAGCCTTGTGGGTTCGCTGATGCTGCATGTTTCGTTGGTGCTGTAAAGGTTCGCTGCATGTTGGTTGGTTCGTGAACAGCAAAGATTCGCAGCAGCCTTGAGGGTTCGGTGGTCCATTCGAGGTTAGCTGCATAGGGTTCGTCCCTCATGCAAAGGTTCGGGACTTGGAGGCTGTGAAAGGTTTGTCATCGGGATGGTTCGGCTAGAAGGCTCAGCAGTGGTTGGGTTCGTAGCAGCAGGAAGGTTCAGCCACCCCATCTTCAACCTAAAAAGGTTCGGCCGCCATTCCTGTCCACGAACCAGCAACCCTACCTTCATCATTCTCGACTCGAATCAGTTGCAAGCCGTTCCTAATGGTTATGCTATACCGGGATGGTGTCACAAGGGTGTAGAACATGTACGGTGTGATTTTAAAACCAGCCGAGGATGGGGGTCGAACAAGACACTAGAAAACCCTCTTTTTAGTGATTTTCAAGCTCAAATACCTCGTGATTCAGTGGACAACTCTTCAGATCCGTTGTAATTTCGTGTAGAGCTCGTCAAGGGCTTCGCGTGGGTTCGAGAATCATCGATTTTCGTTGAGAAACGAGGGAGTTATGGAAGATTGAAGCTTGAATATGGTGGTTTTTGGTGGTAGCCGGGAATTCAATGTAGAGAGAGAATGGAAATGTGAAAAATGAAGAAATGGTCTCAATTTAGACTTTTAATACTCCACGGGTTTTCGGGTTCGTTTTGGTTGCTCGGTTCGTAATTTCGTCGCGTATCCGGAAAATTTCGCGTAATTTAATTGTGATAAATAAAAGAATGTTATTTAAATTATTTTGATGAGTTTCAAAATTGTAAAATGTTATTTATTTTATTTTATTAAATTTATTATCGTTCGCGTCGTGTTTCGTTTCGTTTCGTCGAATCGCGTCACCATCACGCGTATTCGTTCGAATCGTCATTCAAACGAACACGACAATGGTTTTGCTTTCCGACTTTTGTTTTCTACTTTTCAGTCATCCTTTCAGAACGTTAAACTCACAGATATGTTTGTGTGAATCGTCACCCACGCAAACACACTGTCAGTTCGTTATTCTGAAACGACACTGCATTTTATGTTTATATTGTGTTTCCTCACTGTCGGACTCAACTAAACATCCTGTTATCACATAGTTTTCACATTGAATTGTCGACCATCTGATTCCTGTCCTCTGTGGATATCATATCACAACCGATTTGTTTCGGTTATTCACTTGAACACTGTTGTTTCTCGTGATCTGTTGTGTTAACTATACTTAAGTTTTCACTTAAATAAACACAACTAATGTTTCAAATGTACGTTGTACTTACAGTATTTAAGTTTACACAAAAATACGTACAACGGTTTCTTGTATTTAGATTTCTGATATTACAAACACTGTTTACAGACATGTAAATACACATAGTTACTGTTTGTAGTATACGTACCGTACGGACTTGCCGTCCGGTCAGGTACTAGTTGTCACAGTCTCCCCTTGTTAGAGAAATTTCGTCCCGAAATTTAAGCATAAAGGTCGGGTTTTACTTCTCGAACAAGTGAGGATACTTTGCTTTCATGTTGTCCTCGCGCTCCCAAGTAAATTCTGGTCCACGCTTGGAGTTCCATCGAACCTTTACAATCGGGATACGGCTACGTTTCAGTTTCTTAACTTCACGTTCCATAATCTCTACAGGTTCTTCAATGAAATGTAGTTGTTCATCAATTTGTATCTCTTCCAATGGTATGATCAATGTCTCGTCTGCTAAGCACCTCTTGAGATTTGATACATGAAACACATCGTGTACTCCACTGAGCTCATCAGGGAGTCTGAGTCTGTATGCCACTGGACCTATGCGTTGAATAATCTCAAACGGTCCGACATACCTAGGTGCTAGCTTGCCCTTAGCCCCAAATCGAACTACGCCTTTCCATGGGGACGCTTTCAACATAACTCGGTCACCCACATCGAATTCCAAAGGCTTGCGCCGTTTGTCTGCGTAGCTCTTTTGGCGGCTACGTGTTGCTTGTAATCGTTGTTGTATCTGGGCAATCTTATCAGTAGTTTCCTGAATAAGTTCAGGCCCAGTGATTCTGTTGTCTCCCACTTCGGTCCAACAAATTGGAGACCGACATTTTCTACCATAGAGTGCTTCAAAAGGAGCACATCCGATGCTGCTGTGGTAGCTATTGTTGTAGGAGAACTCAATGAGAGGTAAATGTGTGTCCCAACTTCCACCGAAGTCTAGGATGCATGTTCTCAACATATCCTCTAGGGTTTGAATGGTGCGCTCGCTTTGTCCATCCGTTTGTGGATGATAAGCGGTGCTCAAGTTAACACTTATCCCTAAGGATTGTTGCAATGATTGCCAGAACCGCGAAGTAAATCGACTGTCCCGGTCTGAAATAATAGATAATGGCACCCCGTGCCTAACTACTATTTCATCAATGTAGAGTCTCGCTAGTTTCTCCATCTTGTATGTCTCTCTTATTGGCAAAAAGTGTGCGGACTTGGTCAATCTATCAATGATGACCCAAATAGAATCGTATCCGCTGGAAGTGCGGGGTAGCTTGGTAATGAAATCCATAGCTATTTGTTCCCACTTCCATTATGGAATCTCCAGTTGTTCCAGCAAACCCGAAGGTTTCTGGTGTTCTGCTTTGACTTTGGCACATGTGATACATTTGCCAACATAAGTGGCAATGTCTTTCTTCATACCCGGCCACCAATAAAATGACCTAAGTTCTTGGTACATCTTATCGGCACCAGGATGAACTGAATAACGTGACTTGTGTGCCTCGTCAAGAATGAGTGTTCGAAGTTCATCCGCTGCTGGAATCCAAACGCAATCCAGATAGTAGATAACTCCATCTTGTTTTGTCTTGAATTGCTTCTCAGCTCCACAATCGAGTTCGCGTTTAAAGTTGTCTCTTGTCACTGCTTTTTTTTGTGCTTGTAAAATATGATCTCTCAAACTTGTTTGCACAGTCATTCCCATTGCTCGTACGCGCAAGGGTTTGACTCTTTCCTTCCGGCTCAAAGCATCTGCAACAACATTTGCTTTGCCCGGATGGTATTTGATCACACAATCATAATCGTTCAGAAGCTCCACACAACGTCTCTGTCTCATGTTAAGCTCCTTCTGATCAAATATATGTTGTAAACTCTTGTGGTCTGTGAAGATAGTGCATTTGGTACCATAAAGGTAGTGTCTCCAAATCTTTAATGCAAATACAACAGCTCCCAGTTCGAGGTCATGTGTCGTGTAGTTCTTCTCATGTATCTTTAGCTGTCGTGAGGCATAAGCAATGACTTTGTCTCGTTGCATCAAAACACATCCGAGTCCCTGATGGGAAGCATCACAGTAAACTACAAAGTCATCACTGCCTTCTGGGAGTGTTAAAATTTGAGCATTGCACAATCTTTGTTTCAGTGTCTGGAATGCCTCTTCTTGTTTCTGAGTCCACACAAAAGGTTCAGTCTTCTGTGTGAGCTTGGTGAGAGGCAAGGCTATCTTAGAGAAATTCGAAATAAATCTCCTGTAATAACCTGCCAATCCCAAGAATGATCGGATTTCTGTTGGTGTCGTAGGCACATCCCAGTTCTTGATAGCCTCAATCTTGGCAGGATCCACGTGAATACCATCACTGTTAATCACGTGACCCAAAAATTGAACTTCCTTTAACCAAAATTCACACTTGAAGAATTTGGCATAAAGTTGTTCTTCTTTCAGAAGCTCCAAAACTGTCTTGAGGTGTTGCTCATGTTCCTTCTTGTTCTTTGAATAAATCAGTATATCATCAATAAAGACGATAACAAACTGATCTAGGTATGGCTTGCACACCTGGTTCATCAAATCCATGAACACAACCGGTGCATTCGTCAATCCGAATGGCATCACCATGAACTCGTACTGACCATATCGGGTACGAAAAGCCGTCTTTGATATGTCATCCTCTTGAATCCGGAGCTGATGATAGCCTGATCTCAGGTCTATCTTTGAAAAGTACTGTGCTCCCTGTAACTGATCAAACAAATCATCAATCCTCGGTAACGGTACCGATTCTTGATGGTAAGTTTGTTGAGCTCTCTATAATCAATGCACATCCTGAAAGTTCCATCCTTCTTTTTCACAAAAAGAACCGGAGCTCCCCACGGGGAAAAGCTCGGTCGGATGAATCCCTTATCAAGTAGCTCCTGCAATTGATTGGACATCTCTTGCATCTCAGATGGTGCGAGTCTATACGGAGACTTAGCTACAGGAGTCGCTCCCGGAATCAGATCGATTTGGAACTGCACCGATCGCTCGGGTGATAGTCCCAGTAAGTCATCCAGAATTACTTCTGCCAAGTCTCTCACAATTAGTACATCTTGAATCTTGATCGCTTTCTTGTCTTTCTCCACCACGTGTGCTAGAGGGGTGTTACATTGTTTTCATAAGCCCTTGCGTGCCTTCATGCACGATGTTATCTCGCCACTGCGTCTTGCTTGATCTCCATGAATCTCCCGAATTTGATCGTTCTCCATCCAAGTGTAGATATTAATTATGCTACATTATATTATCTAATTGGCACCTGCTTAATCTATAGTTATCCTTAGTTATGTTACTAATTCCCTATAATATATATATAACATTTTAATATCCTACATAATTTAATACACATGATAAAAATGACATACCTTCGGAGTCATCCGACTCCGTGTGCACCTCTGGTGCTGGTAGGGCGAGTAGTTCCGCGGTGTTGACTGATGCAGTTGGAACTGTTGGAGTTGCTGGAGACTTCCTCATAGGGCAGTCTCTTGCGAAATGTCCAAGTATTCCGCAGGTGTAGCAGTGGTTTTTGTATTGAGGGGAAGTAGATGTGCTTGCTCTATGATTCTGATTCTGTGTTGGAAGGCTTCGGCATCGGTGAATTAGGTGCCCTTCTTTCCACAGTTCAGACAATGGCTGCATGGATTGTTCCTAGCATGATGAAATCCGCATTTGTTACACTTGGGGTGATTACCTGTGTATTGACGGAGAGTTGACCTCATTGAGGTTTTGCAATAAGCAGCCCAGTGTCCTATTTATCCACAAAGTGTGCACTGACGACACTGGTTTCTGTCATGGTGATGATATTGGCAGAGTTGACAAAGAGGGGCCTTTCCCTTGTAAATCTTGCCACCCATGACAGTCGGGTCTGGCATGACCTGACTGATAGGTGTGGCCTCAGTGTAGTTCATAGGTCCGTTTCGCTTTTTAGTAGAACAATATTTGTGTTTCCCGTTGGTGTCACCTCCCGCAGGTTTCTTTCCCTTGGTGGTGACAGGTGGGAAACCCCTGGCATACTCTTCGCTGCTCCTGATCCTATTGATGATCTCAGGAATGATTGCAACCAATTGCTCAGTAATCAAGGTTGCCAGTGCAGCAGTCGCTGGTTCCACCTCGGGTAGAGGGGAATGAGGTGGTGATGGTGGTTGTCCCTGTGTCATGTCAATCCAAACCGGAAATCATCGGTTAGTATTCATGTTCAAGCAATGTAGCGGATGCAAATAATTTCAATGTCCTGTGTTTTCTACATGAAGGTCTCTAGGTTATAGTCTAGGCCAAACCGTTTGAAACAAGATGACCTATATTTCTCTATAACCATGGCTTTGATAATAATCTGTCACACCCCAGGCCGGCGGGAACGGATCGGGGTTTCCCGTCGGGCGGAAGGTTCCCGGGGCGCGATATCATGAGTGATAATCAAATGATCAGATTGTTTACATAGCACATGAGATATAAATGAGAAATGCTAACATGACATGAGATAGAATTACAAATTTAAATTACATTGTTCCATCATAATTTAACCAAGTAAATCTAATCAAAAGAATCAATGAGTTTATATCTTGTATCTGTACAAGATATACAAAAGTGATTCACTATTTTGCCATCCCAAAAGTATGCAATCAAAAGTAAGCTAGGTCTTCTAAAAGTCCACTAGCTAAATCCTTGCATGTAAGTGTCTACACCTGTTCATCACCTGAGAAAACATGTATTTAAACAAAGTCAACACTAGGTTGGTGAGTTCATAAGTAAGTAAATTGAAAACCTTGATTCATTCACACGCACATTCACAATGATAATAATGTTACTTGTATGTAGTATGTTCACCTGTTCACCCAATGGCTTCTCAATAGTTATATTTACAAGTATTATATCTTCCTAGTAGTGATGCTTATATATAGGGCATATGTAAGGGAACTAAGCCCTAGCCAACATCCCACCACATCACCATTAAAACTCCATACTACTTGCAATACAACTATTGATTTCCATTCTCAATTCCCCTGTTTATCTCATCTTTGATCACCTGTGCTCTCATGTATAGAATAATATAATAATAGAGTTATAGTCATCAAACCGAGGTATTGATAACTCTTTTATATGTTAAGGATATTAGATTTATTCAATCTGTTCCTTGTATTATTCTACAGTTTGTGGGGTTAACTGTTATTTCACTTTTAAATATTAAAAGTGTTAGTTAACTATTTGTAATGTAATCTCAATGCAACGTATAGAGACCAAAAGGAGTCCATTGTGATCCTCACGTAATCAGATTACAATGCACCCGATTTACCTCTATCCCGCCGTGTGAATCCCAATGACTTCATCGAAACTGTTACTAATAATATGACATGAGAGAAAATAAATTCCTCAGTCTACTAGTCCACAGGTAACGATGGATGATGTACATCTGCGCTGTTACTGATCTCAATGTGATTAACAAAGTTGAATAAGAACTTGTCTTATTACATTATGTAAATCATAATACGAATGATATTGGCATCATGAAGTTACGTTATCATGACATCATTCGTGTGAACCCATATGATCACCATAACATCCTTAAACCGTATTAAGAACAAGTCTTAATACTTTTAAGTCATGCATGGCGGTTAAAGAATCAATGCGATCATACTATCACATAGTATGTTTTTAGGGTGTAGATTAAGTGTTATAAGAAATTGACTTATGACACTTGATCCATTATGATGTGGAATGATATTAAGAAGATATTTTATCTACTAATCATTCATGTGATGTGAAGTGTCAACATGTTTCACTGTAGTAGTTCTCATTGTTTGTTTGTGTATAAATTGTCTCAATGTTTACTCATGTAGGAATAACCAGTGTTATAAGATATAATCTTACAACTATGTTATTCTAATGTGGTGATGATTATGAAATTACATTATCATATTCATCTAAGTTTCCCTGTTATCTCATGATCATACAAGCATGCATACAATGATAAGCGATAATAAACAGTTTAATATTATCGAAATCAATGTATAAATAACATGTTAAGCAAGACTTTTAAATAAATAAAAGTAAACATGTTTCTCAGCCCCGAGAGTTTAAAATCAGTAAAGATTAAAGTAAAAGGGGCATATGAACTCACCTTGTTGTTGTAGGGTTGACTTAGCTTAAAAGAAAGAATGCACGCGCTCTTTGTTGTTCTTGATGTTTCTTTCACGATCCTGTATTGATTTCACGTTGTTTTCGACTCATAAGTATCACTTATTGTAACTTGTGTGTGTGTATGTGTTAGCCCTAATGTTGGCTAACACTCGTGACTCATGGTCTTTATTTTCATTCGGCTCTTGTCTAAGTGTCAAAGATTTCATAACACTTAACTAATTTAGTTGGAACTCGCTTGTCATATTCATAATTAATCTCATAATTTTTAGAATATTTCTTAGAAATACTTAGGCCTTTCATAAATTTTGTTTATTACCTAATGTTAGAGACATTTGTTATCCTTGAATTTATGTGTATCACGTTCATTAGGTTTGAGCCGAATGTTGTTTACATGAGTCTCATTTAAACGAGGTGAGCCTAATAACCCTTTGGGCTTAATCATCATTCGGCCTTGCGGAATTGTTGTGTATTTGCCAACACTTATCCCACTAGTTCTTAATTATTTTGTTTTATCATTGATCTTAAATTATCATTTAATCCATCATAATACCCAAGTAATTCTAAGTATAATTTAGGTTTGTACATCGAATGTTATAATCTTTTGTTGCTCATGTTAATGACAATTAGATCTTGTGGGCTTCATGTTGGGCAAAAATATATGCATATGGGCCGAACTAAGTCATTTGAGTCTTATAAGTGTTATGGGCCGCTCCACTTGTAATTGGGCCGTAGGTTTGGGCTATATGGAAAGATTGGGCCAGATAGATGTCATTGGGCCGAATTAAAGGAATTGAATTAATGAACTCGTTGTTGGGCTAATGTTACTACATGGGCCGAATTTCACTTGATTTTCTGTTGGGCCTAAAACACAATGAGATTTGGGTCGGTTGTGTATATGGGAGGCCAACTATTGGGCCGACTAGGGGCTGTTGGGCCTATTGGGCCTCATGGCCGATTAAATCATATGGTCGAAGGAGGTGAAATGGCCAAACAAAGTATTCAGGTTGTCTAGCTTGTAGACCGAATAAAGCTTGGGCGCCAATTCCACCATGGTTCGGCTAAGTAGAGATTTCACAAGGGTTCGTTGCACATAGGTCTACAGGGTTCCAATTTGAGTTTATCAGGAAGGTTCGTGTAGATCCATGCATAGGTTCGTCCACATGAGCTTCAGCTAGGGTTCGCGGTTAATAGCACCAGGTTCGCGAGACCCAAATGAAGGTTCGGGAGCCATGTGGGTTCGCTGATGCTGCATGTTTCGTTGGTGCTGTAAAGGTTCGCTGCATGTTGGTTGGTTCGTGAACAACAAAGATTCGCAGCAGCCTTGAGGGTTCGGTGGTCCATTCGAGGTTAACAGCACATGGTTCGTCCCTCATGCAAAGGTTCGGGACTTGGAGGCTGTGAAAGGTTCGTCATCGGGATAGTTCGGGTAGAAGGCTCAGCAGTGGTTGGGTTCGTAGCAGCAGGAAGGTTCGGCCACCCCATCTTCAACCTAAAAAGGTTCGGCCGCCATTCATGTCCACGAACCAGCAACCCTACCTTCATCATTCTCGACTCGAATCAGTTGCAAGCCGTTCCTAATGGTTATGTTATACCGGGATGGTGTCACAAGGGTGTAGAACATGTACGTTGTGATTTTAAAACCAGCCGAGGATGGGGGTCGAACAAGACACTAGAAAACCCTCTTTTTAGTGATTTTCAAGCTCAAATACCTCGTGATTCAGTGGACAACTCTTCAGATCCGTTGTAATTTCGTGTAGAGCTCGTCAAGGGCTTCGCGTGGGTTCGAGAATCATCGATTTTGTTGAGAAACGAGGGAGTTATGGAAGATTGAAGCTTGAATATGGTGGTTTTTGGTGGTAGCCGGGAATTCAATGTAGAGAGAGAATGGAAATGTGAAAAATGAAGAAATGGTCTCAATTTAGACTTTAAATACTCCACGGGTTTTCGGGTTCGTTTCGGTTGCTCGGTTCGTAATTTCGTCGCGTATCCGGAAAATTTCGCGTAATTTAATTGTGATAAATAAAAGAATGTTATTTAAATTATTTTGATGAGTTTCAAAATTGTAAAATGTTATTTATTTTATTTTATTAAATTTATTATCGTTCGCGTCGTGTTTCGTTTCGTTTCGTCGAATCGCGTCACCATCACGCGTATTCGTTCGAATCGTCATTCGAACGAACACGACAATGGTTTTGCTTTCCGACTTTTGTTTTCTACTTTTCAGTCATCCTTTCAGAACGTTAAACTCACATATATGTTTGTGTGAATCGTCACCCACGCAAACACACTGTCAGTTCGTTATTCTGAAACGACACTGCATTTTATGTTTATATTGTGTTTCCTCACTGTCGGACTCAACTAAACATCCAGTTATCACATAGTTTTCACATTGAATTGTCGGCCATCTGATTCCTGTCCTCTGTGGATATCAAATCGCAACCGATTTGTTTCGGTTATTCACTTGAACACTGTTGTTTCTCGTGATCTGTTGTGTTAACTGTACTTAAGTTTTCACTTAAATAAACACAACTAATGTTTCAAATGTACGTTGTACTTACAGTATTTAAGTTTACACAAAAATACGTACAACGGTTTCTTGTATTTAGATTTCTGATATTACAAACACTGTTTACACACATGTAAATACACATAGTTACTGTTTGTAGTATACGTACCGTACGGACTTGCCGTCCGGTCAGGTACTAGTTGTCACAGTCTCCCCTTGTTAGAGAAATTTCGTCCCGAAATTTAAGCATAAAGGTCAGGTTTTACTTCTCGAACAAGTGAGGATACTTTGCTTTCATGTTGTCCTCGCGCTCCCAAGTAAATTCTGGTCCACGCTTGGAGTTCCATCGAACCTTTACAATCGGGATACGGCTACGTTTCAGTTTCTTAACTTCACGTTCCATAATCTCTACAGGTTCTTCAATGAAATGTAGTTGTTCATCAATTTGTATCTCTTCCAATGGTATGATCAATGTCTCGTCTGCTAAGCACCTCTTGAGATTTGATACATGAAACACATCGTGTACTCCACTGAGCTCATCAGGGAGTCTGAGTCTGTATGCCACTGGACCTATGCGTTGAATAATCTCAAACGGTCCGACATACCTAGGTGCTAGCTTGCCCTTAGCCCCAAATCGAACTACGCCTTTCCATGGGGACGCTTTCAACATAACTCGGTCACCCACATCGAATTCCAAAGGCTTGCGCCGTTTGTCTGCGTAGCTCTTTTGGCGGCTACGTGTTGCTTGTAATCGTTGTTGTATCTGGGCAATCTTATCAGTAGTTTCCTGAATAAGTTCAGGCCCAGTGATTCTGTTGTCTCCCACTTCGGTCCAACAAATTGGAGACCGACATTTTCTACCATAGAGTGCTTCAAAAGGAGCACATCCGATGCTGCTGTGGTAGCTATTGTTGTAGGAGAACTCAATGAGAGGTAAATGTGTGTCCCAACTTCCACCGAAGTCTAGGATGCATGTTCTCAACATATCCTCTAGGGTTTGAATGGTGCGCTCGCTTTGTCCATCCGTTTGTGGATGATAAGCGGTGCTCAAGTTAACACTTATCCCTAAGGATTGTTGCAATGATTGCCAGAACCGCGAAGTAAATCGACTGTCCCGGTCTGAAATAATAGATAATGGCACCCCGTGCCTAACTACTATTTCATCAATGTAGAGTCTCGCTAGTTTCTCCATCTTGTATGTCTCTCTTATTGGCAAAAAGTGTGCGGACTTGGTCAATCTATCAATGATGACCCAAATAGAATCGTATCCGCTGGAAGTGCGGGGTAGCTTGGTAATGAAATCCATAGCTATTTGTTCCCACTTCCATTATGGAATCTCCAGTTGTTCCAGCAAACCCGAAGGTTTCTGGTGTTCTGCTTTGACTTTGGCACATGTGATACATTTGCCAACATAAGTGGCAATGTCTTTCTTCATACCCGGCCACCAATAAAATGACCTAAGTTCTTGGTACATCTTATCGGCACCAGGATGAACTGAATAACGTGACTTGTGTGCCTCGTCAAGAATGAGTGTTCGAAGTTCATCCGCTGCTGGAATCCAAACGCAATCCAGATAGTAGATAACTCCATCTTGTTTTGTCTTGAATTGCTTCTCAGCTCCACAATCGAGTTCGCGTTTAAAGTTGTCTCTTGTCACTGCTTTTTTTTGTGCTTGTAAAATATGATCTCTCAAACTTGTTTGCACAGTCATTCCCATTGCTCGTACGCGCAAGGGTTTGACTCTTTCCTTCCGGCTCAAAGCATCTGCAACAACATTTGCTTTGCCCGGATGGTATTTGATCACACAATCATAATCGTTCAGAAGCTCCACACAACGTCTCTGTCTCATGTTAAGCTCCTTCTGATCAAATATATGTTGTAAACTCTTGTGGTCTGTGAAGATAGTGCATTTGGTACCATAAAGGTAGTGTCTCCAAATCTTTAATGCAAATACAACAGCTCCCAGTTCGAGGTCATGTGTCGTGTAGTTCTTCTCATGTATCTTTAGCTGTCGTGAGGCATAAGCAATGACTTTGTCTCGTTGCATCAAAACACATCCGAGTCCCTGATGGGAAGCATCACAGTAAACTACAAAGTCATCACTGCCTTCTGGGAGTGTTAAAATTTGAGCATTGCACAATCTTTGTTTCAGTGTCTGGAATGCCTCTTCTTGTTTCTGAGTCCACACAAAAGGTTCAGTCTTCTGTGTGAGCTTGGTGAGAGGCAAGGCTATCTTAGAGAAATTCGAAATAAATCTCCTGTAATAACCTGCCAATCCCAAGAATGATCGGATTTCTGTTGGTGTCGTAGGCACATCCCAGTTCTTGATAGCCTCAATCTTGGCAGGATCCACGTGAATACCATCACTGTTAATCACGTGACCCAAAAATTGAACTTCCTTTAACCAAAATTCACACTTGAAGAATTTGGCATAAAGTTGTTCTTCTTTCAGAAGCTCCAAAACTGTCTTGAGGTGTTGCTCATGTTCCTTCTTGTTCTTTGAATAAATCAGTATATCATCAATAAAGACGATAACAAACTGATCTAGGTATGGCTTGCACACCTGGTTCATCAAATCCATGAACACAACCGGTGCATTCGTCAATCCGAATGGCATCACCATGAACTCGTACTGACCATATCGGGTACGAAAAGCCGTCTTTGATATGTCATCCTCTTGAATCCGGAGCTGATGATAGCCTGATCTCAGGTCTATCTTTGAAAAGTACTGTGCTCCCTGTAACTGATCAAACAAATCATCAATCCTCGGTAACGGTACCGATTCTTGATGGTAAGTTTGTTGAGCTCTCTATAATCAATGCACATCCTGAAAGTTCCATCCTTCTTTTTCACAAAAAGAACCGGAGCTCCCCACGGGGAAAAGCTCGGTCGGATGAATCCCTTATCAAGTAGCTCCTGCAATTGATTGGACATCTCTTGCATCTCAGATGGTGCGAGTCTATACGGAGACTTAGCTACAGGAGTCGCTCCCGGAATCAGATCGATTTGGAACTGCACCGATCGCTCGGGTGATAGTCCCAGTAAGTCATCCAGAATTACTTCTGCCAAGTCTCTCACAATTAGTACATCTTGAATCTTGATCGCTTTCTTGTCTTTCTCCACCACGTGTGCTAGAGGGGTGTTACATTGTTTTCATAAGCCCTTGCGTGCCTTCATGCACGATGTTATCTCGCCACTGCGTCTTGCTTGATCTCCATGAATCTCCCGAATTTGATCGTTCTCCATCCAAGTGTAGATATTAATTATGCTACATTATATTATCTAATTGGCACCTGCTTAATCTATAGTTATCCTTAGTTATGTTACTAATTCCCTATAATATATATATAACATTTTAATATCCTACATAATTTAATACACATGATAAAAATGACATACCTTCGGAGTCATCCGACTCCGTGTGCACCTCTGGTGCTGGTAGGGCGAGTAGTTCCGCGGTGTTGACTGATGCAGTTGGAACTGTTGGAGTTGCTGGAGACTTCCTCATAGGGCAGTCTCTTGCGAAATGTCCAAGTATTCCGCAGGTGTAGCAGTGGTTTTTGTATTGAGGGGAAGTAGATGTGCTTGCTCTATGATTCTGATTCTGTGTTGGAAGGCTTCGGCATCGGTGAATTAGGTGCCCTTCTTTCCACAGTTCAGACAATGGCTGCATGGATTGTTCCTAGCATGATGAAATCCGCATTTGTTACACTTGGGGTGATTACCTGTGTATTGACGGAGAGTTGACCTCATTGAGGTTTTGCAATAAGCAGCCCAGTGTCCTATTTTTCCACAAAGTGTGCACTGACGACACTGGTTTCTGTCATGGTGATGATATTGGCAGAGTTGACAAAGAGGGGCCTTTCCCTTGTAAATCTTGCCACCCATGACAGTCGGGTCTGGCATGACCTGACTGATAGGTGTGGCCTCAGTGTAGTTCATAGGTCCGTTTCGCTTTTAGTAGAACAATATTTGTGTTTCCCGTTGGTGTCACCTCCCGCAGGTTTCTTTCCCTTGGTGGTGACAGGTGGGAAACCCCTAGCATACTCTTCGCTGCTCCTGATCCTATTGATGATCTCAGGAATGATTGCAACCAATTGCTCAGTAATCAAGGTTGCCAGTGCAGCAGTCGCTGGTTCCACCTCGGGTTGAGGGGAATGAGGTGGTGATGGTGGTTGTCCCTGTGTCATGTCAATCCTAACCGGAAATCATCGGTTAGTATTCATGTTCAAGCAATGTAGCGGATGCAAATAATTTCAATGTCCTGTGTTTTCTACATGAAGGTCTCTAGGTTATAGTCTAGGCCAAACCGTTTGAAACAAGATGACCTATATTTCTCTATAACCATGGCTCTGATAATAATCTGTCACACCCGAGGCCGGCGGGAACGGATCGGCTTTCCCGTCGGGCGGAAGGTTCCCGGGGCGCGATATCATGAGTGATAATCAAATGATCAGATTGTTTACATAGCACATGAGATATAAATGAGAAATGCTAACCTGACATGAGATAGAATTACAAATTTAAATTACATTGTTCCATCATAATTTAACCAAGTAAATCTAATCAAAAGAATCAATGAGTTTATATCTTGTATCTGTACAAGATATACAAAAGTGATTCACTGTTTTGCCATCCCAAAAGTATGCAATCAAAAGTAAGCTAGGTCTTCTAAAAGTCCACTAGCTAAATCCTTGCATGTAAGTGTCTACACCTGTTCATCACCTGAGAAAACATGTATTTAAACAAAGTCAACACTAGGTTGGTGAGTTCATAAGTAAGTAAATTGAAAACCTTGATTCATTCACACGCACATTCACAATGATAATAATGTTACTTGTATGTAGTATGTTCACCTGTTCACCCAATGGCTTCTCAATAGTTATATTTACAAGTATTATATCTTCCTAGTAGTGATGCTTATATATAGGGCATATGTAAGGGAACTAAGCCCTAGCCAACATCCCACCACATCACCATTAAAACTCCACACTACTTGCAATACAACTATTGATTTCCATTCTCAATTCCCCTGTTTATCTCATCTTTGATCACCTGTGCTCTCATGTATAGAATAATATAATAATAGAGTTATAGTCATCAAACCGAGGTATTGATAACTCTTTTATATGTTAAGGATATTAGATTTATTCAATCTGTTCCTTGTATTATTCTACAGTTTGTGGGGTTAACTATTATTTCACTTTTAAATATTAAAAGTGTTAGTTAACTATTTGTAATGTAATCTCAATGCAACGTATAGAGACCAAAAGGAGTCCATTGTGATCCTCACGTAATCAGATTACAATGCACCCGATTTACCTCTATCCCGCCGTGTGAATCCCAATGACTTCATCGAAACTGTTACTAATAATATGACATGAGAGAAAATAAATTCCTCAGTCTACTAGTCCACAGGTAACGATGGATGATGTACATCTGCGCTGTTACTGATCTCAATGTGATTAACAAAGTTGAATAAGAACTTGTCTTATTACGTTATGTAAATCATAATACGAATGATATTGGCATCATGAAGTTACGTTATCATGACATCATTCGTGTGAACCCATATGATCACCATAACATCCTTAAACCGTATTAAGAACAAGTCTTAATACTTTTAAGTCATGCATGGCGGTTAAAGAATCAATGCGATCATACTATCACATAGTATGTTTTTAGGGTGTAGATTAAGTGTTATAAGAAATTGACTTATGACACTTGATCCATTATGATGTGGAATGATATTAAGAAGATATTTTATCTACTAATCATTCATGTGATGTGAAGTGTCAACATGTTTCACTGTAGTAGTTCTCATTGTTTGTTTGTGTATAAATTGTCTCAATGTTTACTCATGTAGGAATAACCAGTGTTATAAGATATAATCTTACAACTATGTTATTCTAATGTGGTGATGATTATGAAATTACATTATCATATTCATCTAAGTTTCCCTGTTATCTCATGATCATACAAGCATGCATACAATGATAAGCGATAATAAACAGTTTAATATTATCGAAATCAATGTATAAATAACATGTTAAGCAAGACTTTTAAATAAATAAAAGTAAACATGTTTCTCAGCCCCGAGAGTTTAAAATCAGTAAAGATTAAAGTAAAAGGGGCATATGAACTCACCTTGTTGTTGTAGGGTTGACTTAGCTTAAAAGAAAGAATGCACGCGCTCTTTGTTGTTCTTGATGTTGCTTTCACGATCCTGTATTGATTTCACGTTGTTTTCGACTCATAAGTATCACTTATTGTAACTTGTGTGTGTATGTGTTAGCCCTAATGTTGGCTAACACTCGTGACTCATGGTCTTTATTTTCATTCGGCTCTTGTCTAAGTGTCAAAGATTTCATAGCACTTAACTAATTTAGTTGGAACTCGCTTGTCATATTCATAATTAATCTCATAATTTTTAGAATATTTCTTAGAAATACTTAGGCCTTTCATAAATTTTGTTTATTACCTAATGTTAGAGACATTTGTTATCCTTGAATTTATGTGTATCACGTTCATTAGGTTTGAGCCGAATGTTGTTTACATGAGTCTCATTTAAACGAGGTGAGCCTAATAACCCTTTGGGCTTAATCATCATTCGGCCTTGCGGAATTGTTGTGTATGTGCCAACACTTATCCCACTAGTTCTTAATTATTTTGTTTTATCATTGATCTTAAATTATCATTTAATCCATCATAATACCCAAGTAATTCTAAGTATAATTTAGGTTTGTACATCGAATGTTATAATCTTTTGTTGCTCATGTTAATGACAATTAGATCTTGTGGGCTTCATGTTGGGCAAAAATATATGCATATGGGCCGAACTAAGTCATTTGAGTCTTATAAGTGTTATGGGCCGCTCCACTTGTAATTGGGCCGTAGGTTTGGGCTATATGGAAAGATTGGGCCAGATAGATGTCATTGGGCCGAATTAAAGGAATTGAACTAATGAACTCGTTGTTGGGCTAATGTTACTACATGGGCCGAATTTCACTTGATTTTCTGTTGGGCCTAAAACACAATGAGATTTGGGTCGGTTGTGTATATGGGAGGCCAACTATTGGGCCGACTAGGGGCTGTTGGGCCTATTGGGCCTCATGGCCGATTAAATCATATGGTCGAAGGAGGTGAAATGGCCAAACAAAGTATTCAGGTTGTCTAGCTTGTAGACCGAATAAAGCTTGGGCGCCAATTCCACCGTGGTTCGGCTAAGTAGAGATTTCACAAGGGTTCGTTGCACATAGGTCTACAGGGTTCCAATTTGAGTTTATCAGGAAGGTTCGTGTAGATCCATGCATAGGTTCGTCCACATGAGCTTCAGCTAGGGTTCGCGGTTAACAGCACCAGGTTCGCGAGACCCAAATGAAGGTTCGGGAGCCATGTGGGTTCGCTGATGCTGCATGTTTCGTTGGTGCTGTAAAGGTTCGCTGCATGTTGGTTGGTTCGTGAACAACAAAGATTCGCAGCAGCCTTGAGGGTTCGGTGGTCCATTCGAGGTTAACAGCACATGGTTCGTCCCTCATGCAAAGGTTCGGGACTTGGAGGCTGTGAAAGGTTCGTCATCGGGATAGTTCGGGTAGAAGGCTTAGCAGTGGTTGGGTTCGTAGCAGCAGGAAGGTTCGGCCACCCCATCTTCAACCTAAAAAGGTTCGGCCGCCATTCATGTCCACGAACCAGCAACCCTACCTTCATCATTCTCGACTCGAATCAGTTGCAAGCCGTTCCTAATGGTTATGCTATACCGGGAGGGTGTCACAAGGGTGTAGAACATGTACGGTGTGATTTTAAAACCAGCCGAGGATGGGGTCGAACAAGACACTAGAAAACCCTCTTTTTAGTGATTTTCAAGCTCAAATACCTCGTGATTCAGTGGACAACTCTTCAGATCCGTTGTAATTTCGTGTAGAGCTCGTCAAGGGCTTCGCGTGGGTTCGAGAATCATCGATTTTCGTTGAGAAACGAGGGAGTTATGGAAGATTGAAGCTTGAATATGGTGGTTTTTGGTGGTAGCCGGGAATTCAATGTAGAGAGAGAATGGAAATGTGAAAAATGAAGAAATGGTCTCAATTTAGACTTTAAATACTCCACGGGTTTTCGGGTTCGTTTCGGTTGCTCGGTTCGTAATTTCGTCGCGTATCCGGAAAATTACGCGTAATTTAATTGTGATAAATAAAAGAATGTTATTTAAATTATTTTGATGAGTTTCAAAATTGTAAAATGTTATTTATTTTATTTTATTAAATTTATTATCGTTCGCGTCGTGTTTCGTTTCGTTTCGTCGAATCGCGTCACCATCACGCGTATTCGTTCGAATCGTCATTCGAACGAACACGACAATGGTTTTGCTTTCCGACTTTTGTTTTCTACTTTTCAGTCATCCTTTCAGAACGTTAAACTCACAGATATGTTTGTGTGAATCGTCACCCACGCAAACACACTGTCAGTTCGTTATTCTGAAACGACACTGCATTTTATGTTTATATTGTGTTTCCTCACTGTCGGACTCAACTAAACATCCAGTTATCACATAGTTTTCACATTGAATTGTCGGCCATCTGATTCCTGTCCTCTGTGGATATCAAATCGCAACCGATTTGTTTCGGTTATTCACTTGAACACTGTTGTTTCTCGTGATCTGTTGTGTTAACTGTACTTAAGTTTTCACTTAAATAAACACAACTAATGTTTCAAATGTACGTTGTACTTACAGTATTTAAGTTTACACAAAAATACGTACAACGGTTTCTTGTATTTAGATTTCTGATATTACAAACACTGTTTACACACATGTAAATACACATAGTTACTGTTTATAGTACACGTACCGTACGGACTTGCCGTCCGGTCAGGTACTAGTTGTCACAGTATATCTTCAAGTTTGTCATATATTTGTTATAGTAAATTGTTGTCAATAGTTTCCATGTATAGTCCTGGAATAACTCCTATAATTGTGTAAAGGTTTTCTATTTAGTGTGAATGAGGATTGTGATTGTGCATTGAAGCTATTCGATTATTTTATATAGAGGAGAGATGAAATAAATCTTACTACTACCCCATAAGAGGTAGAGAGACTGTTTTCCCTTGCTCAAGACATTGCCTTTTTTTTTTTTGGCAAACACAATGGATGAGAGAATATGGGAGTCAGGTACACATAGACACATGTATGCAAAGCATGGGTAAGTGATAGAGCAATAAACCAACATCGCAGACTAACCAAGTATCTAGAAAACCAACAAACAATAGTCAAATACAATCTACGACGTATGCCACTTAAACAATCAAAGAACACATACAACAAACATACTAACAGTCTAACATGTCAATCATGCATTCCTCAAAACTAGAGTTTCTAACTTGTATCATAACAAACTAATAATCCCTAACATTTATTATACGTCTCCAGAAAACTTATCACTGATCAAATCCTAACATTAACCATGAATGAATTGTCATAAAGAATAAAGAGGACAATACATAAAAGATGATCACAAACATCCCATAACCATGCTTGAAGTGGTAGCCTCACGAGATGGTTGGTATTGACGCGTGCTTTTTATCATGATAGGTTCTAACAATAACATCAATGTGCTTAATTGTTCACTATTTTAAATGGTATACTAAATAAACTACGTCTAATTCTTTATTAAAAACAGAAGGGTATCCAAACAAACAGGGTTACACGGGTATCATCTTACGAATGGCTTATACCCAACACGGCTCCATTTATCAAGTCGTTCACCTTCTCAAAGATTGATGCAAGAGACAAGTTTAGAGAAATGCAAGAAAAATAACAAAAGAGCCGGAAAGATCAAAGATAAAAATAAAAAAAAAACAAACTTTATAAAACCGAAACCGAATGAGTAAAAACCCTTAAGATTATTTATAAACAGTGACGGACCCAGAAATTTTTTTCATGTGGGTGAAATTTTTAATGCTCGGTTTATAATAATTTTTTTAACCTTCTCAGATCGGGTCATGTTTAAAAATACAATTAAATTGTATTTCATATATAAAATCATAATAAAAATACAATGCAACTAAAGTTGTTCTTATGTTTGGCAAAATGGGCGGACTGGGTTGGGTTGAGTAATAGGTTAGAACGGGTGGGGTTTAGGATGGGTGCAACCGTGCAGGTCAGGATGAGTTTTAAGAAAAATTAGTTTGGGTTTAAATGACTCATTTTATAAAACATCAATTTCGTTAAGTTAAAATGAATTGTAACTAAACAACATTTGACTCACTCGGTTCGGTTTGTGACAACCCTTGTATAAGTATCACTTAAATTCTCATCACAAGTCTGATTATGCAAATTTAAAGGAGCAATTACAAAATATTAAGGGGGTCAGTCAGGATTTGCACGTATATATACTACTGGAAATAAAAATTCAAGAGGAACGACTGCCCCCCAACCTTCTACATAGGTCCGCCCCTGTGTATAAATAAACACACACCTTTTGATTACATAGTAGTGGTACGATTTTTATAGGTTTTAGGTGAAACCGTAAACTAAACTGTAAATAACGGTTTTTGAATATCGGAACAAAAAATGAACCGTTAAAATAAAAACAGAACCAAACAAAACCAAAAAAATGGTGAACGCCACCATTAGGCGCCCCTCACTGATCGATCACATGGCTAACATAAGGAAGGTAAATCGCGTGACTCAGGGAAAATTGGGTGGTGCCGATCTTTGAACTCTAGACCTTTATTATGGATTCCCACCCCTTACCGCTAGGTCACCATCGTGGAGACAAAACCAAACAAAACAAAACCAAACTGTTATGAACGCTTTGGTTCCGGTCTAGTTTTACGGTTTGAGATTTCTAGGTTTCGGCTTTCTGATTTTGGACTTTTTGAGTCCGTTAACAAACTAAAATTGAATCAAACCTAACTATTTTTGGTTTTAGACAACCTAATCGCATCGCAATCCCAAATGTAAATTTTATTTTATTGAATAATGACTAAATCAACAATCCTATACATACACATACATATATACTTATAAACACATGGCCCGGTCCCTTTTTTACGACCGGTTTTTCATAAATTAAACCATTTACTACAATTTCAAACTTTTGAAACAAACCAATCAAATATTTAAAAAAAATAAAACATACCTCAAATTAAACCAGTGACTAGTTTGAAGTAGAGGTGGCCATCGTAACCGGTTCCTGGACCCGACCCGAACCGGAACCGGTTCCTACCCGGTATTTTCAAGAACCGGTCCCTACCCGGTAGTACCCAAAAGTTAGGACCCGGTTCCACGTTTTTCCCACTCGACCGGTTAGTACCTGGACCCGAACCGGAACCGGAACCGGTTCCTACCCGGACCCGGTTGGAACCGGTTATAGCCGTTAAAATGGATCTGAACGTTGGAGATCGAATTATAGCCGTTTTTTGACCGTTTGAGACCATTTTTTGACCCCCTAAACTAGTATAAATAGGTATTGGGTGGTATGGAGTGATCACACAACTCAAAACGCAATCCCGAACGCGAAAAAACGCAAAAAAACGCAAAAAACGCTATTTATACGCGCTTGTTAGTCTCCATCTCTCGTTTTGGTTTTTCGTTTTCTCGTTTCCTACTCTCAAAGTCTCAATACTCTTTATAATTTTCCTTTTGTTATCATGGATGCTTCAAATTCTTCGGTCGGTCAAGGTTCCAACACCGGACCATCCTTTGTTCGTGTTATTGAACACAATCGGAACCCGGAGATATGGTGCAATTGGGATTTGGTCGAGCTTAGTGATGGTTCTAT
The DNA here is from genome assembly GCA_009363875.1 of Mikania micrantha. Classification (NCBI taxonomy): domain Eukaryota; kingdom Viridiplantae; phylum Streptophyta; class Magnoliopsida; order Asterales; family Asteraceae; genus Mikania; species Mikania micrantha. The sequence continues at coordinate 39,399,236 of CM018685.1, forward strand.
AAAAGTTCGTAGCAAGTTTTGTGGAATATATTTAGGGAAAGAATCGAATTCGAATTTGAAGAAACACATCAACAAACCGTTTTGCAAGGCGTTGAAAATGAATCCCGAGTCTCAACAAACGCAAATGGATGTTGAAGGTGGAATATTTAATTATGACCTTGATCGGGTTCGGGATCGAATGGCGAAGTTCGTGATTCAAAAGGCGTTGTCGTTTAGCCATTTCGACAACCCTCGGTTAACAAGCATGATTCGGGAGACGCTTCAACCACGCTACACCCACGTAAGTCGACAAACTCTTAGACGCCATTGTTTAAAGATGTGGAAACATGCCAAACATGAACTAGTTGCATATTTTGAAAATTTAAACACGCGGGTTAACTTAACTAGTGATGTTTGGTCGGCTCCACAAAATCTACCCGAATCCTACATTTGCGTCACCGCTCATTGGGTAGAACCGTCATCATGGATAATGATGAAGCGCACCATTGCTTTTGAACTTTTTCCGTATCCACATACCGGTGACCTTTTATTTCAAATTTTAGATTATGTAATAACGACGTTTAAGTTAGAAAAAAAAATATTTTCAATGGCATTTGATAACGCTTCAAACAATACGACGGCGGTTGAAAAATTAAAACTAAAATATTTGCCGTTATGTAATGGTGCATTTTTTCACTCAAGATGTGTTGCACATATAATAAATTTAATTGTGTAAGACGGTATTGGCACTGATGATGTTACAACATTTATAAACGTTTGTCGACAAATGCTACATGATATTTTTAAAAAGAGCCGGGCACGACATATGTCATATAGGAAATTTTGTAAAGATACGGGGAGGATTTCTTTGGGTGCAAATTGGGATGTACCTCATAGATGGAATTCCACTTGCCTAATGCTTGAAAGTGCTTTACGACAAAAAGATACTTTGCAAATGTTTCACCATAGTCTCTCCGACCGGGGAATGGTCGACGCGTTTTTGGATAGTTCTTGGGAAAATATCCAATTATTATCTGAATTTCTTGAAGTTTTTAAATCATCAACTACTAAACTATCAGGGACTTATTACCCGACTAGTTCTTTGGTTCTTTCGGAGTTATTTTTAATGGTTACAAACTTTAAAAATTTTGAGAATAAAAATGAAATGTTTTCTAACATGATATTACCGATGCGAAATAAATTACTAAAGTATTTTATTGACTTACCACCCGTTTTTACTTGCGCGGCCGCTTTAAACCCAATTTTAAATGTTACGGGGGTGGAATGCTTGATAGACGAAATTTATGACGCTCTTGACATACACGAGATATACCCAAACTTTTCAACCGAAGCAAAAAAAGTTTTTACTAATAATTTACAAAAAATGTATGACTTTTATTTGATTAAATATGGTGGAAACATACATATGCCCACCCCTGGTTCCTCATCAAGTTCGAGTGCTTCTCGAGCACGAGATCCGATGGTTAACCTATTGAACACGGTTCGAAACGTCACGGCTAAACGTCAAAGGGGTAATACCCCTTCAAGCGAACTCGGCCGGTATGGTGGTACGGATTACTCATCTGATATGACGGCCGAGTCATATCGCAATTTTGATATTTTGGCTTGGTGGAAAGCAAAGGAATCCGAGTTTCCGATTCTTGCCGCCATGGCCCGTGATTTACTAACTGTCCAAGCTTCCACGGTAGCTTCGGAATCTGCATTTTCTCTTAGTGGCAGGGTCTTGTCGTTAAGAAGAACAAAACTCACTCCCGAGTCGGTAGAAATGTGCATATGTTTAAAGGATCATTTGGACTCGATCGATCGTATTCAAGATCAAACAACCCTCGAAGATGAAACATCCATTGAAGTAAAAGTACATGACGAAGAAGTTGAAGAAGGCTTATCACCCGGCCTATCCGACGAAGAACTCGCATTTGAAGCTAACTTCAGTCGTTCGCAACAAAACGACACAAATCTTTGATTTTAATGTTTTATTAGTTGTTTGTAACTTTTCTTTTCTTTTGTTTTTAAATTACTTAAAATAATTAATGAATTTATGTTTGTTTTTAACATTTGTTATTATTAACCAATTCAAACATTTAACTAATAATTAATTAAAAAACCCTAATTAAATCTTAAACAAATCAAACCTAATAAAACCTTAAACTTATCAAACATTTAACTAATAATTAATTAATAAACCCTAATTAAACCTTAAACAAATCAAACCTAATAAAACCTTAAACTTATCAAACATTTAACTAATAATTAATTAATAAACCCTAATTAAACCTTAAACAAATCAAACCTAATAAAACCTTAAACATATCAAACATTTAACTAATAATTAATTAATAAACCTTAATTAAACCTTAAACAAATCAAACCTAATAAAACCTTAAACTTATCAAACATTTAACTAATAATTAATTAATAAACCCTAATTAAACCTTAAACAAATCAAATTAAATAATAGTTTAAGGTTTTATTTGTTTAAGATAAATTCTTTGATTTGTTTAAGGTTTATTAATAAGTTTAAGGTTTTATTAGGGTTTATTAATTATTAGTTTAAGGTTTTATTAGGGTTTATAAATTATTAGTTTATAGTTTAAGGGAAAAAAAAAACATGTGGAACCGGTTTGAAACCGGTTCTAAAACAGGAACCGGTTTAGGACCCTACCCTAACCGGGTATACCGAATAGGGTCTTTTTGGCGTGAAACCGGGCACGAAACCGGTTCGGGTCTTGGGTGGAACCGGTTTGAAGGAACCGGTGGGACTTAGGAACCGGTTCCGGTTCTTAAAAAAAACAGGTTTGGCCACCTCTAGTTTGAAGTGTTTCATGGTTTAAAACTAAACCATAAACATCCCTCTTACAAAGAAGTAATTCAATCGAAGCTAAATCTGGTTTGAAACTATGAATCACTGTAAATCTTTGCTGGCGGCTTCAATCCAGTAGCCAAACTCAAATTCGATTTCCATCAGATCAGATCAGATCTTCATAATATAACCAACCAACCCAATTTAATTCACAAACACTCCTTTCCTTCATCTTCATTTCTGCAATTCCAGCATATCAATGGCTGAATTGGGTTCAAATTCCCCCTCAATCGATTGCAATCTACTCGTCGCCAAAGCCCTAGCACGCGCCGGCGTCGACCGCATGTTCGGCGTTGTCGGAATCCCCGTCACTTCCTTAGCCAATCGCGCACTTTCACTCGGTATCAGATTCATCGCGTTCCACAACGAGCAATCAGCAGGCTACGCTGCATCAGCATACGGCTACCTCACCGGTCGCCCCGGGGTCCTTCTCACCGTCTCCGGCCCCGGATGCGTCCACGGCCTCGCCGGACTCTCCAACGCCGGCGTCAACGCCTGGCCGATGGTCATGATTTCAGGATCCTGCGATCAGAAAGACTTCGGCCGAGGGGACTTCCAGGAACTCGATCAGATCGCTGCGGTAAAACCCTTTGTTAAGTTTTCTGTTAAAGCTAAAGATATTAGTGAAATACCTAGTTCTGTGTTTAGTGTTCTTGATCACGCCGGGTCGGGTCGACCCGGAGGCTGTTACCTGGATATCCCGTCTGATGTGCTTCACCAAACTGTAACCGAATCAGAAGCAAATAGATTACTAGATGAAGCAGAAAGTAGGATAACAATAGAACCGATTAAGAGTGTAACATACGATGAGATAATAAAAGCTATTTCTTTGATTAGAAAAGCTGAAAGGCCATTGATTGTGTTTGGTAAAGGTGCAGCCATAGCTAGGGCTGAAGATGAACTCAAATGCTTAGTTGAAAAAACCGGGATCCCGTTCTTACCTACTCCGATGGGTAAGGGTTTGTTACCTGATGTGCATGAACTTGCAGCTACTGCTGCGCGCTCACTCGCAATTGGTAAATGTGATGTTGCTATAGTTGTTGGTGCGCGGTTGAATTGGTTGTTGCATTTTGGAGAGCCTCCAAAGTGGTCAAAAGAAGTTAAGTTTATCTTGATCGATATAGATGAAGACGAGATTAAGCTTAGAAAGCCCGAGTTAGGGTTGATTGGGGATGCAAAAAAGATTCTTAAAATGTTGAATAAGGAGATTAAAGATGACCCTTTTTGTTTAGGGCGATCTCATCCTTGGATTGAAGCCATAACCAATAAGGTGAAGGAGAACGTGTCAAGAATGGAGGGTCAGTTGGCTAAAGATGTTGTGCCGTTTAATTTCTTGACACCAATGAGGATTATTAGAGATGCAATTATTGGGTTGGGTAGTCCTGCTCCTGTAGTGGTTTCAGAGGGGGCTAACACCATGGATGTGGGTCGGTCTGTTTTGGTTCAAATGGAGCCGAGGACTCGGTTGGATGCAGGGACATGGGGGACAATGGGAGTTGGTTTGGGTTATTGCATTGCTGCAGCAGTGGCCTCACCTGATCGGCTTGTGGTTGCTGTTGAAGGTGACTCTGGCTTTGGGTTTAGTGCTATGGAAGTCGAGGTTTGCTTTCATTATTCCCGTTTACACTATAAATGTTTTGTAGAGGTGAAAAAATGCACGGTTGGACGCTATGAAAGAACCCTAGGGTCTTTAGCTGAATTCACATTTAAATCCTTAAAATTTAGTTTTGAATGATTAATTACTCCAACAGTTTGTGAAACATTTATGGAGTTGAATACTTGATCATGTTAAAAAGAATGTTTGGTTATATAGCAAAAAAATAACGATTTGTTTGAGATAAAATAAAATCCAGGGACCTCATTGTTGAGTTTGAAAGTTAAAATATATAATATTGAAAAAAATTAACTTCAGGCACTTACTTACAAATCTCTCTCTTCGTACCAAGTATATCCCATCATTAGCAAAGCTAAGGTAGGGTCTGAAAAGAGTAAAATATGGACAATCTTACCTCTACCCATAGAAATAGAAAGGTTGCTTCCAATGAGACCATTGCCTCATGAAGCCTGATTAGCCGACTAACCCAATGCTTTTAACGTTATTTTCACAAAAATTAAGTAAAATAACATTAAAATTAGTGCAATTTTACTTTTAACTTTCAAGGGCCGACTCATATATATGTTATATGCACGTATCGTAAGCGGGGCGCACTTAGTTACAAATCTAGAGAAACAATTTCTATTTTAGAAGGTTGTAACTTGTACGCATTAAAAATACAATTTGGACAAGTTTCAACTTATAGACCCATTTCCGTTTTAGCAAGATTTTGTATTTGATCCATTTAACTCGCTGGAGATGTTCCGTAACCATGATTAACCCATTCATTAGTAAATCTGTCCAAATTAATACCTCTAAGTTATTTTTCAACCGTTTGATAATGAATTAATGATTATTCGCTCATTAATACTGAGTCATTTCATTTGCAGACATTGGTTCGTTATCAGTTGCCTGTGGTGGTGATAGTGTTCAACAATGGTGGTGTATACGGCGGTGACAGAAGAAACCCTGAAGACATAACCGGACCCTATAAAGATGATCCAGCACCCACTTCATTTGTCCCTGGGGCAGCATATCATCTTCTGATTGAAGCTTTTGGTGGGAAAGGTTATCTTGTTGGAAACCCAGATGAGCTTAAATCTGCTCTCACTGAATCTTTTTCTGCAAGAAAGCCTGCTGTTATAAATGTCACAATTGACCCCTATGCCGGTGCAGAAAGTGGTCGGATGCAACACAAAAACTAGCTCTGATAGTCTTTTAATGGTCATTAAGAAACTACTTTTTAATGAATCATAGCCTCTTAATAGTTAAAAGGTAACCTTAAGTCTGATTGATTAAGAGGTAACATTAAAAGATAGCCTCTTAACCATTCAGACTTAAGGTTACCTTTTAATCATTAAAAGACTATGATCAATTAAGAGGTAGCCTCTTAATGACCTTTAAGAAGCTATCAAACAACACTTATGTTTGGTTTAGATTTCATTATGCATACATATGGAAGAACATAATTGCACAAATGGTTCATGTTGTTTGATTAAATTGCATTTGGTCCCCAAACTTAAAAATTGCAACTTTAATGCAAACACTTGTGAAAAGGTTACATATATGGTTCATGTGGTTTAGTTAGATTGCATGTTTGGTTTCAAACATTAAAAAATTGCAAACTTTGTCCAAACATTTGAGTGATGATTACATAAATGATTCCTATGGTTTGATCAATTGCATATTTAGTCCTTAGATTAAATTACGATTATATTTTAAATGTTAGAACCTAATTATTTAAAATTGATTAATATAAATAATCCACAAATTCAAACTAATTATTTAAACAATATTAAATGTCATAGCACATTAATTATAATTGATTAATATAAATAATCTAGAATTGAAACAAATTATCTAAACGCTATTGAAATAATTCATTGCTAATAAGTCATATTATTTAAGATCGGTTTATATAAATAATTTGTGAATCCAAATTACTTATATAAACATTATTAATATAACTTGCGAATTCAAAGTCCTAAAACTTTTGTCTGCTTAATGTTTTATCATTCAATATTTTTTGTTATTTTTTTGTTTAATAAATTAATATAAATTCTTTTAAATTATGTTTAAATTATTTCAATATTGTTTAATATTAAATTTTTATTCTTGAATTATTTATATTAATCGATCTTAAATAACGAGGTTCTAAAATTAAAAATATAACCGTAATTATTTTTAGGGACTAAATCTATAATTGTTCAAACCATATAAACCATTTAAGGAATCTTCTCACAAATGTTTGAACTAAGTTAGCAATTTTTCAATGTTAGGGACCGAACATGCAATATGGCCAAACCACGTGGACCATCTATATAACTTTCTCATAAATGATTGAACTAAATTTACAAGCTTGGAGATCAAATCCAGTGTTTTGAAAACCGGATGGCCGGTCAGGCCAGTCGAACCGGGAACCGGTAGGTGAACCGGTGCAGTAAGGGATTCTGGGTCGTTTTGGGCGAACCGGCGAACCAGTGGTCGGACCGGAAAACCGGTGGTCGGACTGGAAAACCGGTGGTCGGATCGGTTTTTTTTTTGTTTTTTTAACTTTTTTTATTTATATATATATAGGGAGAGGATCAAAAATTAGCCCTCCCTTATTGCGTTAACCGAATAACTACATCATATTACTTTGGGACCCATATTAAAGTAATATAAAGATGTATGTTTTTTTTAATTAATGTAGGGTCCACTTATATTAATAAAAAAAAGGAAACATACACCTTTAGATTTACTTTAATGTGGGTCCTAAAGTAATAAGATGTAGTTATTCGGTTAACGCAATAAGGGAGGGTTAACAAATGAACCATCCCCTATATATATATAATGTTTATAAAATCATCCGGTTCTTAAATCCGGTTCGACTGGTCGGACCTCTGATCAGTAAGGAGGCCGATTCGACGTCCGGTCTGGTTCTGAAAACATTGATCAAATCTGCAATCTAATCAAACCATCATTTATGCAATTAACACTAAATCTTATATAAAAAAATTATTGAAAGGAGAAATTATTGTAATCTTATTACTTTGAACCTTGAAGTTTTATAAGCAGCAAATTCTTATATATGCATATGTTTTGAAGAAGTATCGAACCATGTTCGTTTGTTTGTACTTGGTGGTTTAACGGTCAGCTCGTCTCCTTGGAACTTAAAATCGACCGTTTAAACTCTTTTTTTTTTTTTTTTTCCTCCTAAGGTTTGGAACTTGTTATATACTACAATTGTATCTGGTAAATCTACGTACAACAAAGTTATTTGTTGTGTTTAGAAAAGATTAAATGCAGATAAATTTTACCTCTGTTTTTATAGAAAAATAAAGATTGCTTTCAAAAAACCATTTTTCAAAATAAATAATTGAGAAATAGGTAATTTAAAACATATAATGACAGAAAGCTACAATAACAAAAGAAATACGTGACATCGCCTTGATTTTGGGGTGCAATATCATTTTTTCCTTAACGAGACATTATAAATCGTATTAAATCATCTTGCATTATCAAATTTGCGTAAAAGCTATAAAACTTCAGTTATTTAAATAAAAAATATTCGTTGCTTCTAGGTTTAAGATCACATGTTTATGATATTATCATAGAATATAATAGGATACAAACACGAAATTTACACCGGATGAATTGAAAGTTATGGCTAGCATTTTCAAATCAAATTATTTGTGGTTCACCCAAATATTTGATTTGATAAAATTCAATTCAAAAAGCAAAGACAAGTGCAATTCACAATTAGATTCTAATGAACAAGTATGATCGACTACTATTTTCCTCAAGATATACAGGGCTAAAAAACTGCCTCTTCGCAGTTTTGAAGTTTAAAATTTCATTAAATTGCCACTAAATTATTAAAACAAATTTTACATCAAAATTCATAAAATTAATTTTTCAAATGATTTTACAATGCATCGATTCCAGCCAAGGGAACGTTGTCTCCTGAAACCTCTATTAAATCATAAAATCTTAAATAAATATGTATCTTACACCCAACTTATTTAATGAATTTCATGATTCATATTTTTCAACAAACTTAATTCAATTATCACAGAGAAATTTTTAATGAAAGCATATGCAATATATGACTTCACAATAGTGTTTGTAATCTCCTAATCTACTCTAATAAAAGAGTAGAAAAATTGACGCGTGTCAATTGTTTAGCTACTCTCAAATTTTTTCCTACCTTTTTTTCTATTAAATGATAACATCTCTCTGATTAAATATAAAAAAATAATTTTTTTATTGAAATAATTTATTAAAACTTAAAAAATCAAAAGAATATTTCAACCATAATTTTTAATCCTTTTTTAAATATAATTTTATAATTTTTAAATATTTGTTATTCATTATTGATATTTTTTAAATTACCTTTTTTATATTTATGCTAACATTATTATATCCAAATAGTATAACGTCTCTACGTATTTTCAATTTCATTAGAATATAATTAGTCGGATATTTGCATTTTATATATTAAATTTTTTTATTTGATCTCAACAAAATTAACTATCTTTTATTAAATAACATCATTCAATAACTTAAGTAACAAAAAGTTATATGACAAAATCATTTTGCAAATATTAAATCTTAATTACTAATTTATATAATTTTTTAATCAACCCGTATAATACACGGTTGACTAACCTATCTACATGTCATTATTCTAAATAGGGGTGAGCAGATAACCGAATTAACCGAATCGTAACCGAATTAGCCGACTTAACCGAACCGATTTAACCGAACCGAACAATTAACCGACGGTTTGGTTAAGCATAATCGATTAACCGCACATTGCGGTTCGGTTTCGGTTTTGATGTATAAATTAACCGCATTAACCGAACCGAACCGATTGTTATATATTATTATTAGTATTACTATTATTATTACTATCACTATTATTATTATTATTAATTATTATATAATTCTTCAAAACATATGATGTTCTTCATGATATTAATCATATTAACACAGTAGATGCTATCAGTTTCACTTTATATATAGTAAAATACACCTTAATCATAACAGTTTATTAATCTTACTGATCACCGTTCCCTAAACTCATTATCACCACAAACAACCGAAGTAGCACATCGATGAAAAAATAAACATGTAATGAAAACTCACTATAAAAGAACAAGTTCGGCTATGAGATGACTTGATATATTAAAATTGGACTACACTCGACAAAAATACACATTATTTTAAATTTATTATTTTAGGTTGTAATAGAATGGTTAATTAACCGATTTAACCGAAATTAACCGAAACCGGCGGTTAACCGAAGTGCGGTTAACCGCATATTGCGGTTCGGTTGTGGTTTTAGAAATGTCATTAACCGCACATGCGGTTATGGTTTTGAAATTGGCCATAACCGCACCGAACCGCACCACGCACACCCCTAATTCTAAAGCATCTCAACATTTATTTACCTCCTCTCTCTCTCCCATTAAATACATCTAACATTATATAATAATATTAAATATTAAATATACTTTTTATATATTTTTAAAATAAAAAAGATTTTTCAATACATTAAAATATATTAATATTAAAAACACAATTTTTTTTAAAAAAATATTATAAATTATAAAATTTTTCAAAATATTATAAATTATAAAATTTTTGAAAAATAGTTATTTGAAACACAATATTTAAAGGAAAACAAACTATAAAAAAGTTATGTTTAAAGAAATAATATTATTATTTTTGTCACTTAAAATATTAAATCATACGAAATTGTGATCGTATTTTATATTAAAAATCAATCTTAGATGGCGTCTGGTTAATCCGCGCGCATTGTCCCGAGTGGGTGTAGCACCCCAGGCGTACCGCCTGGCGTTTTAGGAAATTTGAATTCTTCCCGCCCAAGCTTGGCGTATCGCTTAGCCCCAAGCATTGGTCTTAGGCGTACCCTCTGACCTGTGGGATGAGCCCAATTGGCTCAGTTTTGTTGTTTTAGACCGTTTTTCAAGTATTTTTCGTTTGCGGTATCGTTTTGTGACTTATTCACGTTGTTTGACTTGTTCATAGTTTTCATAGGGCTTAATTGTTGTCAAGCTCATTTGTTGTTCGTTTATTTCACCAACGTTTGTTAATCACGACACGTGTGTGCGTTTTCAGATAATTCCTTGAATTATCGCGTTGTTATCCATGTTTGGACTGTTGTGCCACGTGTCACACTAAGTTAATTAATTCTAGTGCCACGTATGTAATAATAATATAAATTATTATAAAAATAATAAAAATGCTGACCTAGAAAATACGAGGTGTCACACAAAGCGACGTCTTAGACGCCGGTTAAGGATGGATTTGACTAAAGTGATTAATCGCCACCTACCGCATTTATTACTTCGTTTGAATAGAAAATTTTTTTTCCCATTTCTTTTTCTTTTTTTCCCTATATATTAGATAATATGAACAATACTTTTGTTAACATTTGTCTTTTTTTGACAACATTTTGTGTCTTTTTTCCCACTTCTTTTTTCCGTATTATTTTTAACAATGTCGGTTAATGTTATTATTTTTTCGGGTGGCAAATGGGAGTTTGTAAACGGTGCTATATAGTATGTTCCTTTTGACGTCGCTTTGGAGTCTAAAAGACACCCATTCTGACATCTTTAAGCCGTCAAATCAGTAAAATTAGGGAGACTCAAATCAGTCCGAAACCGGCGTCTAAGACGTCGCTTTGGAGTCTACAAGACACCCATTTGGAGTCTAAAGACACCACTTTGGATTATAAAGACGCCTCCGGCACGGGCGTCTAAAGACGCCGCTTTAAGGGGTTCAAGACGACGCCAAGCCGATCGAGCCGAGCCATATGTGAGATTTAAGCCGTCGTCTAAATTGGACGTCTACAAGCGTCTTAAGACACCGGTAGAAAAGGGGTCTTAGACACCCATTTAGACCCCGACAAAGCCGCCGACATGTGGGCCCGTATGTTTACAAAAAGTACAGAAAAATGACGTCTAAAGTGACTTCTAAGACGTCGGTAGAAAAGGCGTCTTAAGACACCCATTTAGAACCCGACAATGCCACCGACATGTGGGCACGTATGTTTAAAAAAAGTACAGAAAAAGAGCGTTTAAAGTGACGTCTAAAACGGCGTCTTGGACGCCGGAATTTGAATGATCATTTTGGTAAAAAAGGGGTCAACTATGACTATTTTGGTAATTTTCCCATTTTTTTAAGGTAGTATTCCTAACTAAGTCAAGAATTAAATCCCCTAGTTTCAACACCAGAAACTGAAATCAATCTGAAAATATACAGGAACATTAACGTGGATGAACTGATTATGGATGTTCATAGGGTCGGATAACGGTTTATTCGGGTTTTTCAGATTTGAAAATTGTAAGACCCTATCTGAAACCTGACCTGATCCGAATTCGAAAATTTTCAATTCGATCCGAATCTATCCGAAAAACCCGAATAAACCTTTTTTTCATTCGAATAATCCGAAACCCGAATAAACAGGGTTTATTCGGATTCAATTCGGATATCTGATCCCAATAAACAAGTTTTTGTTTATCCGATATCCGACCCGATCCGAATTCGGAAAACGGATATCTTATCCGAATCTATCCAAACATCTGAATCTCGGATACGATTCGGATTTTTTCGGATTTCTGATTTTTTGAACACCCCTAGGACTGATCTTCGGGTTTGCTCGGTTTTGCTACAATAACCACCGTAACCCTTGTAGATAATGCTATGTGTTATCATCAAGCCCCCTTTAGTTAGCGTATGCACCACATAATTATCTAACAACATCACCCAGTCATCACTCCACGTCATCACATCCTCATCAAGTCCCTATCAGTCTATCACCTCCTCCCCCCTCCTCCCTCTTTTTCCCATCCTTCACGCTCTGAGGGAGGTCACGGTTGTATCATCACATGATGGTCACGCCCTATGTGTAATGGTGGGGTGATGGTTGGGGGCGTGATGGAGGGTGGTCAAGCCCCTCCTCACGTCTCATAACAGCCTAAGAGCATCAAGTTCACTTCTGTGTGACATCACGCAACCGTTTAAATCGTTGGGAACAAGCTGTTAGGTTTAATTCTTTAAATAATATAGATTATTTATAAACATAAATAGTATTGTCAAGCCGTTCTTGCAAATTACCCTAAAACGCAAACGAGATAGCCCCAAATTATGGCTAGACTAACAATTTTTTTATTTTAATTATTTATTTTAATTACTTTTACTTTTATTTATTATTATATATTTTTTTTGTTAAAGCTTTATTCTAATTTACTATACTTATAAAATAAGCTAGCGAAATTATACCAAATAGCTTATAGCTTAGCAATAAACATGTTACTTTTCTTATATGAGGACTTGGTTTCAACTCTCTCTGTGAGTAATTTACTATTTAATCTAAAAATGCTAGCGAGCAGAAGTTCAGAGGCCTGTAGCACTCCTGGTCATTACTATTCAAAAGAAAAACCCAACAAAATTGTGTTTTAAAATTTAAATATTAAGGTGGTTTAGAGGGTCACCTTTAGTTTAGGGCATGTTTGGGATTACATTTAAAATTAACTTATTAAATTATTAGATTGTTGAATAAGTCAATAAGTTAAAATAATATTTGATTATAAAATATTAAAAAAAACTTTTTTATTTTAACTTTTAAGGTAATAATAAAAAGTTGTTTTCAATAAGCTAAAATTTCTAGCTTTTAAAAATAGCTTTTTAACTTTTTGATAAAAGTTAAAATAATGATAACTTTGTTCATTTATTAATTTATTGACTTTTCATATATGAAAAGATAATTAAATCACATTTTTTAAAACTTTATTTCAAAAAGTTACAAGTTAATAAGTATTTTTGACAAAAGTCTTTTTCAGCTAAATAAGCAATCCCAAACAGGGCCTTAGTGTTGTTACGGATAAAAATTACACCTGAGAGGTTCCATGACTATATCCCTGCAACCTTAAAATTAATCAATTGGTGTATTAAATGACATCTATGAAACCATCTTACTACTATTATAATAGTTATTGGTAAGAGGAGGTTCTAAAGTCTTAAAATTAAGAAATTTACTACCTAACAAGCATTTGGTATCACCCGTCAATGCACATTTGTTTAATAAGCTTGAGGTACAACAACCAATGCCTTCCAATCTTCTTTATTGCTTTCCCTTTCTCCCAATGATGGTTTCTATTCTCAGCATTAGTTCTCCCTTTTTTTTTGAACATCAAATTTTTCCACCTTTTTTCTAGTATGAGACTAGAACCCTCAACCTATTTTAGAGAGGACACCTAACACACCTTAGTACCATTGAATCTCCCAGGTTAGAAACCTTTAGATCTCTCACCAATTCTCCTTTGATTTTTTTTACCTTAATCGGCAACTCTCTCAACCAGGTCAATGGGATATTACAACCAGCTCTCTTCGATTGCTTTCTTCATATCTTTGCTTTTGAGGCATGTAGACTAAACAGGCAAGCATCTTCTATTGAGTTCTTCGCTTATGAAACAATTCTATCAAAATCAACACAATTGGCTCCAAAATCAAAATTTTGAAATCTTGGAATTTTCCTTTAAAAGGGATGCTGACCTCTCACCAGTTTCAATTCCATGTGAGATGGATTGTTGAATGTGGTTCCTCCGTCTTCTTCTTCTTATTAAAAACATTCATACGACTATTGTTGTGACAGAGAGAGAAGTCTTAGTCAAATAACATGTTTATTTTTTTTATGAATCAGGTTTGTATGTATGTATGTATTTTATTGATTTTTGCATGGAAATGATGGTTGTTTAAGGTTCGACGAGAAACGAAGGTACTGGATTAGGGTTCCGATGACACCCTCCTCTGTTCATAGAAATTTCTACTATTTCGTCTAAGAAGGCACGCCTCCTTCTTTGATATTTCTAAGTAAAAATCATAGGAATGTCTAATATTTCTATAAATGCTTTGCAACATGGTGTATTTATGAATGCTTGTTGCTGAGATTCTTTCGGATGCCTTTAAGGTACCAAATTTTGAGTGCTCTTGAGTTTCTCTTAGCAATTATAGTTAATTTTATATAAAAAGGAATATACACTTATAGATTGATTGTTTCATTGTATGTTTTTTTTATTATTTTTTTTTTGCATAATGTATGCTCCTTATGATGAACATGAATGAACATGTTTGCTCCTTATAGTTAATTGTATGTTTTTTTTTTGCATAATATATTTTAATATAAAAAGGAATATACATGCAATAATGTGTATTATCATGGACTTATGTTGCTATGATCTGACCATGAATGAACAATTAGTTTCATGAAAACAAAAATGAATGAACAATTATAAGTGTTTGTATCATTGGGCTTATGGCAAATGTGTATTAAGCTGATCTTTTGAACTAGCTTATTAATATAGCCTCTATCGGTCAAAATAATTCATGAAAGCATAAACATAAAGCTATTAGTGTAAAAATTTAAAACGAGTTGGACACCTATTCTATGCAGCATGTGATGAATCATGAGCAAGTTTAATTCTTACTTGAGTGATTTCTACCAAAAGATCTTCAATTTATGTTTCTAAATTTGATCATATTTGTTTAAAGCATTAATTTTACATTGGTAAACTTGCTCAGAAAATTTAAGATGTTGATTAATCTCCATTGCAACTTCCATTTCATTAATAAGAGTTTAGTTATGTTCTTTATATTTGGTTAGCTTTGCCATACATACAGAAGAGCATTGATGTTCAACCATTAGTGCTTTGTTTGCTTGCATAAATTTCATAACAGTAGCACTTCAGTTAGTCTTTACTTTCCATGGTTGTTCATGATGTTAGATTTCTTGCAAATATCAAGCCTCTTGCTCCTCTTGATAAAGTTTGTGTCTTCAGCTGTGGGATCTCAATGGGTAGAAATTAAATTTGATGATGATAATCATGCTACTTTAAATGAATTTAATGTTAATTAATTTTTTTTTGAACGGCGAAGGCCTTAATCGTGTGAACCCACTGTTTCTAGGCCATGTCACCAAGGTCTAGTTACCTGAACCTTCCATGAGCCAGCACAACCACCTAGGAGGAAACCCCACTGGGAAAACCCCCTGACCCCCTCCCCATAGAGCCCTTTTTCACTACGAGAGAGATTTGAGCCCAAGGCCTCCCATTTGAAAGAATCTTGGGATACCATTGATGCAATGCCTCTTTATGTTAATGTTAATTAATTGACAATTTTCAAGGCTTGGTGCTTATTTAAATGTTGTAAAACCAAAAAAAGGGTCTTCGGTGGCAGTTTTTGGTCTGGGTGTAGTGGGACTTGCTGTTAGTTTTGTCGAATTTTACCATGTCACTGTTTGTGACATCCAGTACCTGATCGTCCGGCAAGTCCGTACGATATGTGTAGTTTCACTTGTACTGTGTGTAAATACAATTGTTTGAACAGTGTTGTGATAACAGAATTCAAAATACAAGAAACAGTTGTACGTATTTATGTGAAAACTTAAATACCGTAAGTACAACAACTCACGATAAACAATAGTTGTATGTTTTTAGGTGAAAACCTAAGTACAATTAATACAACGAATCAAGAGAAACAACAATGTACAAGTAAACAACAAGAACATGACGGTTGCGATCTGATATCCATAGATGACAAGAATCAGATGGCCGATAAATCAGTATGAAAACAAGGTGAAAACAAGAAGTTAGTTGAGTCCGTCAGTGAGGAAATACAATTCAAACACAATTGCAGTGTTATTTCAGAATAACGAACTGACAGTGTGTTTGCGTGGGTGACGATTCACACAAACATATCTGTGAGTTTAACGTTCTGAAATGATGACTGGAAAGTAGAAAACAAAATTCAGGAAGCAAAGCCATCTTCGGGTTCGTTCGAGTGACGATTCGAACGAATACGCGCGATGGTGACGCGTTCTGACGAAACGAAAACGAAAACGAAAAACGAAACGAACGGTAATAATTTAAGAAAATATAATATTTTACGTTTTACAATTTTGAAATTCATCAAAAAGTAATCAAAATAAAGTCTTTTATTTAAAACACGTAAAACGCGCGTAACGATTCGGAAATGCAACGGAGACAAAAACCGAGCAACTGAAACGAACCCAAATACCCTCGGGGTATATAAAGACTAAATAAGAGGTTGTTTCTCATTTATTACATTTCATCCTCTCTCTCTACACTCATTCCCGAACCTACCACCTCTCTCTAGAAAAACACCTTCAAATCCTCATAACTTGGTCGTTTTTTTGATGAAATCGGACGTTCTTGGTGTCCAAACGAAGCTCTTGATGTCCTCTACCTAAAAGTACAGCAGATCTGAAGAATTATCCACTGAAATTCGAGGTATTGAGCTTGAAAAATCATGAAACTTAGGGTTTTTACACTCTTTTGTTCGACCCAACCTTCAACCGGTTTAAAACCCTAGTACACACACACCCTATCACTTCGAGAACCTCTCACCTCGAGAACCTCTCACCGCAGAATACCAACTTTGGGAACAACCTGAGACATGCGTGGTTCGATGAGGAAGATGATGAACAGTCCCTAGTTCACATGAGAGTTGAGCTGGCCGAACCCTAAGGGCGATCGGACGAACCTGCTTGATTCTTGGCCGAACCTTGTGACCATCAGCCAAACCATCATCCAGGCAAGCGAACCTGTGAGCTACCATGTCACGAACCTCCCATGTACGAACCATGCTAGCCGAACCCTCGTTTGGGAGAACACAGGAGCACTGAACCAGTACAGAAGCGGCGAACCTCAACTCTGGCCGAACCCTAGCATGAGCGAACCACCTGCCGAACCTCGGACATGCGGACCAGTTGGCCGAACCCTAGCATGAGCGAACCACCTGACCGAACCTCGGACATGCGGATCAGTTAGCCGAACCCTAGATTCACGAACCTTAGGGGCTGATGAGCTGTGATCCAGACGAACCTTCGAACCACTGAAGTGATTTGACCGAACCTAGCTCCATGCCACGAACCCTACGGCGAACCTATTGGGGGGGGGGAACTACTAAGAGGTTTGCTGACCATGTGACCACTCGGTTGCAACATCCATGGACCTAATTCGTTTAATCTGATCTAATTACTAGCCCACATGTTCATTTGAACTAAGCAATTCAACCGGTCCATGAACGAATAGTTTGGCCCAACATCAACCATTCGGCCCACATTGGCTAGTTTCGGCCCAAGAACAAACAAGAACCCATGATCACCTAACCCGGCCCATACGCATGTCATTCGGCCCACAATACTTAGGGATGAGAACAAACACTTAAAAGGAATAATAATGGGTAACATGCATGTGCAATTTCAATAATTTACTACAAAGATGGTGGAATTGAGTGTAAATTGTAATTATAAATGGTAATAAGCTTCAAGACGTCACAACATGGCAAGGTCAAAACAAAATGGAACATAAAACACATAACGTGTTATACTAAGTTCAATCTAAATTGATTTAATGTTAGAGTGAATGTATAACCATTAAACCAAGGCTGAATGACGACAAAGACCGAGACTTATGGGTGCTAGCCAACTTTAAGGGCTAACACAAACACACGCACAAACACACGCACAAACACATACTTAAAAACTTATACTTATAAGTCACATACAACGTGAAATCAATACAGGATTGTGAATACAACAACAAGTACAATCAAGAGCGCGTGCACTTCTTGTTTAAATTAAGTCAACCACTTCAATAGCAAGGTGAGTTCATATGCCCCTTTTCTAATCTTAACTGATTTTAAACTCTCGGGGCTGAGAAACATGCTTAACTTTTATTTATTTAAAAGTTTTAGTTTAACATATTGCTTATACTTTGATTAGATAATATTGCTTGACTTATTATCATTTATCATTGTATGCATGCTTGTATGATCATGATATGACAGGAACAATTAAGATGAATAGGATAATATAATTTCATAACTCATCAACACAATAGAATAACATAGTTGTAAGATTATATTTTACAACACTTAGTTATTCTTACAAGAACAAACATTGAGATAATCACAGGTGAACATGATGACAACAACAACGAAACACATGAATGATATGAAGATAATATATCCTCATAATATCATTCAACACCAGAGTTAAGTGAGTGTAATAAGACAAGTTCTTATAACACTTAGCTTACAACTCGATACATATTACAAGATAACATGGAACAAGTATCATCCACCACCTGAGTTGACTAAGTGTAGTAAGACTAGTTCTTACCACAGCTTAGTGACAACATGGTGACTATATGGAACAACAAGGAATGATAATCATGATAATGTAACTTCATGATAACAACATCATTCACACAACAATTAACATAATGGAATAAGACTAGTTCTTATTTAACTTTGTTAACAACAACGATAACATACAACATTGATGAACACAATACAATTGATTGCTATTGAACTGTCTGTATTATATCATGTCAATCATGTGCCATATATTCAAGTTTCATTGTAAGTCCCTTATCAGAATCGTTTACCAGTTAATTTAGTGGGATCTAAACCGACGATAGCATAGTGGTACAAGAGGTTTGACAAACCTCCGACGAGTGAGGTCGGTATGTTAGGCGTAACATCAATTGGCCGGTAACGTATGACCGGTAACAGGGCGACGATTAGTCAGGTTTGGTAAACGACACATGGTGATATCATTCGACAGTGATATTGTAATTAATCCATCGTTTCTTGTTGTCTAGTAGACTGAGGAATTTATTTTCTCTCATGTCATATTTCTAGTAACAGTTCGATGAGGTCTATGGTAATACAAAGTGGTAGAGGTAAATTGGATGCATTGTAATATGATTATGTGAGGATTGCAATGGATTCCTTTTAGGCTCTATGCGCTTCAAGTTGAGAACAAATATCAATTGGTTAACTAACACTGTTACTTTTAAAAGTGATTAACAGTTAACCCCACAAGTAATAGAATAATAACAAGGATCAGATTAAATTAATCTAATTTCCTTAACACCTCGAGGGTGTATCAATACTTCGGTTTGATAACTAAACCCCTCATATTATATTATTCTACATATGGTTCAATGGGTGATGTATACAAACGGACGGGTGAAATGAAAATGGGGATTCATAGTTGTATTGCAAGTGGTATTAAGTTCTATTAGATATGTGGTAGGATGTTGGCTGGGGCTTGGTTCCCCTACATATGCCATATATATAAGCATAGCTAATAGGATGAGATATCACTTGTAAATATAACTATGAAAAGGCCATTGCGTGAACAGGTGAATCAAACAACTTACAAACAACAAGTATGACATTGTGATTGTGTATGTGAACATTTCAAGGCTTTCAAATATCAAACTTATGAACTCACCAACCTAGTGTTGACTTTGTTTAAATGCATGTTTTCGCAGGTGACGAACATGTGTAGTCATCCGTGATCAAGGACATAGCTAGTGGACTTGTAGAAGACCTAGCTACATTTTGTATTGACATATTTTGAATGACAAAAGAGTGAATCATCTTTTGTATATCTTGTACAGTCACAAGATAGAAACCACAATGATTTTTTGGTAGAATTACTTAGTTAAATTATGGACATGACTATGTAATTTAACTTTGTAATTATGTATTGATGTCATTTTAGCATGTCTCATTTATATCTCATGTGCTGTGTAAACAATCTGATCATTTCGATTATCAAACGATATCGCGCCCCGAGACCTTTCCGCCCGACGGGAAAGTCGATCCAACCCGCCGGCTCGGGGTGTGACACTGTTGAAATGCTAATGGTTTCTTTGTGATCAGGCTGCTGAAGATGTTGTCTGAGTGGAGTTGGATAGCAATGACAACTGGTTCATACATGTCTGACTGCACTTTCTTGCTTTCCTTGGTTCATACACATTAGAGGTGGTGGAACCAATAGATGTGAAGAAAGTCAAGGGACAGGTATATTCTGTGAATGCTCTTATGGATTACTTAATTTTTAAAATTTTAAGGTTAAGCAGACAAGTGCTAGATTAACACTGAAGTTGAATTTAAAATGATTTAGCTTTAGTGCTTCAAGGACAAGTCTTATCGTGTGGAGGAACATCTCTGGCTTTATTTTTTTTAGCTTAATACCAACTTCATTGGACCTTTTTGAACCTGTGATTCAGAAGGACTATGGTTGCACTTTTTGTAAACTTTGTTTAAGTGTGATTTTTAATTAAAAAAAAAGATTTCATTTTTTATTTGTTAGAACTATTTTTTAATATGTAAAGGTATATAAAATCATTAATCATTAGAATATAGTTATAAAAAAAGATTGTAAAGACTAAAAATGACATGTGACAATAATTCTTTTAAAAATTGACATGTGGCAAAATATTTACTCTTTTATTAGAGATTTTATTAGAGAGTATAGATATAGATTCCTTCCTGCTGCTGTTTTAGAACATAATTTTAGATTTTTTTTCTTTTTCTTTTTGTTTTGTATTTTGACAATTGTGGCAGGGATATCTATCTATCTAGAGATCATTAGAAGGATTTATTAAATCCAAATTTGGCTCCTACAAACAAAGTGATTTGATTGTTAAACGTTGTGTTCTTTTGTTGTATAAATAATGTGATCAGGTTTACATTTTGTGATAAAAATTTGGCGCTTACAGACCGGTAAACTGGTAATTATTATTTGATCGGGTTTACGTTTTGTTAGGAATTTGCGTTTTTCAGTGACTGTAATTCTGCAAGTTTCAAAATAACTTATTACAAGTAAGGTGTGTAACATTTAATGATTAGGAAATGGGTCACACCGCAGCGGCGCAGCATGGCGCGAGTTTTTTACCAGTGTATTTACATAAGATATTGAAAAATTGAACCTTTCAGCCTATAATTAGCCCTAAGACATGACTTTTCTCAGAAACAGAGTGATTCAGATTTTACAGAAGGCAATTTCTGTTAACATTCAAGAAATTATGCCATTGCACCATCATAAACAACTTCAAGCATTTACTGATTCAAACCATACCAATATACCATACATAAGAGCTAAATGTAAACACAGAGTCACAGATCAGCACATGCAGACTACAAAAACTGGAATGTCATAAAGTGGGTGCCATATATCACAATTTGCCAAGATATAACAAGCACCACATAGATATTTGGTTTATGTTTGTTGTATGTCCCTAAAAAATGGCACCTGCAAATAACTAGGGATACCCTTACACCTAGCTACAGTTATGCAGACATACTGAGACTCTAATCAAGAAAAACAACCACCACCATACCCAGTAAGTCACAAACGTATCATTGCTATTTGTAGGATATGGGTGAGTAAGATGTAAGCAAACCTTGTCTCTGTTCCTGTAGGTAAGAGAGGTTGCCTCCAGAGACGCTCCCGTTTCAAGTACAAACAAACATAATCAAGCAAAATACAAAAATATGAAGATAAAACACACAAAATGTAGCACAAACTTTCCATCTCTTGGCTACTAGCTCAAATTCTTTCACCAAATCAATTTAGAAAGTTTTAACATAAGATGGTATCTATGGAGAAACACAAATGCTAAAACCACAAGGTTGGTAAAAGACTAAACGCGTATGCAAAAAATTATGATGCAGTGAGTAATGTTCATAGTTCAAGATCAGTTCATTATATCATGAAGGACATTAGTTTTAAAAGCTTATATTAAAATCAGGACTTGTATGCTGAACAAATTATGCTCCCAAATCTAGAACCATAAAAATGTAAAAGTCTACAGTCTTCCTGCTAATACCTATAGCAATATAGCATCTATGGGGGAAAAAAAATGCTAAGTCCACACCATTGGTAGAAGCATATGCAAAAACTTAAAATGCAATGAGCAAATGTTCATGATTCACATTCATCATGTTTTGTTATATAATAACAAACCTTAATTCCAAAAGAGTATACACTAGAATCGACTATCAAGACTCCTATTTTGAACAAAATATGCTCCTAAACCCATGCCCATAACTGCAAAAAATGAGAATCTACAAACTAGTCACTGTATACTCCATATCAAAAATCCAATTTTCTGAACCATGTGACAACAAATAAAAAACCCTTTGATCTCCATTGGCCATTGCAATCCTATATAAGATTTCTATAATTGTGATACAATTTTCATGAATTAACATCTCAAGATCCTATAATAAGCATAATGTAATCATTTTGCTTATAGTCATACAAATTAAAGCGGTGAAAAGTATGTGAAATAGCCTTAAATTAGACAGAACAAATTCAAAAAAGAGTGAGATCAACAACAAAAATTCGAAAAAAAACGATCCTCAATATAACATAAACAGATAAAAAGAACAGAATCAGAGAACAAAAACCTAATCAATCTCCTGAAGAGATGCACCAGCAGAAACATCATCCACCGTAAACTTCCCCTTCGATTTATCACCGGCACGGCCCTTCGCCTTCCGATCAAGCAACGACTTCCGGTCCTTATCAAGCTTAAGCTTCGTAATCACAACTTTCGACGGATTGATTCCGACATTAACAGTCTGCCCGTTCACCTTCTCGCGAGTAATCCTCTCGACATGAATCACCCATTTCCGACGGTAAACCTGAACCACCTTACCTTCACGGCCCTTGTAGGTTCCACGAACAACCTGCACCTCATCGTCTTTCCGAACAGGAACTGACCGGACGTTGTACTTGGTTCGGAGGTCGGTGGAGAGGGGTGCGCTCATTAGCACACGGCGGACGCTCGATGGTGCGGTGAAATGCGCCTTCCGGCATTTCCGGCGAGAGCTGGTGACTCGTGGGTTGTACTTCATCTCGATCGGATGCGTAGGGTTTGGGGTTGAACAACGGCGAAGAGGATGTTATAGGGAGGCTGATTTAGGGTTTGATATAAAGACTTGAATGGCCTTTGTAATTTTCTTCATTTACAAAAGAAAAAATTACGGTTTTAACGAATTAATTAAAATCTTTAACCAATTCAATCCAAAATTAATCTTTTAATAATGAATTGTCTGCCACTTAAACAATTAACAGCTTCGGCAACGTAGTTGAACTTTTTTGTTTACCATTTAACATTTTTAGCTATACATGTGTTCAAAAACATTAGGTGTTTTGTGTTTAAACAACACACAAAGTGTCACAAAATTGTAACACATTTAGATACATACATAGATAATGAAGGTATAAAAAATACTAGAAAATTGCTTTATCTCTATATTATATCCTATCCCCTAAAATGAAGTATAAGAAAATGAAAAATGCTACCACCTTATTTTTATAAAGGGTTAATTTTTGTAGAAACATAACCAACTTTTGATTTTGTTCCAATTAAATCACTGAAACTTTGTTTTTTTTCAATTTGGTAACCTAAGTTTGATTTATGTTCTAATTTATACTATGTAATAAAAGAATAACACTCCGTCACTTGTCGTTTTCTGGTTAAACTACATGGCACGTGTCATTAAATGATTGGACAAATTGCAATTGATGCCACTTGTCACCATTATATTAATCTTTAATATTTTAAAAATAAATTAAATTTAATAAATGTAATCAAGTCAAACTTCCTAATTTAAAAAGATGATATTTATTTTCTTTTAATATTATTGAAAATTGAATCATATCAAACTTTCCAATTTTGATTAATAATTTTGAAATTCAAAAAGTATCAAATTGAATTATAAAGATAATCAATAGAAAAATTTTAAATTTTAATTAAAAAAAGAATAATGATGATAATTATATTTTATTATTGGTTTCAAATTTGTACGATTATTAAATCTATTATTATTCTGCAATTAATATTTATTTTTAATTAAAGTCATTCTGCAAATTAAAAAACAAAAGGTTATTATAAAAAATCATTTTGCAATTTTTATATCTTAATTGTTAATTCGTATTATTTCATATAATTTTATGAATCAGCGCGTGTAATACACGGGGTCAATAAGCTAGTACTAGATAAAAAAACTGGATAACAGGTAATCTTGATTCATTTAGGCTTTATAAGTGCATTTTTAGATTATTTTATGACCAATTTGATGATTTTATGACCCGTTTCCATAACATTTTGAAAAAAAAAACACAAAATGCACAAATGAGTCTAAAATACGTTTAAAACTTTCAAACGGGTCATAAAATCATATAAAAATGCACTTATAAAGCCTAAACGAATCAAGATTATCTGTTATCCAGGTTTTTTATCTAGTATTAGAACATAAATCAAACTTATGTTACCTAATTGAAACGAAACAAAGTTCCAGTTACTTAATTATAACAAAATCAAAAGTTGATTATGTTTTTATAACATTTTCCCCTTTTATAAATGATTATCATCTCTCATTATTTGGTAATCTTTTGATAACTTCATTATATGAAGAAAACAAAGATTGTACTAGGAGGACAATACTTTATGCAACTAGAAGGGTCCTAATATTCATACATCACTCTCATTATCTATACATCATACTTATATACTAGCCCACTTGGTAGAGACACTGCCTCTTATAAAGGAGGTCTTGGGTTCAAATCCAAGCAAGGGGAATATTGAGTGTAATTTAGGAGTAGGATAGTATGGCCGTTCAAAAAAAAATCTATACATCATACCATGGTTGGAGGAATCGCTATGCGCTACTAGGTCGGTCGACTGGGGAGTTGCGAGTACTCGGCCTAAGCGGGGAGTACTCGGGGAGTACTCGGATACGGTAAATGATAAAAAAAATAATTTTTAAAAAATTATATATATATCAAATATCATATGTTTACTAGTATATATAACATATATAGTGAATATCAATAGAAATTAAATATATATAGGGAAAATAAAACACTAATTGGTGAAAAACAATGAAAACTAGTGAAAAACAGGGAAAATTGGTATAAAATAGCGAAAAACCGAGTTGGTCCGAGTAGGTCCGACTTGGCCGAGTTTGACCGAGTCGGTCCGTGTTTGACCGATTTTTTCCGAGTTTGACCGAGTTTTTTTGGCCGAGTTGGTCCGAGTAGGCCCGAGTTGGACCGAGTAGGCCCGAGTTGGACCGAGTTTGACCGAGTCCGAGTTGGTCTGGCCGAGTAGGAGAAAATCGGTTCGGCCAAGTTCCGAGTACTCGGCCGAGTAGGCCGAGTTTTACAACACTGCATCATACTTAGATCAAATCAATCACATCATACTTACATAATTTTGACTTATACATATTTTTTAAATATTTTTTAATATTAAAAAGTATGAAATGATGATATTATTGTTACACCGGTGTACCAATATCAATAGTCTTCTAGAAATTTGTACAGGATTTTACGTTGTTGTTCATTTGTTTTGCTACTTTAGATGTTTACGGGGCACATATTTTTCTTTCTTTTCTTTTTTCTTTTTAATTTACTTTCATCTCTTTTTATTATTTTTTAGGTTAATACCACGTGTATTACACATGTTAAATAAAGAGATATCATATATAAATACTAACAAAAATTTATATATTATCAGATGATTTTATCATAATATAATTAAAATTTAGTATAGCTTAATAATTTAATTAATAAAATAATTATATTATTTTTAAAACCCTAATTTTTTCAAAGTTTATTTTCTTCGAACATATCATTTTTTTAAAATTTATAATATTTTTTTTTAGAAAGTGTGTATCTTAACATTAATATATTTTTGTTGTATTAAAAATCTTTGTTAATTTAAAAATGTATAAAAGATATATTTAATATGAGATGTATTTAATGTGAGAGAGATGTGAGAAAATAAAGTTAGGTGTTTTAGGAATATAGCATGCGTCCCTAAAAACCTTTATTTATTAGAATAGATAAATTCAACTCGTGAACACAACATGAAGTCGTGAATGATGATGTTGCCTTTTAAAAAATTTAATCGTAATGTATAAAATTGTAGGCATGTTACACTTTAAATTTGTTAAATTCTGATTAAGGCCAAAAGGTTAAAGAATTTGTTAAATTCTGATTAAGGTCAGTCTTGTTAGTATGATGTTAGTCCCAAAAGGTTAAAAGGTGAACTAAATGACTAATGAGTAAAATCACAAGTTACACACCCCAAATATTTGCACTACCGGCTAGGCCAAGCCAAGCACAGTCTTCTAGCATTAACGATGCAACATTACTATTTCCGAGCAGACTCGAGATCGTCTAGCGACATGTCTGAACCATCAAACGAACGCACCATCACCGACTTGTTATCACTCCTGATCCCACCATGCTCAATTTCTTCTTGACCCGCAGCATCACAAGCCGCCGTTAGCCCAGAAACTTGAGACGTCTCTTTGGCATGGAAGAACGCGTACGGTCCCCAACCTTCAGCATGATATGGTGGAGCAAAGAACTGCAAGTAGCAAAAAACCGCCATTGTGATACCTGCAAGACATATGGCACGTATTATTCGTGCAACAAGAAAGACGGTTAGTTATAACTTATAAGACCGTGAATTAAGGAATGCACCTATAAAACCTCCACCGATGACATCCTGCCAGTGGTGCCGATAGTTATCGACTCTTGATATGGCAACAAGACAAGCGACAAGCAACGGGAAGAAGACTATGCATAGCTTTGCCACATGGCCTTCGCGATTAAATGCTTTAATTTTTCCAGACAAGTAAAGTGACAAAAATCCGAGACCAGAAAAAGACCCTGCAATGAGATTGTATGTAAATTGTGCGCGCAATTAGTAATTATTTGAGAGAAAGTGTACATAATGAGCATATGTTTGCTCACACGAAGAATGCCCGCTTGGGAAACTCTTGTGGCCTTGTCTTATAACGTCGATATCACCATGACATATAACGTCTCCCCATCGATCATAAAGCTGAGATGATGATCAACAACAAAAAGTTAAAGGATCAAGTATAGATGGCAATTTTGAACTGTTAAATTGAAAAGGGGGCTCCTTTTGGTTGTGTTTGACCTAAACCGGGTCGAATTCAAATATATTTGTTTGTAACAAACTGAATCAAACGGGTCAAATGGGTTGAAAATCATTCGTAGTAAGATTTTAATGTTTATAACATCCTTGATTGTTATGCATTCAAATATATATTATTATCATTATAATCAAATTTAGAAGTTTTGTGAGTGAACACAACCCGATCCACCACACAACACGTGTTTCAACCTGCACCAGGGTAGAACCTTTTTCAACCTGAACCCAATTTCACACACTAATGAGCCCAACCCGTTCCATAAGTTTCAACCCATGCCCAATAAACAATATTTTTCAACCCATTACCCAACTTGACTTACCGCACAAGTATACCAAGGAATAACCTTTTCAATTCCGTTACCCAACCCGACCCACTAAACGAGTTACAACCCATACCATGGAACAACCCTTTTCAACTTGAGCCCAATAATTTGACCCATTGCCGAGTCCGACCATCACAGGAGTTTCGAGTTTTAACCCGTACCAAGTACCAACCTTTTTCAACTCAAGCCCAATTTGACCCATAACCCAACCCGTTATATGAACACTATATTATTGAAAATTACAAAATTCTAAACCGGCATACATCTTTTCCATCCGGAAAACACCGCCAGAAAAAATCAGGCCGGGGCCGGCCCACTGCATCTTTTATAGCTTCTGTTATAACACCGGTTATAAAAACAGCAAACAAAAGCCCTGTGGCAACAAACAAAGATCAAATTATCCTGATCCATCGATTCATTTGACCCTAATCAAAAGTCAAAATTAAAGATTGTATCACCTAAAACTGCATGATGAAGATCATAAACATCTCTTCTGTGATGATAAAACGCTACAAAAACACCAATTGGCAAGAAAACTGCATACAACTATTAGAAAAAACAAGAAATCAGTAACAAAACAACCATTTTCGTTCAGAATTTGTTGTAAAAAATTGACGAAAACTGAACTCACGGGAACAGTCCAAAACGGGATGGTGCTATCCGTCAATGGATACTTGAAATCAGTCATCATGTCTCTTCCAACATACCGATTGAACGGATGAACAAGGCTTAGAATGATCATAATTGCTAACAGAAGTGAAAGAATCAACCAATCGTGGATGTGGGTTCGGGCTAATGCGAGTCCATGAGACCTGATTGTATGTGTTTCTCTCTGTGAATCCATTTTTCTAGTCTGGAATCTGGATGATGAACTACTTCATGAAATTTTGTTGTGAGTGCTCATCGATGATCACAGTAAAAAGGGTTTAGTGACATGATTTCGGTCATGGTGGAAGATCAGGGCGGATCATCGTTGTTGTGATAAGTTTTAACAATGGCGGTAAACGAGAAAATTAACCTAGATAACGGGGGAGTTGCAGAAAGAGGATATGAAGAAGAGTGTGGTTTTTGGTGGCTAATGATGGTGATGACACGTCAATGGCGGTTTCCATAACCATGAAAGGAGGCGCCAAGTTGGTTTTGCAGTCATTTTTTCGAACGTACGACGACACTCAAGACGGAATTTTAACAATTTCTTTGGATTTGACGCTTTGAGGCGTACGTTCAAGTCCACACCAGAAGAAACCTCACAACTGGATAAACCCTCAACCTTGCCTTAGTAAATATGTTTCGATCCGAATTCAAACCAAGACCACTTAAATAGAATTTAAAAAGTAACATTAGGATATAAGCCTTTTTATGGTTTGTGGTCATTTAGTTTTAGTTAATTTTAATGAAATTTACATTTACCTCGTTAACTTTAAAAATTTTATAAAATCATTTCTTCACTTTACCGTGGTGTATCATATAGAATTTAGTTTATGTAAAGCAAAATATTAAAATAATCGTAGGTTTATCTAATATATAAAAATAATAACAAAATGACTTAAATGATAAAAAAAAAATAATAACAAAATGATTTGAAATGATCAAAAATATAAGTACGATGATAAATATGTCTTTAAATTAGTTATGAATATTAAAATAATAAATATCATTGTGTACTTTTAGTCTTCTAATATGTAAATCTAATAATAATGGGTGCTATTATTCTTACACTCATATATAAAGTCATTGTAAGAGTCGTATAGCACACCTAATACGACTTATATACCGGGTACATGTTTGTATGATTGTATATGATATGTCTGATTAGAGCATGAGGGAATGAACTTTAGGGAGGTAATACATGTTGTGTATCATCCTCTTATACGGCCTGTATAGTTAGGTAAATGTGTTAAATTATAATTATAGGGTGCATAAATATACCGACCCATATTAAATAAACAACAAATTTATATAATAGATAAGAAGAATGAAAAAAAAAAGACGAAATAATATATATAAATCATAAAACATGATAACTAATACATATTACAAAATTAAATAACCTGAAACATAAATCACAATGACCAAAATATTATTATAGAAATGTCACATGTCAATACAAGAGTTATTTCTAGGCTTAGACATACATGCATGCATATATGGATCTACACTAGATGCATATATATATATATATATATGTGCACATTTTTATACCATATTAAAAATAATGTAGTAGAAAGGAGATAAACAAAAATAAAATTACCAAGAGATTAACAAATCAATTTGTCATTTCTTTCATTTTAAGTGAAGTGTTGTTATATACAATTCTTTTATACTTGATTTCTCAACATATATTAATATTAATATTAATGGTTATGAAATTATTGTTTTAATACTATATCCATGTTACTCAATCTGTATATATATAGTATATACGGATTTGACCATGAAGTTGTTTACGTGTGATTGAATGCATGCATATTATCCGTGCGAATTGCAGGCAACTCCACAAAACATGTTTAATTTCTTTTCTTTTGCTTTCATTTCATTCATCTAGTTACAACATGGGTAAGAAAAGGTACGATCTCAATGACACTGATAAACCACCAAATCATGTCCCAATCGATTGTCATCGCCACCATCACCACCACCACCATCGTCATCATAATCATCTGAAGCCGAAGAAGATCAGACCCGAAGCTAAACTGTTACGCACTCTTAATTCCCATTTCAAGAAGCTCGCGAAATGTCATTCGAGAAAAGTTATTTCTTGTTCGTCTCCTCGTGCCAACGACTCGTTTGAAGATAATAAACATCACCATGATCATGTTTCTTGTCGGTTGAAGCTTGATTATAAGGATGATTTTGGAGAATGGTTTATGAGTGCTGATTTGGATCATGATGATCGTGATGGAGATTACATGGGAGAGTTTGGATTTGGTCAAGAATTATGTTTGGAAACGATGTCGTTTCTTGGATTAGAGAACAATGAGGATCTTTTTGGTGGGGATGGTGTGTTTGATCCTGATTTGGGTTCTAGCCATAGCATGGTTGTGGTGTTTGATGAAGATGGGTCCGGGTCTAGGTCTTGGTCGTACATACCCGACCCAGTTATGAATTTGGGTAATGGTGATGAAGGTAAGTATTTATACGACATGTTGGAGCTTTCGTCGCAAGAAGATATGATTAGTGAGTTTTTAAGGGTTAACCTTTTTGTTTCTTGATTAAACTAATTGTGTATAATCTCATTTAGAAGTGTCGGTGTCTTTTGTTAACACCAACCTCTTTGTTAAATATGATTTCGTTTTATTTTAAAGGGAAAAAAACTGCTTGAATGAGCGGTTAAGACGTTGTCTTTATAGTTGCAAGTTCGAAACATGTGACGAAACGATAATTTTTCTTTTTAATTTGTTTTTTTTTTCTTTTTTTTTTTCCAACTCTAGTCCTTTTAATTTATAATGTTTCAATTAACCCTTATAGTATATATTCTGATTCTTCAAGATTGTTTTTCCTCTTTAATTTTTTATGCACAAAATTGTTTATTATAATCAAAGTTGTGCATAGTGAAGTTGGTTAGTACATGATTTTAATTTATCTCGTAACACGGGTTCAAATCCAGACATTAGCGAACAACACTTTTTTATATGTATAAGAGTGTATTTTATCGACACTTTAATCTTTATAACCAAGCCACTACACCGCTTTACTTGTAAAGATGATCAACTTTACTTGTTATATATATATATATTTTATTATTATTTTTATACAAGCATCGGCTAACTCTGTGCCAGTACTCACGATAATACAGAGGATGCAAACGTTATCTGCAATGTTGGGCGTAAAGCGTCTATAGGTGAATTTTTAAGTCCCTTCATTCTTCCTCTATGTTGTTTACGGAATCTAGTTCTTTTGGGGTTATGGTTGATGTTTGTTTTGAATCCCATCTCTATCACAGAACCGGGCATGAGGAGTTCTCACTAATCACTATTACACATTTACACTAAAGGGATTCTAGTCTAAAGATAGCTCATAGCTCCTTAACTTCTCATATGGGAGGTCATGGGTTGAAGTTTTGTCTAAAACAAATATTGTTATGGGTTGAGACATGGAATTTTTTTAGTTATGGGTTTCCTCCTAGGCAAATGAGTCAAGTCATCATGTATTGTTCTTCAGGTGGATTAGGTTATCTATTTGTCAGGGTGAGCCCGGACGTTTTCTGTTAAAAAAATAAATTGATCACCTATTACTACCAATTTCAAGGATGCATGCATTATCAAATCCTATTAGATTTTTAAAGCTAACTTATCTAACAAGTTCTAAATATCATAGCCATCTATAACATGCAGTTAGATCAGACATCATTTTTGTTGTACTTTAGATTTAAACCCTATTTCTACCAACAACTCTAAAGAAGTTCATATTTTATAATGTTATTAATAACTTTAAAACAAGAAAATTAAGATAATATTTATACTGATTATAAATAATACATTGAAATATTTTCTTAAAAACTATGAGTTGTGTAAACATGTTCCAAAATTTCAATTAACCTTTTATTTTCAATACAACTCAGTTTTCGTTAAAATAAATATCCGATTGTTGAAAAATAAACAAAAAATGCATTTAAATTATTCAAAAAGTTATTGAGCACAAATTATTAAAAATATTAAATTAAATGTTTGTGAAAATATTATTAAAAACAAAAACCAAAATCAAATTGATCTAGTGTGAGCACAAATTGATGGCCCTGCTATGCCATTCTAGGCCCTACAAGTCATTGGTGTTTCAAAATTTCAATCAACCTTTTATTTTCATTACAACTCAGTTTTCGTTAAAATAAATATCCGATTGTTGAAAAATAAACAAAAAATGCATTTAAATTATTCAAAAAGTTATTGAGCACAAATTACTAAAAATATTAAATTAAATGTTTTTGAAAATATTATTAAAAACAAAAACCAAAATCAAATTGAACTGGCGTGAGCACAAATTGATGGCCCTGCTATGCCATTCTAGGCCCTACAAGTCATTCTAGGCCCTACAAGTCTATGGTGTGAGTTAGTGGGTATGCCCTGGCCTAAAGAGAGTCTCAAACAATGGAATCCTATTTTGACTCTAGTTCAGTGTTTTCAAACCCGGACCAGACCGGCCGGTCGGACTGGGATTCGAAGATTAGAGCGGCCCTGTTCTAGGTTCAAAACCGTTTTTGGGTGACCCGGCCGGTTGGACCGGCGAACCGGTGGTCGGACCGGTCATTGAACCGGTTTTTTTAATTTTTTTTTATATTTTTTTGATTTTATATATATATATATATATATATATTTATAAAATGTTTATAAAATCATCCGGTTCTCAAATCCGGTCCGACCTCTGACCGGTAAGGAGACCGGTTCGATGTCCGGTCCGGTTATGAAAACATTGCTCTAGATTGTGAAACATGTGTTAAATGCCTACTAAACCTAAACACCACACAAGTGGATTATCCCCAAGGACACTCCGATATTCAAGTCAATAATCGACAAAAGATAATAAAGTGTATAACATATAAACATATATATATATATATATATATATATATGTATGTAAACAAGTATATAAAGATAAGGAATGAGACTTGACCCTTCTAAGGAAATATGTATATAAATGTATGATGCTTATGAAGATGTCGTGACGCCATCAAAGAGATGAAGGAAGGAGGTAAAGAGTGTAGTCTAAGGCAGGCAAGGAAAACATATCCTTTGGCAGAGATCTTGAGTCTTTGCCAATACAAGCAATGATAAGTAGATCGTAAAGAAAAACTAAGTTCTCCGGATGAAGGAAATGAATCTCTTATTTATAGAAGGGAAGATGAACTTTACCCCACCTGAGCCTAACCAAGCTTCTTGGGTTAGCTAAGTTTTCTAGACATTGCTAAGGTTGGCAAGGCCATACATGAATTGCTAATGTAGAGACTAGCAATGCTGATCCGGTAGTGGTTGGTATGCATTGCTAAGATTTAAAGGAAAACTTGCTTTAGTCATACCCTACATCATCAATACATGCTTACTAAACCTAAAAACTACACAATAAACAAAGCATGTTATTTATTCCACACTAAAACAAACATAGTTAACAACCAATTTAGAGACATGTAATGCTTAAATGTTTAATATGAAATTTAACAAGTTCAATAACACTAATGACATAGTGTGTTACATGACTAATTATAAGAAGTCCAAATACAAGCTCCACACAACTCAAAAAAACATGATAAAAGACGTTAAATGCTTTGCAAAAGTTAATGAATACATATAAGTGGGGTTAGAAATTTAGAAGAATATATTAAAAATTTTATATAATTATAAAAAGGGAAAACTTCATACAAATATAACCAACTTTTTAAAGTGTTCCAATTAAGTCACTCAAACTTTTTTTGTCTCAATTAGGTAACTCAACCTATATTAAGTGTTCTCATTCTATGATTTCCACCTATTAAGCAGGTCATCATGGAGACATGACATCTCCTTTTTCTTTTATTTTTTTTGAACGATGACGTGTAAATGACATGGCGTTATTTTTTTTTTGACATATAACATGATTTTGATTTTAATTGAAAAAATATTAAAAAAGTTATTTTTCTTTTAATTCTCAGCCCTAAAAAAAAGAATATATTTTCTGTGACACCCCGTAAATTCCAGGTCAACAATTCTTTTAAAATAATAACAGTTTATATTATTAGAACATACGTGGCACCAGAATTGGTTTTAATTTAGTGTGACAGGTGGCACGATAATGCAAACACAAACAATCGCACTGTAATTCGAGGAATTACCGGAAACACACACACATGTCTTAAAACTCACGAACGTTGGTGAACAATCAAACAGTTGATGCAATTAAACAACATTAAATGATATGTGAACATATGACAAGTAAAATCATGACAAACGTCGAAAAACGATAAACGATAATGAAAAACGGACAAAAATCAAATCAAATGAGTAAAAATGGGCCATTGGGCCAGCCCAGGACCCATCGCGGTACGCGATGAGGCTTGGCGAATTCCTTCGCAGTACGCAAAGGATGGTTGGGCAATTTGAATTCCCCGAAATCCTTCGTGGTACGCCACAACCGATCATTTCCACCTTGGCGGTACGCGACGTGTTTCGGGAGAGAGCCCGATTATTTTAATCATAGTGGTACGCCAAGACCATGCAACTAGGGTCTTGGTGGTACGCGAAGCATCCCTGAACAAAAAATCTTTATAAAACCAACCCAGCTTCATTCTATCCACTTTTACCCGATTCTCTCGAACTCACTCGCACATTTTCGACCTATTTCACTCTGTCAAACTCCTTGCCATCATCCAAAAGCTATAGGAAGGTGTTAGGAGCTCCATTGAAGGCTTGAAGATTTCAAGAAGATTGAGAAGATCATCTAGCACCACCAACATCTTGTTTCCTGCTTTGGAGTTGCTATTAGCCATTTCCAGAGGTTTGGAGCTTCTGTCTTTGCACAAGAACAATAATCTAGAGCATTCAAAGGTAGATTACATGACCATTTTGCACTAAACACTCACTAAAACACACTGCAAGGCTAATCATCCACATGCAACTCTATCAAAGGCACATGCACGAATTTTCACTCATTTAAATCTGTGATATTAAGTCTTGATGACTGATTTGGGGTTATTGGAATGAATTATGATGAATAATATTGAGATTTGTGATATTTGGAGTAGATTAGTGTCATATTCCCAAAAATGGAAACTTTTGGTGACATGCAACGATGGTCCATGATGTTACAAGTCATATTGTGTATGAATAAATGATGAGTTATGATATTTGGATCATCTATGCTAAGCCTTATAGTTATTTGTTGTCAAGAAATGGTGATTTGAGCATGTTACTAAAAATAGTAACTTTTAAAGTACAAGTTGTTAATAGAAGATGATTTTGAGATATTTTGTATGTTTAGATGATGATAATGTGTACATAAACATATTTGTATAGCTTGATTTTGATTAGATTGAGTGCATGACCAACTTGCTATATATAGTAACTTTGATTTGGGGCTTTTTGCTAGAAATGGTATAGGAACTTGTTAAAAGGTTAAATATGATGGTGAGGGTCATATTATGATAATGTGAAGGTATATGCATGATGGTTGCTGACCAAACATAATGAACAATGGTAACTTACTATTAATAGTAACTTTGTAATTGGGGATTTCATGAAAATATAATCTAGGAGCATTTTAAGTGGTGAAATGAGTACTTGAATGCCTTGGCGTGATATTATGAAAGTTGTTACTTGAATCGTTAGTGATTAAACATGATGAGTATAGAAACTTTCTATATTTAGTAACTTTATACGCTCGAAATGGACTTTTGTACTTATTTGATAATTTGTGACAATGTGCTATATGATAACATGATCACTTAGGGAACGAACGTGCTTAGATCGATAAAAGGTGACTTCTGATTCATACTTGCTAAATGAAGAAACGTACTATGAATAACAACTTGTTTGATGAACATACATGCAATTGCCATGCTCAGCAACATGATATGTAAGGACGTATATATATTATGCGTACGTGCACAACTTGTCAATCGAGGAAACTTGACAAACACTAAACAAACATTAACAAACTACAAACATATCACCAACAAGTCGTTGAGTCAACACGGTCAAACACAAGTCAAATAAAGTCGAACATAGTCAAACACAACAACTTAGAATTGTTTGGACACGAACATGGTCTAAGTAGACCAACACGAACACGAACATGAACATGAACTCATACTACCTATGTGTTATAGGTGACAGTGTCACACCCCTAAATTCCCACTCGTGGTGTCAGTCCACATGGGTGTGACGTGGCCAGAATCACAGCTCAAGGTCATATAGAACACCTCTATATGCGTTTACAATCACAATGTTTGACATACAAGTAATAAAACAGTTTGCAGCGGAAAATAATATAATAAGTTAAGCAGCGAAAATAACGTGTTTGATATATGCAGCGGAAAATAAATAGTTGTCAGACACTACATTGTATCAATTCATAACATAAATAAAACTGTTTTTCAAAAGACAGATATCATGAATGCGGGATCCTATGCTCATAATCCCTAATGTGCATTCCTGCTCCATAGCCTGCTAGCTACCTGAGAATACAAGTTTAAGAAAAAGTGTCAACACAATGGTTGGTGAGTTCACAGGTTTTGATATACATATATAGTAAGAAAGTGTGTCATGCTGTTTATCAAATGTTAGTACCGAGCCCTAGGCTCCAAGTGTCAGTGCGTCACTACCGAACTAGACCTGTTTGTACTTGCCTCCACTGTGTCTCGTACACACAGTAAATTAGGTCAGAGTTTGCACGGGTTATGACACCCAGTCAACATTGTGCCCCGTGGGGTTGGTCATACCCTAATGGATCCATCCAAATCTACCACGTTGTTCGTACATTAACGGTAAGACTTTGTGAGGACTTGTTACGAGTTTAACACTTAATGTTTGTCCAATAAACCAGCATACACCAAAAATGTTTGTACAGTAATAAATGTTTGACTCGATGTAACTAGTATTCTCCCCCTATTTAAAAGCGTTTGAAAAGAGTAAAGAGGGGCCGTAAACTCACCTTAGTGATCAAGAGTAATAGAGTACGCGTAAGCTCCTGTGTAGACTGCGCGTCGGTCACCGACAACCTATATCGTATACCGAACGTGAGTTTGTGTAAGTGACCGAGCTAGTATTTGTGTTAGTGCTTGTGTTTGTGTCCAACAACCTTCGGTTGTTCATGTTTGTCCGTATCGGCCCACATTGACCGTGTTTGCTCGTGTTGGTCCACATTGACCGTGTTTGACCGTGTTGGTCCACTTTGACCGTGTTTGACCGAAGTTGACCGTGTCAAGTCAACGACCCGTTGGTGAAACGTGTGACGGTTGTGAATCGTGTAGCAATTGTGCAAGTGCTCGTCGTGTGCAAAACGCGCAAGTCGCGTCTATGGACAACTTACTATTTATAGTAAGTTTCCATTTATGGAAAGTTCACAAAGCATATCGATTTTATGGTTCTAGCATGCTCATTAGTCCTACGTGATCATGTTAACACATAGCACATCATCATACAAGGTCACATAAGTCGTTTATAACATGTTAGCACACAAAAGTTTCCTAAAATGGAAAGTTTCCATTTCTAGCATACGCGATATCGGAAACCATCTAACTTGGCATCTAATCATCATGTTATAACATATCAAGCCACTTAGCATGTTCAAATCATACAAAATATCCACATGTTGGTTTTTGTACAAATAAAGTTACTATAAATAGTAACTTTGTTGTTTTTGCATAAAAATGACCATTCTATCATTCCCAAACCATTTTCACATCACCATTCATCATAACAAGCTATTTACTATCATCTAATCATGTCAACATAATCCAAATAATCATCTATCGATATTTTTACCCAAAAAGTTACTAAATATAGTAACCATGTTGAAAAAGACCATAATAACATCAAAATCACATTCTTAGGTTCCTAATCACCATAATATCATCCAAATGGCATTTCCACATACATGCATGTTTACCATTTTAACCATAACATCAATTTGTAACTAAAAAGTTACTATATATAGAAAGGTTTATAAAAATCACATTTTTTAATCATCAACTCACCATCAAATCTTGCAATATCACTTATATATTATCAAGAATCATCCCAATGTAACTAAAATCATCTACAATGCTTTAGATCATACATGCATGCATCAATATCATCAAAAATCATCATTTTAAGCATAAAGGTTCATACCCATCACTTTAGATCATCACAAAACTCAATACTAACATCATAGATCACCATCAACAGTGGTTAAATCATCAAACCCAGATTTAACATAAAGAAAATGCGTGCATGCAAGGCCATGGGGCTTGCATGTGTGCTTGTGAGCGTGCATGTGCGAGATATGGTGGCTTAAGCCACGAGGGTTGAAGTACTACCTTTATAAGTTCCCGAGCTCCTGAGATGGCGATGATAACAGTTCCTACACCTCCTGGTTCGTGGGTTTCGACAGGAACAAGAAGGTGGTGGTGGTGAATAGTGATCTAGAAGACTTCCTTCAAGGTTCTTGAGCTTCAAAGGGGCCTTCAATGGCTTCCAAGGGCTGCTACAGGGGTCTGGAGGTTGAAGATGGTCGAATGGTTGCGTACTCAGCCGAAGATATGAGTGAAATATATAGAATAGCCATCATTTGTCTTGGTTTTATAAGATTTTGTCGACTGGGCGGCTTCGCGTACCGCGATGGGGCCTCCAATTCTTCTCCGCGTACCGCGGCAGATTTCGGGAGTCAACCCAAGCGATGTAGGTCGCGCACCGCGACGATGCTCCTTGTTGGGCCATCGCGTACCGCGATGGGCCCCTGGAGAGCCCAATAAGCCTATTTTAATGGGTTTGATCCGTTCGTAGCCGTTTTCACGTCTACGAACTATCGTTTGGCCTCGTTCGAACTTCCAAGTTCAATGTGGGAGTGTTTCGTGAGGTTTCGAGTGTTGTGCTACACAATGTGCTAAACGTTCACCAACGTTCGTGTGTTTTGACACGTGTATGTTGTTTGCCGATAATTCCCCGAATTATCTTGTTGTGTGTCAGTGTTCGTACTGTCGTGCTACGTGTCACACTAAATTAATATAATTCTAGTGCCACGTGTACATAAAGTATTTAAATAAACATTTAAATAAATAATAAGCTGACCTGGAAATTACGAGGTGTCACATCCTCCCCTTGTTAGAAAGAATTTCGTCCCGAAATTCAACTCGTGTTGCCAGTGTTTGTCTGTTCCGCGAACAGGTGTGGGTACTTTTGTTTCATCTGGTCTTCACGTTCCCACGTGAATTCCGGTCCTCGTCGCGAATTCCATCGCACTTTCACTATCGGTATTTTGCTGAGTTTGAGCTTCTTGGTTTCCCGGTCCATGATCTCCATCGGTTCCTCAACGAAGTTCAATTGTTCGTCGATCTGAATCTCCTCAAGAGGAACGACAAGTGTCTCGTCAGACAGGCACTTTTTGAGATTCGAGATGTGAAATACATTGTGAACGCTGCTTAGTTCGTCTGGCAGATTCAGCTTGTAGGCCACAGGGCCTATTCGTTTGGTAATCTCGAAAGGTCCAATGTAACGAGGTTCAGTTTGCCTCGTTTGCCAAACCGTATGACTCCCTTCCAGGGCGAGACCTTGAGTAACATTCTGTCTCCCACCTGTAACTCTAACGGTTTGCGTCGTTTGTCGGCGTAGCTTTTCTGTCTGTCTCGAGCTGCTGCCATCCACTTGCGTATTTGCACGATCTTCTCAGTCGTCTCGTGCACAAGTTCTGGACCGGTCAGTTGGCTGTCTCCAACTTCAGCCCAGCAGATGGGTGATCGACACTTACGCCCGTAAAGTGCCTCAAATGGTGCAGCTTGGATGCTAGTGTGGTAGCTGTTGTTGTACGAGAACTCAACTAACGGTAGATGAGTCTCCCAGCTACTTCCAAAGTCGATAACACATGCCCGGAGCATGTCCTCCAATGTCTGTATGGTGCGTTCACTCTGCCCATCCGTCTGCGGGTGGTAAGCGGTACTCATATCCAATCTCGTACCCAAAGCCTTATGCAAAGACTTCCAGAAATGCGACGTGAATCGACTGTCGCGGTCAGATATGATCGAGATTGGCACTCCATGTCGAGTGACCACTTCCTTCAGATAAATCCGAGTGAGTTTGTCTAGTTTGTCAGTCTCTTTGATAGGTAGAAAATGGGCAGACTTCGTCAGTCGGTCCACGATGACCCAGATGGTATCGCAACCACTTGTCGTCTTTGGCAGTTTGGTGATGAAGTCCATGGAAATCTGCTCCCATTTCCACATCGGCAGTTCTGGTTGTTGAAGTAACCCTGATGGCTTTTGGTACTCAACTTTGACCTTTGAGCACGTTAGGCACTTACCCACGTAAGTTGCTATCTCGGCTTTCATGTTCGGCCACCAGTAGGTTGTCTTCAGGTCGTGATACATCTTGTCAGAGCCCGGATGTACAGAATATCGGCTCTTGTGAGCTTCGTCCATCACTACTTCTCTCAATCCCCCGTAGCGTGGAATCCAAATTCGATCCATTAGATAGTAAGCTCCGTCGTCCTTTGCTTTCATCTGTTTATCCATGCCACGCATGGTTTCAAGAGTGAGATTTTCAGCTTTCAGGGCTTCTTGTTGTGCGATCCGGATCTGATTTGGTAGCTCAGAATGAATTGTGAGTTGCAGTGCGTGCACACGTTTGGTTGTTTCCTTCCGGCTCAACGCGTCAGCCACTACGTTCGCTTTACCGGGATGGTACTTGATGGCGCAATCATAATCGCCGATGAGTTCGACCCATCTTCGTTGTCTCATATTCAGCTCTTTCTGGTCGAAGATGTGTTGCAGGCTTTTATGATCGGTGAAGATAGTGTTGGATTTTATGAACGGATCCGATAAGTTAACGTAACTAACCGAGCTGTGACCCGTAAGAGTTACACCGTGGGCAACGAACATTAAATCCACTTAATTTGATTAACTGGTAATCACGAACATTTTTATAATTTATAATGGTTATAAATTATATAAGTTTAATTATTTATTTATTTAATTAAACTATTATTATTATTTAAATAATGATAATATCTAATAAAATCAAGTGTCATCATTAGAAATCATGTAAGATCTTGTCATATCTTGCATGCCATCATTTGAGATAGATTTACACTCAAAAGACATATCTTGCATGTCATGATTGTGTGCAAGATACACACTCCAACTCTTGATCTCATCTCCATCTATATATATGCTTGAATGATCAAGACTTTGATGATAAGAGTGAGCTTGATGGTTCTTTGAAAGATTGGTGCAAGAAGAAACTAGTAGAAGATTAATCATCTTCATCCTACTTTCATACCACCCCTGCTTCCGTTGAGAACCAGGAACTTGTTCGTGTTTTGTTCTAGCATTCGTTCGTTGAACCTCGGTGTCTCAAACGGTTAACTATTAACCAAAAGGGTATAATCTTTTCTCATCGGTAGATTAGATTAGTTATAATTATCTGTGTTTGCATGTTTTGTAACCTTGATCCTGATTGGGAATATTAACAGTGAAAATTTTGAAACCGTAATTCCGCTGCGTTAATATTAAATATGGATTTAATATACTAATTGGTCAAACTCGTTTTTACCGAAAAGTCAAACCGAATATCACTACGATACCCAACAGTGGTATCAGAGCCACGCTTACAACATGCAAATCGGATCCGGTCAGTTTAACCGGTTACAGATCACAAACTCTAAATTGTTTAAAATTTTGAGTTTCTGATCCAGATTTAGATCTGTCTAATTATTTGGGTTAAATTATTTATTTGGTCAAAGTTATAATTGACCAAAAGAATTACCCAGTTTAATTATAAAGTTATGATCGAATATGTAAATCAGGCCCGGCCTTGTGTTTGTTTGGTTGTTTATTTTTCAGTTTTGGTTTATTATGGTTTGGCCCATTTTGATGGCTCAAAGTTGTAATAGAATAGGGTTTATATTTTCTCGTTATGTATTTCAATTTCTTGTAAATATTGTAATGACAAAAGACCTGAAAACAAAACTGAAGAATCAAGATCAAGAAGCACGGATCTGGAGGTCAGTGGGAGCAGCTCAAGATCACAAGATGCACTAGATTCATCATTGTGGTTGATTGTGTGTTGTGACCCCGTGACCTAGTTTGTTTTGCTACTTGGCTCTAGCAAAATCAAACACAATTTGGCCTTATGATTTACATATTTATTTAATTTGATATTGTGGTTGCTTTATCTTATAAATGTTATAACATACCAACCAAATACCAAAAAGGTTTTAAAAGGAGTTTTAAAAAAATAATCGCAATAAAATGTAACAAGTTCAAAATCTAAACAATTTTACAACTTGTAAAAGTTTTATAAAACAAATGGTTTGTTTTGAAAAAAAAATATAACCAATGAGTTTTTACAATCTAAAATTGTTTTAAAACTCAGAAACTTAATAGATTAACTATTAACTTTTGAATGGTTATGCAAGTCGCGACAAACTTAGTTTTAATAGGCTATTTAAAATTAAGTGTCATGAGAGATGAAAGGGTTCATCACAAAGTCACGACAATAAATATAGTAAAACTAGTTTTTACAACGCATGTATGATTAGATCATTCGTTGTGTTTGACCCTTATTCGGTAAACACTAAAAATGGATCCCATATATATAAAATCAATAGTTTATGCTATCCTATTATAAGGAACACTTGGAGCATAATGCGAAACACCGGTGTTTGGAGCCACAGCACCGCACTTGGTGCGTAGTTTCTCCTCCAAGGTGCAAGAGTTTCCGTTGACACATCCGGCTCTTCCACAT
Organism: Mikania micrantha; assembly: GCA_009363875.1. NCBI lineage: Eukaryota > Viridiplantae > Streptophyta > Magnoliopsida > Asterales > Asteraceae > Mikania > Mikania micrantha. The sequence continues at coordinate 39,442,291 of CM018685.1, forward strand.
GTTCCTGTTTTAGGACGATTATTACTTTCATATCTTGTTACGTGCCACAGCTGTCTGGAAATGAAAGTGAGCATAGATGAGGCTAAACGTATCACTAAATAGACAAGATTGTCTTTGTGGCCTCATACCTGAGAGTTGTGCATTTTTCACAATTGACAAACGTTGTCAATCTACCTAATATCACTTACTAATGTTGCGTGCCACAGCTGCCTTTAGTGACTGATATAGCTTGATTCTCAATCCTTATTCTTATTACTGTTAATGGGTCATTAATTAATTAAATAAGGAATTAAACATCGAAAATACTAATTATTTAATTTTGCTTACCTTAAAGGGATGTCTCACGAAAATAACTCCTCATTCGCTCTCAAGTCCATACTTGAGAAAGATAAGCTGAATAACACCAACTTTCTCGAATGGCACCGCAACTTGAAAATTGTTCTCAAGTTTGCCAAAAAGCACTATGTACTGGAAGGTCCAGTTCCTAATGAGCCTGAATGTAATACGGCTACTGCCCGTAAAGCCTGGGAAAAGCATAACGAGGATGCCATTGAGGTAGCCTGCCTTATGCAAGCCACCATGTCTTCTGATCTTCAGAAGAACATGGAAGACATGGGTGCCTTTGACATGATCCAGCAACTTACATGCATGTTTCAGAAACAAGCCCGTCAAGAACGCTATGACACCATGAAGCAGCTTATCGGCTGCAAAATGCAAGAAGGCTCGTCAGTTAGTGCTCATGTGCTTACGATGAAAGGGTACATAGACCAACTGAATAAGCTTGGTTATCCCCTGTCAAATGAAATGGCAGCGGACTTCATCTTGAACTCTCTCCCAAAGTCTTACGACCAGTTCGTAATGAATTTCAATATGAATGCTTGGGAGAAGACTGTGCCTGAACTGCATGGGATGCTGAAGACGGCTGAGATGAATGTACCAAGCAAAGTCAATCAAGTATTGACAGTTCGATCTGCTGGTGTTAGAAAGCCCAATCCCAAGAAAAGGGGTTATAACATCAAGGGCAAGAATAAAGCTATTGTTGCTGCCAAGCCTGCCACCAACAAAGCCAAGGCAATTACTAAAGCACCACCCCCTGAGGAGCGTCAATGTTTTGAATGCAACAAGATGGGGCATTGGAGGCGTAATTGCCCTGAATATTTGGCTAAGCTGAGGATGAACAAGGCCAATGGTGCAGGCCCTTCAGGTATCTCTATTTACGTTATTGAACTTTTTACTGTTTCCAGCAACACATGGGTGTTTGACACCGGATGTGGTTACCACATCATTAATGTCTTGCAGGAACCTGAAAAGTGGAAGAAACTGAAACAAGGCGACATGGAACTCATCGTTGGTGATGGGAAAAGAGTACCAGTTCTTGCAACTGGAACATATTATCTTTCATGTCCTTCTGGCCTTGTACTTATGTTGAATAATTGTTTGTATGCACCTGGTTTAACCAGAAACATTATTTCAGTTTCTCTGTTGTTTGAACAAGGATTTAAGTATGTTTTTAATGGTATTGCTATATCTGCCTACTTAAATGATGTCTTTTATTTTGAGGCTAAACCTCGAAATGGTATTTATGAAATAGATGTTCAACCAAACAATAATGTATATAATCTTTCTAAACGTATCAAATCTGGCATTAATGATACATTTCTATGGCATTGTAGACTTGGCCACATAAGCAAATCTCGCATAAAAAGGCTCCAGTCTGAGGGGATTCTTGAATCCACTGGACATGACTCCTTTGATGATTGTGAATCTTGCTTAGCTGGCAAACTCACTAAAGATCCCTTCACCCATGTTGGTGAACGAGCAAAAGATCTGTTAGCACTTATACATTCTGATGTGTGTGGTCCTTTCAGAACTATGTCTAGAAATCATGAAAGATACTTCGTTTCATTCATTGATGATTATAGTCGATATGCATATGTTTATCTAATGAAGCATAAGCATGAAACCTTTGAAAAGTTCAAAGAATTCCAAAACGAAGTAGAAAACCAACTCGGTAAAACGATTAAGGCACTTCGATCGGATCGAGGTGGCGAATATCTCAGCTTAGAGTTCATCAATCATCTGAAAGAACGTGGAATTGTTTCACAACCCACTCCTCCTGGTACACCCCAACTTAATGGAGTAAGCGAGAGGAGAAATCGCACCTTACTTGATATGGTCCGATCGATGATGTGTAGAACTAACTTGCCTCACTCTTTTTGGAGTTTTGCTCTTATGACCGCAGCCCGCATTGTAAATCTGGCACCGACTAAGAAGGTAAACAAAACACCATATGAGATATGGTTTGGCACTAAACCCAATTTGTCTTATCTTAGGGTATGGGGATGCGATGCATATGTCACTAGGGATTCTAATGACAAGCTTGATCCTCGAGGCGAAAAGGTTGTTTTCGTCGGATACCATAACAGAAGCGGATATTATTTCTACCATCCTGATGCAAACTTGATTTCCATCAAAAGGAAGGGCCACTTTCTCGAGAAAGAATTTCTAGATCGAGGAACTGGAAGCAATATTGTGGATCTTGAAGAAATTCGAGAACCGCAAACGACCGCTGACGAAGTCGGAACGTCTGATCAACAAGAGGTTGTTGCTAATGAATCGGACTTAAACACAAGCATTCGTAGAAGTAGCAGGACTCGCAATGCTCCTGATAGATACCTTGGGCATCTTGATGGTTCTGAAGTCCTGTTAGTAGCTGAGCCTGATAACGAACCTACTAACTACAAAACTGCTATATCAGATCCAGAATCTGCGAAATGGCTCGATGCCATGAATTCCGAGATGCAATCCATGCATGACAATCAAGTCTGGGACTTGGTTGAGCTACCCCCCGGTTCACGGGCAGTAGGGAGCAAATGGATTTTCAAGAGAAAAACCGACATGCATGGAAATGTTCATACCTACAAAGCACGGCTGGTTGCAAAGGGTTTCACTCAAACTCAAGGTGTTGACTATGATGAAACTTTTTCACCCGTTGCTATGATCAAATCGATCAGGATATTACTTGCCATAGCTGCATATTATGACTATGAGATATGGCAAATGGATGTTAAAACCGCTTTTCTTAATGGACATCTCTCTGAAGATGTCTATATGGTTCAGCCTGAAGGTTTTGTTGATCCAAAATATCCTAATAAGGTATGCAAATTAAATAAGTCCATTTATGGGCTTAAGCAGGCATCTCGCTGCTGGAATCTTCGTTTTGATCAAAAGATCAAAGAGTTTGGTTTCATCAAAAACGAAGATGAACCTTGTGTTTACAGAAAGGCTAGTGGGAGGACTATATCATTCCTCATCTTGTATGTAGATGATATACTAATCATTGGAAACAACATCCCTATGCTTAACGAAGTTAAGCACTGGTTGGGAAATTGTTTTGCAATGAAAGATCTTGGAGAAGCAGCTTACATTCTTGGAATCAAAATCCACAGAGATAGATCTAAGCGGCTTTTAGGGATGAGTCAAAGTGCATACATAGACAAAATGATGACACGCTTCAACATGGAGAACTCCAAGAAAGGGACTATTCCCATGACTAAAGGAACCGTGTTGAACAAATCGCAATCTCCTTCGACGGACATTGAAATTAGGCGAATGCAAGCAATTCCATATGCCTCAGCGATTGGTTCTATCATGTATGCTATGTTATGTACCAGACCTGACGTCTCGTATGCTTTAAGCATGACCAGTCGTTTTCAGCAAAGTCCTGGCATTGCCCATTGGACTTCAGTCAAGAACATTCTGAAGTACTTGAGAAGAACTAAAGAAATGTTTTTAATATTTGGAGGAGTGGAAGAAGAGCTCACTGTAAGGTGTTACACTGATGCTAGCTTCCAGACTGACCGAGATGATTCTCGCTCACAATCAGGTTTCGTATTCATTCTCAATGGAGGAGCTGTCTCCTGGAAAAGTTCCAAACAGAGTGTAGTGGCGGATTCAACCACCGAATCTGAATATATTGCTGCATCGGATGCTGCAAAGGAAGCTGCTTGGATAAAGAAGTTCATAGCTGACCTCGATGTGGTTCCAAGTATTCGGAAGCCTATCGAAATCTTTTGTGATAACACAGGTGCAATTGCTCAAGCCAAAGAGCCAAGGTCTCATCACAAATCCAGGCACATTTTAAGAAAATTCCACTACATACGGGAAATAGTGGAACGTGGAGACATCATAATAAGCAAAGTGGACACAGATCAAAACCTAGCAGACCCGTTCACTAAGCCCATGACTCAGGACAAGTATGATCAGCACAGGAGTGCGATCGGGCTTAGATTAGCTAGTGATATGTTTTGATTTAGTATTTGGATGAACGAACAAATAAGCAGTTGTACTTTGAATTCAGAATTGATTTACTGGTTTAAATGCAAATCTGAATTTTATGACTGTGTTCGATTTTAATACGTTTAATCCTTGAATCTTGTATTCTTAATTATCCATAGTCGGTTAGACTCGTGGGAACGACTCTGAGTTAAGACTATTCTGGATTTGGTCTCAAGTAGTTGACTACCAAATTCACAGACATCATTATGAATGATGTTGGATGTAACTCGCTTCAAATCATCTCCATGGATCTTAGTCATGAGATGTTTTTGATATTGGTAAACTCATCTTGTATCCTCTGACCTGAGATGTATACTAGAACTTCCGTTTACTAAGGGACATTCTTTAATCATTGTCAACCGATGTCGCGTAATTGCCAGTCATAAAGGCTTTGATTGGGAATGATTCTGATGTTCAGTGGGAGTTGTATATAATCAAGATTGGGATTCTGTACTCTTACATATTTCATGTAACAGTTAGACATTGTGGCGCCCTCGTTGATTCATACTGGTGAAGTGTAAGGCCTTACCCAAACTGACTGTGTGTTTGATTGGACCACTCTGAATCTAAATCGAGAACAACAATAATTGAACACCATATGAGAATGAATTAGATCCATGTCTCATTGTTTCAATTGATGTCTTTTACAGAAAGGATAGATGACTACGATTATCATAAGTCTAGTATCCTACTATAGTAGCATGATAATTTGGTTAATGACTTTAAAGTGTCATACCTTGTTAGGAGCAATCATGTGCAGCTAGAGCACCGCTGACTGTTTACGTTAGCCTTCTATCGAAATCCGTCCAAGTGGGAGATTGTTGGATTTTATGAACGGATCCGATAAGTTAACGTAACTAACCGAGCTGTGACCCGTAAGAGTTACACCGTGGGCAACGAACATTAAATCCACTTAATTTGATTAACTGGTAATCACGAACATTTTTATAATTTATAATGGTTATAAATTATATAAGTTTAATTATTTATTTATTTAATTAAACTATTATTATTATTTAAATAATGATAATATCTAATAAAATCAAGTGTCATCATTAGAAATCATGTAAGATCTTGTCATATCTTGCATGCCATCATTTGAGATAGATTTACACTCAAAAGACATATCTTGCATGTCATGATTGTGTGCAAGATACACACTCCAACTCTTGATCTCATCTCCATCTATATATATGCTTGAATGATCAAGACTTTGATGAGAAGAGTGAGCTTGATGGTTCTTTGAAAGATTGGTGCAAGAAGAAACTAGTAGAAGATTAATCATCTTCATCCTACTTTCATACCACCCCTGCTTCCGTTGAGAACCAGGAACTTGTTCGTGTTTTGTTCTAGCATTCGTTCGTTGAACCTCGGTGTCTCAAACGGTTAACTATTAACCAAAAGGGTATAATCTTTTCTCATCGGTAGATTAGATTAGTTATAATTATCTGTGTTTGCATGTTTTGTAACCTTGATCCTGATTGGGAATATTAACAGTGAAAATTTTGAAACCGTAATTCCGCTGCGTTAATATTAAATATGGATTTAATATACTAATTGGTCAAACTCGTTTTTACCGAAAAGTCAAACCGAATATCACTACGATACCCAACAGATAGTGCATTTCGTGCCATACAAGTAGTGTCGCCAGATCTTCAAAGCAAATACTACGGCTCCCAACTCAAGGTTATGAGTCGTGTAGTTCTTCTCATGCACCTTCAGTTGCCGTGATGTCACATCCCGAGCCGACGGGGTTGGATCGGAGTCCCCGTCGGGCGGAAGGTACCCGAGGTGCGATATCGTGAGTGATAATCGGAATGATCAGATTGTTAAATTGCACATGATATATAAATGAGAAACTTGCTAAAATAAAATAGAATTACAAAGTTAAATTACATCAGTTAAGTTTATAATTTAACAATGTAAATCTACTATCACATCATAAATCTTCTATCTTGTAGCTGCACAAGATATACAAAATAACTGTTTAATGATGCTTCAAAATATGCAGGTCCAAAAGCTAGGTCCTCTATCCGATAACCTAGTCCAAAGAAATAACTCTTCAGTTGACGTGTTCGTCACCTGAGAAGTCATGCAAAAATAAAGTCAACACATGGTTGGTGAGTTCATTAAGTTTTATAAAATGAATTTGAATAACCTTAATGACAACCTTAACCTCACCATTAACCACATATACCATCCAGCTTAGTATGCTTATATATAGGGCATATGTAGGGTCGAACTTACCGCCCGCCCAGCCACCGTCCCACCACATACCAAACCACATGATATATTGTTCCTGGTGATAATTAAGCATTTCATTTCACTACTTTGATTTCATGACCTATGATTTATAGCATTTGATTACCCTAAAAATGTTTACCTTGATCCCCCGAAGTGACAACCTTCATCTCATCAACAACCACCTATGCTATCCAATCAAGTATGCTTATATATAGGGCATATGTAGGTGACAAGCCCCAGCCACCGTCCCACCACATACCGGACTGCTTAACATATTGTTGTTAATGATAATTAAGCGTTTCACTCCATTCACCTCTGATTTAGATTCTGATTTCCACAATTCGATCTTCCTTTGATCCTCTTGAGTTCATCATAGTTACATGATTTCCCAAAAGCAATTATAGAAATATAATATTAAATATTTAATTAAACACATAAATAAACATTTAAAATGCAACTAAGACATGTTGATTGGGTCTTGTTTGACTCAATCAATTAGACTTAGTTGTTGGTGGTTGTCCAAGTTGTAACCTCTCACACGTGACCCATATCAGGCATAACCCACAAGGAGTATACCTGAGCATGCCGGGATTTTAATGATGCCCATACAGCTTGACCCAATGGTCTACTGTACCTGAAGGGACTTTACAGATATCCTTTGATTCTTGATCTCTTTGATTCTCTTGATTTTTGATATTGCTTTTTATTTGATAGTTCATGTTATTGCCCATATAGCTTGACTACAAGAGTCTACTATTCATGACGGGACTTTATGTGTGTTACACGTGATCTTGATTCCCTATACAACTGACATCCACCATAACTCCAATATTAATGATTTCATTAGATCTTAATGATTTCATTATTTCCATGATTCACACACATTTATGATTTCTGATTCCTTGAGTCTCTTGATTTGATCTTTAGAATTCCCATGATTTTCACATTGATAATTGATTCTTGATTTTGATTCTTTGTTTTCAGATTACACACTGAATTAGGTTTCTTTGAACATGATCTTTAGCTTTGATTCCTTTGATTTCACTTTGAAATTAGGTTCTTGAATTTGAGCTTGATGGACTAAGGGTTTGTTTAGAGTTTAGAATTAGAGTATTACTCAAAAGAGTAATTTAATTAAATTGATTATTTGATCTGCATAGTAATTACCTAGACAGGAGTCTAGGAGTATCAACAAACATATAAATATAACATACGATGAATAAAAGCATTTAAGTAAACAATTTAAATAAAACAGTTTACGCATGCTTCTCAGCCACGCGTTTTAAAACAAAAATGTTTAGAAAAGGGGCAATGAACTCACCTGTGCTGCTATGTAAATGATCTAACACAATATGCGCGCTCTTGTTGTAGCTTAAGTTTCTTCGATTCCTGAGTTGTTTTATAAGAGTTGGAACACGATAAGTATACGTATTAATCGTCGTACCTAAGGTTGGGTCTTGGTGTGTGTAACTAAGTGTCCTAATTCCTAGTGTAACTCTAAGATTTGATCTAAATGATCTAGTTCAATTACCCATTTATAACCCCAAATCCCATGTTTAGTTACAACACTTATCATTTAATTTTACAAAAATTTGGGCAGAGTCTCCTTTGTTTTCTGTTCAAATCCAGACAATCAATATTGTCTATTTTACAACCAATTACCCCAACAGATGATCAAATAGCCTTTAATTAACAGTTATAAAATAAATTTCATTTTAAATTTGATTTACTTTGTAACAACATTAGACTTAACTCAACAAAATTCTTAAAACATTTACCTTTAAATACTATAACCATTATATGACATTTGATATATGACGGGCTCTATTAAACCCATTGGGCCTACTTAGGCCCAATTTATGGTTCCTTGACTTCTCATTATGTCAAGACTTGTGTTTTGATTTTCATGGATTTATAACAATGTGATCCTATTTGTTTAACAATTCTTGTGTATACAACATCTCATATTGGTTGGTTATTGTGTGCCAAGGAAAACTTTGGCTATAGTAAACCCTATCCTATGCACACCCACATAATTCCAAGTTGTTCCCTCCATGCATGGTTTACGTGAGTTTCCCATGCACACACATACTTGTCTTATGCATGTATGCTTATCTAACCTCCATGCACCTTAGCAATCACAAGTTCTTATAACAATTAAGTTCGGTATACCCTATGAGGCAGCGAACCTTTTTAGAATTCACCTAAGGTTCGTCTATCACTTTGCCACCAACGAACCCTTAGGGTTCGGCCAGGCTTCAATTCCCACGAACCTTTAAGGTTCGCTCACACAAGGTTCGGCCTAAGACCTCCCTGGTTTGCTGGTGCCCGAGGGTTCGGCTAGCATGGTCCTTAGGTTCGTGTCAAAAGGGTTCGGCAATCAAAGGTTCGGTCGACAGTAGCGCAGGGTTCGTGACCCAGGATGCTCCAGGTTCGTTGCAGTGTAACCAGGATCGGCTGCAGGAGTTGCAGGCTTTCTGGTCCGAATTATCTTGTTGTGTGTCAGTGTTCGTACTGTCATGCCACGTGTCACACTAAATTAATCTAATTCTAGTGCCACGTGTACATAAAGTATTTAAATAAACATTTAAATAAATAATAAGCTGACCTGGAAATTACGGGGTGTCACAGACAGTTAGGGACATGCATGTAAAAAAACGCAAACAAACGAGACACGGGTTAGTTTACGGCTCCCTTTTTCTCTTAACTGTTTATAAACTCAAACCGGGGGGAGAAATACAAACACTTTTGACAAACAACTTAACAAACACTTTTGACGAACATTTTGTACAAACATTTGACAACTATTTTGTACAAACCATTTGACAAACATATTTGACGAAGTATCGTGCAAACATACGACAAACGTTTTGACCAACATCTGGGTCAACAAACTAGACAAACATTTTTAACCAACATTTGGGCCAACCAGATGGGCAAACATTATGAACATACACTGGGGTAACTCCAACTAGGGGAGGTTACTCGCAGACCTACTTTGACGAACATATTTTGATGTATTCCCGGTTATATTGTATAAACATTTTGAGTGTGCTATATCGCAACAAAGTCCTCACACAGCCATACCGTTAGTTGAACAACAAACGAAGCGTTATTACGTAGTACTACTGGGTCTGACGAACCCCGCTCGACGACAACTCTGACTGGCTGTCAGGACGAGCGTAATATCTACCTATTGCCATTGTTTTACGATAGACATGGTGGATGCATCTAACAGTCTAGTTTCGGTAGTGGTGCAGCACACGCACTCGGGACCTTGGGTCTACAACTTTAACATCTCCATTATATGTCGCGCAAACTTTTTTTACTGTTTACTTATTTATCGTACAAACTGTTTACTGCTTACCAGCATTTAAACCTGTGAACTCAAAAAATTTATTTTGACACACTTTAGCATGTATTTCTCAGGTACTCAGCACACTTAAGAGTATAGGATTGCACTTAAGGAAATCCACTAAAGGACCATGCATTTAGGGCATTGGAGCAAGATTATAGATATCATTTAAACTGTATTAGGACATACATACTTTTGTATAAGCTTCCACAACATTCATTTACTTCCGTTGTAAAACAAACTTATTTTGTTCAGGATATTTTAAGTAGCATCCACATGTTTTCGAAAGCATATAGAGTCCTTCTATATGACTAAGGGCTTTGATCTTAGCCGCGTCACACCCAGCGGTCTGACACCGTAAGTGGTAATTTAGGGGTGTGATATTTTCTAAGGTTCCACTTCAAGAAGAAAAGTTTTGTTATCCCTTTGAGAAGTAGAAATGGTAGAAGGATGCATATGTACCACCTTCCATCTGATTGAGCATCGCCTTCATAAACAGCCACCTTCGAGAAGAAGAAGCACCTTCGAGGAGAAGTACCTGGTTCTACCTTTGATCTGATTGTGCATCGTCTTCATCTTTAGGTTTTACTCCTTCGAACTTGATCATTTTATGCATCATATTCATGAGAAACGTATTACATCTTCAAGACATAGGCGACCGATACTACTTTTTGCGTCTTCAAGACATAGGCATTAGAAGATGATTCTTTTTTGAGTTTACTTTGTTATGACAAGGAGGATGAGATTGAAGATGACATACTTTCTATTGAATATTGGAGTGCAAGTGAACAAGATTATGAGTGTGATAGTGATGACGATCATAAAAATGATGTGTTGTATCCTTGTTATGATCCTAATTTGGATTGAAAATTGATGAAGCCGGATATTGGAATGAAATTTGAGGATCCTACACAATTAAAAGAGAGTTTGATTGATTAGGGTGTTTCAAATGGCTACCAACTAGTGTTTTTGGTAAATGACCATAATATGTTGCTGGTAAGATGCGGGAAAAAAGAAATTGAAGATGATGGTGAGGGGGAAAAAGAAAGTATGGAAGTGTCCATTTAGGCTTTGGGCCTCTAGGATTACAGGTGATAATTCTTTACAAATAAAATCACTAGATGAAAATCATACATGCTCAAGAAAGTTTTCTTTAGGTTCTCTTGTCACATATTCATGGATTGCAAAACGATACTTCAGGCAAATAATTCAAAATCCTGAATTAGTTTAAGGGATTTGCATGAGGACGTCAAGAGAAAATATGAATGCAAGGTTAGTATTGGTCAATGTAGTAGAGCAAAAAACAAAGTATTGGATGAGTTTGAAGGTGGGTTGAAAGAACATTATGCAAGACTTTCAGATTATCAAGCTGAGATACTACAAACAAACCCGAGGAGTACTGTGAAGATGGTTGTGAATGCGATGACAAATGGAGATATTTATTTTAGAAGTTACTATATTTGTTTGAAAGGTGTCAAAGAAGGTTGGATAAATGGATGTCGGAAAGTTATTTGTTTGGATGGATGTTTTCTAAAAAATGGTGGTCAGTTACTTTTCAGCTGTTGGGAGAGATGCCAATAATCGTATTTTTCCTTTACCATGGGTTGTAGTATCCGTTGAAAATAAGGAAAATTGGAAATGATTTCTTGATCTGTTGAATAATGACATTGAAATGGAAGGTGGACTTGGACTAACTTTAATTTCACAAGGTATTTTGTACTAAGTTATACACTTCAACTTGCATTTATTGTTTATTTTTATATGTTACTAGGTTATTAACCCGTGTGTTACACGGGTTTAATATAAAGTATTAAATAATTAATAATGAAAATTTATCAATTATAAAACGATATTTGACATACTAACAAATATTTTAAGTAATAAATCAATAATTAAAAATTTTAATCATTATACAAATGATATATGACCTCATGATGTGTACCAATTGATATTCTTGAAATAACTGACGTTAAAATTTCAGTTTGTATTATATTAAAAACTAACTTTTATAAATTAATAATATAAAATATATTTTTTGTAATTACAACCCAATTTAAAAATAGCGTTAAACATAACAGAACAAAAGTGCAACTTTATCATTTTTATTACTACAGTTTTTAAATAAATTAAAAAATGTCATTTTTTATAAAAAATTCATTGTTTAAAAACTTATTTTATGGTATATTTTAAAAAATCATTTAATAAGATAACTTGTTTTTTACATAAATTTAAATATAAAATATTAATGTTAAACAACCCAATTTAAAAATAGCGTTAAACATAACAGAACAAAAGTGTAACTTTATCATTTTTATTACTTCAGTTTTTAAATAAATTAAAAAATGTCATTTTTTATATAAAATTCATTGTTTAAAAATTTATTTTATGGTATACTTTAAAAAATCATTTAATAATATAACTTGTTTTTTACATAATTTTTTTTTTGAAAATAAAATATTTCTTTCTTTAAAAAATTTTTATTTTATAAAATTTTGATGTATTTTATAAAAAATTTTAAGTGTGTTTTATTACAAAAAGATAAATAATATATTAGTTATTAGTATTATAATTATTTAATAAAAGAAATAGTTTATTTAATAAGAGAGAGAGTATATATTATTTAATATGAGAGAGAATTAAGTGAAATGATAAGAAATTGACAAATGTCAATAGTGGTGTGAGAATGTGACATGTGGCATATAGTGGTGTGAGAAGGTGACATGTGACAAAAATTTACTTTTTTATTATAGTGTATATATATAGATTTGTTTGTCATTAGAGAATTATAGAAGCCGTAAATGATGTATTTCCATATGCCGAGCACAGGCAATGTACAAGGCATATCTATGCTAACTTTAAGAAAAACTTTCGTGGACTTCAATTCAAAAACTTGTTTTGGGCTACTGCAAATTCAACAACTGAGCAACAATTTGAAGAAAAAATGAATGACTTGAAAACTATTAGCAAAGGTGTGTATTCTTTTTTTTTTTTTGAACAACCATACTATCCTACTCCAACTCTACACCCAATATGTCACCCTTGCTCGGATTTGAACCCAATACCTCCTTTTTAAGAGACAATGCCTCTACCAAGTAGGCTAGTCTCCTACATTAGAGAGAAATGTAATTAGTTGGTCAAGAGCCTTTTTTGAGGTTGGTAGAGGATGTGATGCATTTGAGAATGGATTGAGTGAAAGCTTTAATTCACGTGCTCGAGTCACAAGAATGAAGCCTATAATAACCATGTTAAAAAAAATTAGAACATTTGTGATGCATAGAATTTTCTTAATGGCCAAAAAAACAGAAAGTTTGGAACATGAATTATGCCCAAGAATCAGAAAAGTCGACTCAATAAGTATCACCTATGGAGAAAATATTGTCTAAAATATTTATGTTAGATGAAAAACTCTGATTAAATGTTGCACTTAGTAAACAAATGATGTTTTTTTTTTAAGTTTAGTTTATTGAGTTGAAAATTCATTTAATATAATTTGTTGGATGAATTATGTAATTATGTTTTTTAATTAAACTAGTATACAGGACCCGCGCGTTGCGGCGGGGTCTGATATACTAACGTAAAAAAAACCAACAGAACATGAGGTTAAAATCGTGTACAATAAAATGCACGAAAATACCCTATACAACATCTATAACGTAAGCTTTGAAACTAAGGGTTGAAGATTAAGAACTTATTTAATAGTAAAGAATGTGATTACAGAAGACTTAAAAAAAAGGCCTTGCGTAAATGTATAATTTATAAATGATACAAATATTATAAAATTATTAAATGTAAATCTTATATATATGTAGTATATATAATACTCATGGTTTATAAAATTATTAAATCTAAATCGTTTGTGAACTAATTACGATCAAAATGATATAAATGATGCAAATATTCGATAATGTACGCATGCGTTATAGGCATGTAAACAACGCGCAAAATTTCTGTGACCGTTTGGGTTAGAAATTTATATAAACGTTCATGAGGCCATTGCGATCAAATTAATATAATTATGACATTTATCAGACAACCTAATGACGCGTTAAAATCATGTGAACATTAAAAATATGTGAGTAAAGTGAGAGGGAGCTTTAAAAATAAGAGCTCAAAGTTCAGGGTTTTAAACGAAAATTTCAAATTAATTGAAAAGTATTGAAATCTATCTTTTGATCTTTAGACGCGGTAGTGAATAGTGATTATGTGAGGGTTTGTATCCTGTGAAAAACCGGTATAAGAAAGAAAACCCTTGAACCCTATCTGGACCATTGATTTGGACTTTTGAAAATAAAATATGTGGTACACATTAAACTTGAATAAAAAATTAGGTTTTGAATAAACAAATCAGTTTTAATATGGGTTAATGTAGACCATATGTTTATTTTCAAGATTCTAAATCAACGACCCAGATATGGTTTAAGGGTTTTCTCTCTAAGATCGGATTTTCACATGATACAAACTATATATATATGTGTGTGTGTGTGTGTGAGATGTTGGGGCCCACCGTGTGTGTGATGTGTGTGCGTGTGTGTGATGTTGGGTGTGTGTGTGATGTGTGTGTGAAAAAGCACCGTGTGTGTGATGTGTGTGTGTGCGTGTGTGTGTGATGTTGGGTGTGTGTGTGATGTGTGTGTGAAAAAGTGAATAGTGAATTATGTGTGTGACCAAATCTTTGCAAATTAATATATATAATAATATCAAAACAAAGAAAATAAAAAACACATGTTTATTAATTCAAAAATTTAAAAATAATTAAAAAAAAACAGAAAAACACAAAAAATAGAAATTATCGATTTGAAAGATTGAATTCAAGTTCTAACAATATTTTCAATTAACAATTATGATTTTTTTTATTAAAAATCGATAAAAAAAAGAAAACAAAAAAATAATGACATGTCATTTACACGTCATCGATATAAAAAGGAAAAGAAAAAGAAGATGTCATGTCAGCATGATGACTGTTTAATAGGTGGAAAACATAGAATGAGAACATTTATCACATGTTGAGTTACCTAATTGAGACAAAAAAAGTTTGAGTGACTTAATCGAAACATTTTAAAAAATTGGTTACATTTGTATGAAGTTTTCCTTTGTAAAAAATATGTAATTTTGATCATCAATCATAATTGTGTCGTGTCAAATGTTAAACCATTAACGCGATCTCTTAAATTGGCAATTAGCTTCATAAACAGGTTAGACTATTTATATCATTTAAACATATTTTTAACTTTAAGCGTGTCACTAACATATTAATTCATTTATCACTGGAATACGATTACACAAACCCAAATTCGTCATATCATATTTGTCACATCGTTTTCATCACCAAACCTACCAACTAGTTTCATCTTGGTGAAAGCTTTCGTGTTGCACATTTGTTGTTATTACATAAATCGTATAAAATACATATTACATGGATTTTAGCATTTGTTTTTTGTACCCAATCAAGGCCTATCACATAATTAAAAAAAATAAAAAGAAAAAACTCCAATATTGTATTTATTCCACGGGTCTAACCCACGCTGTGAAATGGGTAGCAGTCGATTGTTAATAAGCCGTGACTTCTAGATAAAATCATAGAAATTGGCCATAAACTATGCAAATATAACACTTAAAAACGTAACCTGAATTAAACAAAAAGAAAAAATGTGCTAGGTTAACAAGTGGGTTTTCTTCTAACTAGTGGTGTTAACGTACACATTTGGTTGTTCAAAAAAATAAAAAAGAAAAAGAAACCATTGAAAAAGAAAAATAACACCAAGAAAACAAAAAAGCTCCCACTAAATTGTAAATAACCTTTGAAATGTTGATCTAAGCACGTGTTATAACCACTTAACGATACGTAAAAAAACTTTATTTATAATAAAACTCGATTTTTGTTAGAATGTATATCAGAATGTTGAAAAACTAAAAAAAACAAGGTATTTAAATTATTGTACCTTAAATTTTTTAAAAAGTTATAGAATCAGAAGTTATAAAAAAAAGTTAAATTTTAAATTGGGAAATATTATAAAAACAAAAAAGCAAAATAAAATTGGACCAATATAGTATTCTTTGATGGGCTCCCTATACTACTAAGGCCCCACATGTTTGTGGTGTGGCTTGTGAGTTGTGAGTTGTGACTTGTGAGTATGCTAATGCCTGATGGCCTAATAGGAATCTCAAAAAATAGAAACATGTATTGACGGTTAGAGAATGTGAAACGTGTTAAATATGTTCACTTACAGCCGTCTTAAACATGTTTAACACATTTATTAAGCAAAATATGTTTACTTATTTTGATATCAACATTCAACACGAACATGCACATTTGGGTTGTTCAAAATGCTCGCCACTCGACGCTCGGTTGATGCTTGCTCGAAAAAGCTCGGAAATTGCTTGTTTGAATTTCGATTGCTTTTAAACGAGTCGAGCACGAGCCAACGTAAGCTCACTCGATACTCACTTGGATATGCACTCCTTTGGGTCGCTCATTTTGATTTGTTTAAGTATAACTAAATTTTATATATATATAGGATTTGGTTCAAATAAGAACCCACCATAATTGTGTTAACCAAATAACTCAAATCCAATGGTTTTAAATTTCCAGATTTAATAAGATTTTGCCAAGTGTCACCTAACCTTTTTAAATTAAAAAGGGTATCCAAGTCATTTCACTTAATATAAAAAAGTCATATTTAATAAAAGAGTGACAAGTGTTACACTCTTAAAAATCTATCAATTTTCCTTTCTTAAATGAAAGTTTCCCCTTTGATTTTTATACACTTATAACTTTTTTATACTATGTTATTTTTTTATAAAAATTACATCATTAAACTCGTTATATTTTTCTCGTTAATTCCATTATAGTCATGTCAATTTCATTTTGAATTTTTTTCGAGCGTTCGTAATTAAACCAATGTAACGAACAATAAATACAATAATTTTCTCTCATTTTTTTCAAAATCTTTCCATCTTTAAAATGTTTTACAAATTATTTTAAGCGTTCGTAATTTTCTTTCATTTTTTCGAGCTTTTGTAATTACAACAACGTAAAATCTTTCCATCTCGTTACAAATTATTTTTTATTACAAAAATTAGTTCATTAATATTTTAAAAAATTAAGAACACTTTGAAAAAATCCAGCTCATTACATCAATGTAATTACGAAAACTTTGTAAAAATTCAGCTCGTTACATTAGTGTAATTACATCAGTGTAAAAAAATTCAGCTCGTTACGTCAGTGCAAAACGTCGTTGCACCAGTGTAAAACCATGTTGCATCAGTGTAAAACGTCGCTGTATTAGTGCAAATTACGAAAATTTTAAAAAAACTTGACAAAATTATACTTGAATTAAAGATAAAAAAGTGACAAATTTAATGGTGAAATTTTTATAAAAAATTAATAATGTATATAAAAGTTACGAGGGTTTAAAAAATTGGGGGGAACTTTTTTTAAAAAATGAATCAAGTACACCCACCAAATATCAAAAATACTCTTAAACAAGTCTCATCCACTTGTTTTTTACAGATTTAATATGGACCACTCATTTTAAAACACATTATTTAAATAACCAATCAAAATTAGTTAAAGGGTTACCACACTTGGAGTGGTTTACTAATGGAACCATCCCCTATATATATATATAGGAAGGTTCAAATGAAAACTTTCATTTTTATAGAAAACCAAGAAAACCAAGTTCCACCAATCACATAATTTCTATTCATTTATTTATTTTTAGTGTCAAAAGGGTATTTGAGTAATAATACACTCCTCTAATTTAGGTAATTTAAAAATCTTTAATTTAAATCCCTATAATCTTTCAATTCGTAACCTTCATTCCTTCATCCCCAATTTTTTCACCCCCACATCATCTCCACCATCAGATCGCCCTGTTCAGACCACATCACCACCACCAGACCGCCCACTTTTTCACCTCCGGTGACCCACTCAGACCACATCCAGCGACCCACTCAGACCACATCCGGCGACCCACTTTATCACTCCGACGATCCATCTAATCCGATAGACGAACACGACATACAATCTATGACCACCATTAATTAATCAGAAGTTTTTTTCCAAGGGTTCAATCACGAAGCATTCTACATGGATCGAAGCCTGTCAGGTTGGTCTCGATTGGGAGGAGAAGAAACGGCTTATGGCAATTGAAACCTAAATTCAAGCCCTAAGGATAAAGGTTTTGTGATTAGGGATTCATACTATCAAATGCATAATAGAAAGGTAGGAAAAAGTTTTCATTTTTATTTATTTATTTTTTTATGTTGTTTGATCGCCTTGCTTTTTTGATATTTAGAATTTCATGTTTTTTGTGTAGATGATCTGATATTGTGCAAAGATGGTTTTTGCTAAATTGGATTATTCATGGATGCATACCATGTGTTCAATGGAATGCCTAAATGAAAAGAAGATGATGAAGACAATGATTGCACATAGATTTCCATATATGTAATCACTTGTTACTTTTTTTCAATTTTGTTTTTGGATTTTACATTGTATTACGTCTATGTAACATATACATTCGTTATTAACTCCTTCTTTCTTGATTAAGTATATGTAAGCAAGTTTACATTATTGCAGTATTGTTCATTGTTTTTCTCTTTTTCCCTTTGCTTTAATTTGCAAGTTTGCTTACATGCATAAGCTAGTTTAAATGTATGCTTACATATACGAAGCAACTTTGCATAATAAAAATGTTGTTCATTGTTCTTTTTCCCCAAGCATATGACATACATGTATGATTACATATACGTAAGTTGGTTTTCCATGTATGCTTACATTGTTATGTATTTTCTTGATTACAAATACCAAGTTACATGCTTACATATTGTAATTAGCTTTACATGTATACTTACATATTCGCAATCAGGTTTACTTGTCTGCTTACGTATATGTAATCAGGTTGACTTGTGTGCTTATATGTAATCAGACGCTATGATTTTTTTTCCTTTTCTGAATCAAGTGATATACAAATATGATTACATATGATTATATATATCAAAATTATATGCTCATATAATATAACTGGGTATGGGTGTGTACATACATATATGTAATCTGGTTACATACGCACTTACACCTAGTGTTTCGCATCATTGTTTTTACACAGGTATGATTACATATACGTAATCTTGAGCCAGCCCCACCACTTATGATCAACATCCAGCTGCAACCGCATTTAATGGACACACCGGCAGCCGTCGTGTACCAGTGGAATTTTGAAATGTGACAACGTTACCAGCATCTGATTGAAAAGTCAACACCATTCGTGCTTTATCAGTGGATAGTTTTTACTGTCATCTTGATTGTCTACGCTATCATTTTGACTAAATTACCTGGTGTTCGTGAAAGTTCATAGATGAATCAGTAAAGTTTGTTCAAGAGAAGCCAGTCTCGATCATTTCAATCTCTTATGGCTCTGCCATCACCGTTGGGTTCCTGGTCACATGCACCACTTGCCACATGTGACGAACACCTGCGAGGCCTCTAATGTAGTTCGGCCATGGCGTCGGAGATTAGAACACATAATCCGGCGGAGCTAGAGATAAGATAATAGAGAATGTTGGTTGATTACATATATGTAATCAGATTATATGTGCTTACATTTGTTCTTTTTGGTTGATTACATATATGTAATTAGATGATATGGTCTTACATTTGTTTTATTTGGTTGATTACATATATGTAATAAGATGATATGTGATTTCATTTGTTCTATCTGTTTGATTACACAGATGTAATCAGATGATATGTTCTTACATTTTTTTTTTGGTCAATTACATATATGTAATTAGATGATATATTCTTACATTTGTTTTATTTGGTTGATTACATATATGTAATAAGATTATATGTGTTTACATTTGTTATATTTGGTTGATTACATACATGTAATCAGATTATATGCAATTAATGCTTACATATATGTAAGCAATTTCATTGAATGTTAATGAATGATATTTGTTGTCTTTAGACAAATTATGATTACATATACGTAATCATAGTACACAATTGCTTACATTTGTTCCGTTTGAGTGATTACACATATGTAATAAGATGATTTGGTTGAAAAAATTCAGAATTTTTTAATAAAAAATTCTTGATTGTTTCATTTTAACTTTTTAAATAAAAATAATTTTTTGAATTATTTTTTTTATAAAATTAAAAGAGATGAGAGAGAAGAGATAAAAGAGAGGAGAGAGAAGAGAGGAGAGAGAAGAGTAAATTTAGGAATTTTATTAAATTTTGGAAAGATAAAAAATTTGTTTGGACTAATATACCCTTATAAGATATAATTAAATCCTTTAATAAGAATTTATTTGCAATTTTGCCACTATTGATCTCAACCATTGATTATATCAATCAATGGTGGATTAAAGGTTAGTTTTCTTTAAAATGAGAGTTTTCAATGGAACCTCCCCCTATATATATATATATATATATATATATATATATATATATATATATATATACTAGTGAGATGTCCGCGCGATGCGGCGGGAAACATAACATTTAAGTTGGTGATTTTAAAGGTTTGTATGGTTTGTTTTTGAGTCATAAACACAATAAAAACAATTTTTTAACTTAGTAATTAATTAAAAATGACTTTAACTTTTAACATAAAAGGCCAAATGTGCCAAAAATGTCAAAATGTGATTAATTTGTTTTGAGAGGTTTTCTTTTATAATCACTCTATCACACATAAATTGTTATAAGCTACCAATGTGGGACAAAGTAAAAGTAGAAAAAAACTTCTAGATTAGATTAAAAAAGTTGTACCATATGCTATAAGAGTTGTAAAACTCTTAATTTTAAGAGATTTAAGTAAATTATTCTTTTGTCCTTCCTATATATATTATATAGTAGTATAGATATATATGGATTCATTATATTAAGAACCAAGAAATTGTAAAGAACCAAAAGAACCACATTTATAGCCACAAGTTTTGAAGGACATGAAAGTAATTTCCCTTGAAAATAGGGGAAGTTACTTATATACCCTTCAAACATGTGGCTAGAAATGGTTCTTTTAGTTCTTAACTTATATTAGTTCTTAGTTGAGCATCCCTATATATATATAGGGGATGAAAGTATACATAGGTGTGACAACTAGTACCAAACCGT
Organism: Mikania micrantha; assembly: GCA_009363875.1. Lineage (NCBI taxonomy): Eukaryota > Viridiplantae > Streptophyta > Magnoliopsida > Asterales > Asteraceae > Mikania > Mikania micrantha. The sequence continues at coordinate 39,463,353 of CM018685.1, forward strand.
CCGACAAGTCCGTACGGTGTGTGTACTTTCACCATTTACTGTGTGTAAATACAGTGCGTAACAGTTGTGTGACAACAGAACTCAGAAAACAAAGCACAGTTGTATGTGTTTAAGTGAAAACTTAAATACAGTAAATACAACAACTCAAGAGAAACAACAGTGTACAAACAAACGACAAGAACATATCAGTTGCGATCTGATATCCATAGATGACAGGAATCAGATGACCGACAAATCAGTGTGAAAACAAGGTGATAACAGGATGTTTAGTTGAGTCCGACAGTGAGGAAATACAAAGTAAAACAGTAATTCAGTGTTGTTTCAGAATAACGAACTGACAGTGTGTTTGCGTGGGTGACGATTCACACAAACATATCTGTGAGTTTAACGTTCTGAAATAGTGACTGAAAAGTAGAAAACCAAAGTCAGAAAGCCAAACCATCGACGTGTTCGTTCGAATGACGATTCGAACAAATACGCGCGATGGTGACGCGATCTGACGAAAAGAAAACGAAACACGACACGAACGACAATTAAATTAATAAAATAAATAACATTTTACAATTTTGAAACTCATAAAATAATTAAATTAACTTCTTTTAATTTAAAACATTTAAATTATGCGTAAAGTTCCGGAAACGCGACGAAAACGTAAACCGAGCAACCGAAAAGAACCCGAACACCACTCGTAGTATAAAAAACCCTAAAATGAGGGTTTCCCTCTCATTTCCACCATCTACTCTCTCTCTCTAACTCAATTTTCGGATTCCACCTCCCATCACCATTTCCAAGCTTTAATCCTTCATATCTCACTCGTTTCTCCACGAAATCGGACGTTCTTGGTGTCCACGCGAATCTCTCGACGTCCTCTACATAGAAGTACAACAGATCTGGAGTTCTAACCGGCCAAATTCAAGGTACGAGACTAGAAAGATCCGGCTAAATAGGGTTTCTATAATCCTAGATCGGCCCACCTATTTTCTCGGTTTAAAACCTTACTATACACGCATTTTACACACATGGGAACTAACCCACGCATGAGTTTTCTCGTAGAACAGCAATATGATCGTCGCTAGTTTCGATGGAGAATGATGAGCTGAACATAGGTTCGTGAAGGACGCTTGGGGACGAACCAGTGGTGTCTCGGCCGAACCCACAAGAGCCGAACCTATTTGGTTCTTGACCGAACCCTAGACGAACCCTAACTCCCCAGTCGAGGCCTAGCAGAACCTGTGAACAGCACCATCATTGCCGAACCCTTGCAGGTGAGCGAACCAGCACATGAGACCCGAACCCTACTTCATAGCTGACGAACCTTGTGCAGCGCCAACTCAGCCGAACCTATTCTCCATGCCGAACCTGTACACCACGAGTCAGCCCTGAACCCTTCCTCTAACAGACGAACCCTTGGGACCATGCAGTCGAACCTATTCTGCTTAAACCCTAGGCGAACCCTCCAGCCGAATCTATACAAGTGTCTTGACCGAACCTTCTATGCATGGTGTTGGCCGAACCTTTTAGCAAAGTGACGAACCATGTGTGCAGGGGGCACCGAACATGGGGGCGAACCTTCTCTATAGGTTCGCTGGTCTGTAGCTAGCCCACCATCTTCGACCGATATAACTTGAGGCCCATTAAGAGTATTCGGCCCAACTTCGATTATTGAGCACCATTACATCTTAACCGGCCCAAATTGTATTATTCTCGGCCCACTATGGCCCAATTGATTCAAAGGAATGTCATTTGGCCACAATTAATCCCGACTCAACATTACTAGCTTAGGCCCAACATCATACGGGTTGACTCATGAAATTCATTTGAACCATCTTACTTAATGGGCTCACCCACATTACAATCAGTCCACCACCTAGATTTTGACCATGGGATTCTTTTGGGCCCATAACACACATAATTTAACTCAAATGAATCAACCGGCCACTTGCATACGTTCGGCCCACATGTTGGCAATTAGGCCCAAATACATATTGAGTAACTTGGCCAAACAAACTTAAGTCATAACTATGACTTAGGTTAACTTACAAAGGCTTCATATCAAAATGAGGATTAACATGTGATGACAAAGGTTACAAATTTGTGAGGGTAAATTTATGCTAAACACACAATGTAATGACACTTAGGAATAACAACCCATAACAATTGCAACAAGGGCCGGACAATGACTGAGAACCACAAGTATTAGTCAATTTTAAAGGCTAGTACGTATACTCACTAAATACATCTAGAACTTATACTTATGAATTACAACAACATGAAATCAATACAGGATCGTGAACACTACAACAAGTGCAATCAAGAGAGCGTGCATTTCTTTGTTTAGACTTAGTCAACCACTACAACAACAAAGTAAGTTCATATGCCCCTTTTCTAATCTTTACTGATTTCAAAGCTCGGGGCTGAGAAACATGCTAAACTTTTATTTACTTAAAAGTTTCTATTAACATAATGCTTATATCATGATTTAGATAATAATTGTTTATCTTTATTATCGTTTATCATTACATGCTTGCTTGTTTGATTTTATCATACCTGAGATAGCTAGGAAGATACATGCCATTATAGCTTCCTGACACATTTATGCACTAGGATAATACAAGTTGTTAAGAATATATCTTACAACTGTTTATTGTTCTTACAGGATAGAACAACGGGGAAAACCAAGGGATAATATGCTGATAACAACTACAAACACCAAGAATGATAATCATGATAACGAGATCATTCACTCATTTCTAACATCGTGTCATAAGATTAGTTCTTATAACACTTTGTTAAAGCCACTAAGAACACTCCACATAGAGATAACAGTTTAGACAATTACTTGTGATATCGAGGAGGATATTATGAGCACACACATTCGGGATGGCATTCCCCACATATACTATCATTATCTATTAAGACTCTATTTAGAGCACATCTTATAACCGTCAGAGGATGCCGGTTACACAACCATGGATCAGTTGGGTATATCACGAACACTAATCACTAAGGCTTGGGGTAATCTAATGAAATCACACCGGGCACGAAAGGTGTTATCATTTTAATTAATAACATTCATAAAATCAAGGAAACGTATTCATTCCAATAGATATTGTGGGAGGATATCTTACACGCCGGGCTGGTCAGTAATGACAGCTACTGAGACTATCATGTCTCAAACTAGGGATCATGTGTAGAACATTTCACATACCGGGCTGGTCAGGGATGACAGCTACTGGGACTATTATGTCCCAACCTAGATATCGAGTATGATATCTTACATACCGGACTGGTTAGTACTGACAGTCACAGAGACTACAAGGTCTCGCTCTAGATATCGAGTATGATATCTTACACATCGGGCTAATCCGTAAGGAATAGCTAACAGAGACAATTACGTCTCTTTATCAGTTATTTGGTTATTTTACATGCTGGGCTAATCAGTAATGATTAGCTACAGAAACTATTAAGTTTCGCTCTAGATATCGAGTATGATATCTTACACAACGGGCTAATCCGTAAGGAATAGCTAACAGAGACAATTACGATTCTTTGTCAATTATTGGGTTATCTTACATGCCGGGCTAATCGGTAATGATTAGCTACATAAACTATTAAGTTTTGTTCCAGGTATCGAGGATGATATCTTACATGCTGGGCTAATCCGTAAGGAATAGCTTACAGAGATAATTATATCTCTTCCTTTTTCATTGTTGGGATAATAATACCGGGGAAATCATGGGTGAAATGAAATGGGTATCCATCATTGTATTATAGGTAGTGTTAAATTCAGTTGAGCATGTGGTGGGATGGCGTCTGGGCTTGAACCTTTCGTATGCCCTATATATAAGCATGCTTGGCTGGATGAGACGTTATCTGTAAATATAACCATGGAGAGGACATTGTGTGAAACATGGAAATCAATTATCAATACAACTTGTGTAAAACATTGTGAACATGACTGACATAAGTACAATGGATTTCAATTACAAAACTTATGAACTCACCAACCTAGTGTTGACTTTGTTTAAATGCATGTTTTCTCAGGTGACGAACATGTTTAGTCATCAGACATCAAGAACATAGCTAGTGGACTTTAGAAGACCTAGCTACATTTTATGTGTCGTGCATATTATGGATTAACAAAACAATGAATCATCTTTTGTATATCTTGTACAGATACAAGATATAAACTCATTGATTCTTTTGATTAGATTTACTTAGTTAAATTATGAGGAAACAATGTAATTTAACTTTGTAATTCTATTTCATGTCATGTTAGCATTTCTCATTTGATTATCATGTGCTATGTAAACAATCTGATCATTTCGATTATCAAACGATATCGCCCCAGGAACCTTCCGCCCGACGGGAAAACCGATCTGTTCCCGCTGGCTCGGGGTGTGACAATAGGCCTGTAAACGAACCGAATGAACACGAACACACGCATGTTCGTGTTCGTTCATTTAAACTTAACCGAACACGAACACGAACACCTTAACGAACAAGAATTTTGTGTTCGTGTTCGTTTGTGTTCGTTCATTAATAAATTAAACGAACTGTTCATGAACATAAACGAACACAAAAGAACTAAAATAAACGAACAAACATAAATGGACATTTTTTTAACAACATTGAACAATCATAAACGAACATGAACACTATTGAACAAACATAAACAAACACAATTGAACAAGTATAAACGAGCACAAACGACAAGTCTCTTAAATGTAAATACATATCATTCGTAAATTAATCAGTTAACCGAACAAAAACTAACATTACATAGTTAACGAACATAAACGGACATTAACAAACACAAATAAACGAACGTAAATAAACGAACATAACCGAACTGTTCATGAACATAAATAAACGAACACAGGGTGTGTTCGTTTCGTTCATTTAATTAAACGAACACAAATTTTATGTTCGTGTTCGTTCATTTATTAAATAAACGAACATAAACGAACTTCTTACCGAACAGTTCATGAACTGTTCGGTTCGTTTACAGGCCTAAGTATACATAACCCACTAAAACTGAGCTAATACACTAACCATCATCTAATGGTTAATTTAAAATGTAAGTGTAAAACATCGTGTCATGTGCCATTTTCCATTATTTAATATAGAAGGACATTTATGACATTTTGCAATCACTTAAAAAACTAGATTTAATATGTATTTTAATAAATCTAATTTTTTATATAAAGTTTATCCCCTCTTTTTTAAACATTTATAACTTTTTTATACTATATTATTTTTTAAAAAAAATTGCATCATTATACTCGTCTCATTTTTCTCTTTAATTTCATTACAGTCTCGACTAGTTTTTTTTATAGATGTCATGTATTTACATTATTATAACAAGCTTAAATATAACAAATTAATTTGAATTTTTTTCTAACAACGGTAAATTACAGTGATACAATTTACATTGATGTAATTTTCAGTGATGTAACACACTATTTATTAATGTTGTAGAAATCGCTAGTCGGTCGGTGGAGTGAGGATTAGGGATTATTCGGGATTAATCGGTCAACTAATCGGCCTAATCGGATAGTCGGGCCAAGTCGGTCTTAGGGGACTAACGATTAATCGGCTTAGTTGGGGATATTTACAGCCATGTTATTTATAGAGATATAACTTATTATTTACAGTGATGTATTTTCTCTTAAATTCAGATTTAATATGGACTACTTTTTAATTTTTTTTTTACAAATATCTCGTTTTACATTGATGTAACAAACATAAACATAACACATTTTTTTTTCTAACATCGTTAAATTAAAGTAATGTAATACAAAATGAAGTAATATACAATGATATAATTTACGGTGATGTAACACATTATTTACAATAATTTAATTTTATATTTAATTCTGTTATAATCTCGACTAGTTTTTTTAATTTTTTCTCATATGTCATTTATTTACATCGATGTAACGAGCATAAAAGTAACACATTATGTTGAATTTTTTTTTCTGACAATGCTAAATTATAGTAATGTAATATAACACATTATAATAACACATTATTTTGTTTTTTTTCTAAGAATGATAATTACAGTAATGTAATTTATAGTTATGTAATTTTACCATTGTTAGAAAAAATTTCAAATTAACTTGTTATATTTAGGCTCATTATAATTAGGGATGAGCAAAAAACCAAAAACACCGAACCGGACCCGAATTAACCGAAAAAACCTAAACCATATTTTTCGGTTTCGGTTTTTCATATTCTAAAAACCGAGCCGAACCAACTTTTAATCTTGTTTAAAAATTCATATATATAGTTAGGGCTGTAAACGAACCAAACGAACACGAACGAGCCCTTGTTCGTGTTCGTTCGTTTAACTTTTAACTTGTTCACGAACGGTTTACGAACGCTTACCGAACGAAAATTCTTGTTCGTGTTCGTTCATTAAGGATTTAGCTTGTTCACGAATGGTTCACGAACGCTAACGAACACATATTATTTAAACAATAAAAATCAACATTTTTAATCTTAAGCAAAGAGATAATCATTTATAAATATATAAATTAAGATATTATAGCATTAAACTAAAAATAGCTTTAAGTATTATGGTATTAAACTAAAAATTAAAAATAAACAACACATTTAATGAATAAATATAATAAATGAACTTAACCAAACATAAACGAACGTAAACGAACATGTTACCGAACGTTCACGAACACAAACGAACGAACACAACCTCTGTTCATGTTCGTTCATTTAACTTAACGAACGGAATTTCTTGTTCGTTCGTTTATTAAACAAACGAACATAAACGAACTTCCCGTTGAATGGTTCACGAACTGTTCGCTGAATGTTCGGTTCGTTTACAACCCTATATATAGTTGGTGTTCGATTAATTAATTTATGAATTATCTGTTGTTAAAACATGTTTGTATTTTCAATATTGGTATGAGAGAGAACAAAAAGGAAAAAACAACCAAAAACCGAACTGAAACCGAAAAAAACGAAACCAAAAATCGAACGGTTCATAATAACTAAAAACCAACTATGTTGATTTTGATGTCGGTTTTTGCCAAAAATTGAACCGAACCGAACCAAACATACTCATAGTTACAACGATGTAATACGATAGGGATGTTCAGTTTTTGAATATGACTCGAAAGAATCGAAATTCGATTCGATTTCAATTCGACAAACACCAAGTCGAAATTCGATTCGAATTTTCATATTCGAATTCGATTCAATTCGTAGTATAATATCGAATTTTGAATTTCATATTTTTAATTCGATTCGATTCGAAATTCTAATTTATATTATTTTTATATTTTTATTTTATTTATACTAAAAAAAGACTTTTTAATTAGGTGGTTTAGTTTATAAAACTAAAAGCTTATACACAAATGTCAATTTAATTATAAAATACCCATAATTTTAACACTATTAAATAAGTTAAACCCAAACATTCACAACAAAAACGTCATTCTGAAAGCTTGAAAAATTAATCATTTTGGTTGTTAGTTTATAATATTTTGATTACTTGTCACTTTATGTTTTTTGTATATTATCATTGACATTATATATCGAACTTTTATCATTTTATTAGTTTAAATCAAATATCTAATATTACAACTTACATGTTGGTTATTTGATATTTGGATGTTTAAGGTTTTGATTATTAGATATTTTGAATATATAAAAATAGCAAGTATAAATATTTTTTTAATTAAATTCAAATCAAAACAATTTGAATTTGAATCGAATTCGGATCGAATTTGAATTCCGAATTCGAATAGAATCAAATTTCGAATTGGAGAACGAATTCGAATGCTCTTAAAAAAATCAAAATTCGAAATTATTCGATTCGAAATATTCGAGTTATTCAAAATTCGATTCGATGAACACCCTTATAATATGGAGCATTTAAAAAAAATGAAAAATGACACGTGTCACGTGTCACGATAGTATGCACTTACTTTTTAAATTAACAATTGAATAATAGTTAATGGGTTAGTTCATTTTTGTAGGTTATATTTTTATCCTATATATATATATAGACACACACACACACATATATAAAGTAGGGTTAAATTATTTTTATTAACACTAATATGTTACAAGTTTTTGACAATGAATGATAATGGTGTATTCAAACTTATAAATAATGTTGTTGATAAACTATTCAACATTTTAAACTTTTTTTATGTTTGTAATTTATAAGCTTTATTCTTGTTTTAGATTTGTATATGGTTGAAGTTATTGTTTTTTAATTATTGAATTTGAAATGGTATAAATATTTTAAATTTGCATTAAATTTTATTTTGAAACCGATCTAAATCGAACCAAGCCGTGCTGCTCGGTTTTAAAATGAGTCAAGCAATGAGCACAACATTTGACTTGATTTTACAAATCCGAATCAAACTGAACCACTCGGTTTGTAAACGATCCGAGCACAAGTATACTCTAGCTTGGTTCGCTCGGCTCGTGAACATCCCTAATGTAAATAAACAATTTAGATAACATGTCATGTAATAATAACTAGGTTTAATCCCACCCACGCGTTGCGGCGGGTTATCACAGTACACTTCCGATAACGTGTATTATATATCATTTGCAAAATCATAAGTTACATAGCAAAAATCAAATCTTTTATCACAAACTCTATACAATTTTATATATATATATATATATATAAACATAAAATTATACAAAATCAAAAAAAAAAACAAAATTTAAAAGTTTTAGTGGCAAAAAATAAATAAACAAAACTTTATATTATATAAAAGTTTTATTGACCAAAATCGAAAAAACAAAACTTTATTATTAAGTTTTAGTGGCTATAATCGAAAAAACAAAACTTTATATTATATAAAAGTTTTAGTGGCCAAAATAAAAAAAAAAACTTTAAAAAGTTTTAGTGGCCGAAATCGAAAAAACAAAACTTTATATTATATAAAAGTTTTAGTGACCGAATCGAAAAAACAAAAATTTACTATTAAGTTTTAGTGGTAAAAATTGAAAAAACAAAAATTTATTTTGTATAAAAGTTTTAGTGGCCAAAATCGAAAAAACAAAACTTTAAAAAGTTTTAGTGGCCACGATAAAAAAACTATATATTGTGTTAAAGTTTTAGTGACAAAAATCGAAAAAACAAAACTTTAAAAGTTTTTGTGGCCAAAATTGAAAAAACAAAACTTTATATTATATAAAAGTTTTAGTGACCAAAATCAAAAAACAAAACTTTACTTTTCGTGGCCAAAATCAAAAAACAAAACTTTATATTATATAAAAGTTTTAGTGGCCAAAATAGAAAAAACAAAACTTTAAAAAGTTTTAGTGGCAAAAATCGAAAAAACAAAACCTTATAATATATAAAAGTTTTAGTGACCAAAATAAAAAAAAAAAACAAACTTTAAAAGTTTTAGTGGCCAAAATGAAAAATACAAAACTTTATATTATATAAAAGTTTTGGTGACAAAAATCGAAAAAACAAAACTTTACTATTCCTTTCAGTTGGTTTTTAATATATATAATAATGTTTAACATAATTAAATTTAACATGTTCAATATAAATTACATAATGTGTAACATGAGTAATTGTAAGAATTTCAATTACACAAGCAATACGACTCGGTTAACATGATTATTGAAATTATAATAAACGAACTTTGTATAAAAGATATTAAATGCTTTGCAAAAGTAAACAGCTAGCAGATACATGCGAGGTGCCCCGTGGTTGAGGCGTGGTTGGGCGTGACCACGGCAACGGCTCATTCGACTGTTGAGATTGATTTGGTTGACCGTTTCTTTCTAAAAAAAATTCCTATATATACAACCATTTGGCATTTTCACTACAAATGGTTGAGTGAGTGGTTGTGGTGGATGCCTACGTGTTCACAACCAAGGGGCATACTCCATGGTCTAAGGTTAGAAATTTTAGCATATATAAAATTTAAAAAGTATATTGTTAGATTGTTTAGATAAACTGTTATAAATATGTGGTGTCAGGATGTTAACTCATCAATATGATCACTTAAACGGGCTATTTGTTTTATAAACATGTTAGACAGTTTGAATTGTTTAAACATATCTTTAACTTTAAATGTGTCTTTAAAACCAACTTGAAATCCAAGAAAAAGGAAAAAAGCCACCAGAAAAAGAAAAAAATAACCATTGAAAAAAAAATTAAAAAGGTTTAAATACTATAAAACCAATTAGAAATAAGAATCTTGCGTCGTTTCAGATAATTTGTATTAATGTCAAGTAATCTTATAATATTTTAACATAATTTGTACACAAATCAAGAAATCTAACTTTGCTTTAGCATTATTTCTATGCATAATGTGAAATTTCATATAAAATCAAATAATTAAAATTCTAATATATTACAAAAATCATCCTAATACAACCTTTATAGTCAAAAAAAGATTGCATTAGCTAAAGTTGTATTAGATCTAATGCAATTTTTTTGTTACATAATGCAACTTTCTTTTTCTTAATACAACTTTTTTAAATGCAACTTTTTAAAAAAAAAGTTGCATTATGTAATAAAAAAATTGCATTAGGCTAATATAACATATTTGCAACCTTTTGTGACAAAAAAATGTTGCATTAGGCTTATTTTATAGTAAAAAAGTTATCAAAATTCTTTGTTCAAGGCCGGCTCACTTAGGGAAAAAAAATCTTTATTTAGGGTCTCCCAAATCAAAGGATCTCAAAATTTTGAGGTAAATTGATTTTTTTTAATATGATTTTGATTGGGGTAAAAGTTGTTTTAATATTCGTAAGTAATTCATGTTGTTTTGTTATTTATGATAGTTTATATTTTTATGTCTCAAATTTAAGAAGAATTTTATTTACAGCTATGTACCCTGATTTTTTATCCATGCTTTGTTGTGTGCAAAAATAAAAGAAATTTTTTTTTAAATATTGTAAAAAAATAAATATGATTTGGAAATTCTGGTATAGTTCCTTCAAATTCATGCATCAATGAATCCCTGTTTTATTTCCATCTTATGTCGATATATCAAAATGGCTCATGCATCGTTCATGTGTTCTCTATATACTCATTAATTTTTACACGTAAATACTTAAAAAAAAACATGTATAAATCATACCAATTCATCACATTATCTTTCAACATCCAAAATTTTAATGCATGATGAAGTTGTTACGCGTAATCGTGTCTTTGTTATTAGCGACGGTACTCGTGTTCGGTGCGACAAGCGCGACGGTAGACGTGGCGGTGACATGTGAGCCCACACAGCTTATGCCATGCTTGAAATCGATCATGAATGGAACACCACCACCATCAACGTGTTGTAGCAAGCTCAAGCAGCAGAAGCCTTGCATGTGTGGTTACATTAACAACCCTAAGTTTGCCAAGTATGTGAAGTCACCTAATGCCAAAAAGACTGCTAAAGCATGTCATGTCTCTTTGCCTAAATGTAAATCTTAAACGTGTCACTAGTTAAGATGCAACATGTATTATATGTACCGTAAAATTTCGGTTTCGTAAATAAACAAAGGTAATACCAATTTAAAGTTCGAAAGTCGAAACATATATATCTTACTATTATAAACAAACAAACTAACTTAGCCAGTATATACCCATTATTCAGTAGGGTCTGGAAGAGAAGAATGAATACAAATCTTACATTTATCTCAGTTGAGATAAAGATGCTGCTTCGAGTAAGTTTCCAACATATATCTTACTTATGTGTGAAAAATTCACGATCAAAAACCTTTTTGCGACTGATTTGATGACCTTTAGTGACCGAGGTTACAATCCGTTACATCCAGTGGCGAATGATTTAAAGGGGCTGGGGCAACCGCCCCCTTCCCCTTCCGTTTATAGTGTTAATTTTTTTTGGCTATAAGGTTGTTTTTAGTTTTAAATATTTGTTTCGTCCACTCGTTCCGAAATTAATTAACATGTATTATAAGTTTCGTAAATTTCCGTCTTCCTTTCAAATGTTCAAGCTCCACCACAGATTACATCAGAAAGTTTTTGCTTCAATTTCTAGGTAGGGGTATATATTGAGTTCAATTTGGTAAAAAAATCAAACATACCGAATTCAACCGAATAAAAGTATTAAAAACGAATAGACCGGTTAAAGCCAAATAGTCAATTAACCTAACAGAATAAATTGAATTCAACTTTATAAATTATTAATAAAAATAATAAATTTATATATAAATTCGGTTTAGTCGGTTAACCGAATAAACCGGACAAACCGAATTCAAAAAATATACGGAACCAAAAACCGAATTTATAAATCAGATATGGAAATCAAATATGGTTATAAACCGCACCGAAAACTGAATTTAGAAAATCCCAAATGCTATGTTCTGTACTTTAATTTTGTAACAAGTGAGAGTTAAGAGATTTTTAAAATTAGTTTTCTTGTTATATTTTATGTTTTGGATTTAGATTCAGATCTATGTCTAGAGCTATTGATTGTATCTAAAATCAGGCCGACAAATAAACACAATAATAATGGGCGTTGCTTATATTAACAGCCAATAAAATAAAAATGTATATCCAAAAGCATGGAAATGGTGAATCTGCACCATAATGCAATGCATTAGCCTTTCATGATGTCCAAAGGTCAATTCAAAATATTGACACAGAGTTTTGTAAGCCTGCCGGTGTGACCAACCCAATAATTTCGATTACATTACCTTTTTAACAAACGTTTTTTACTCTTGAAACATGATTATGTACTTAATAATTTGAACACGTGTTTTTTTTATTAAAAATAATCACCAATGTCACTAGATTAAAAGATTATATGTGATTGTGTTATATATTTTAGTGTAATTGGATTAATTTTATCGATCAATGTGAATCATGAAATTCATTAAACAAGTTGGGTGTAAGATGCACGCTTGTTTAAGTTTTATGATTCAATGAGGGTTCCAAGGGTAGCGCCCTCGGCTAACGGGGTCCAAGGGGCACAACCCCTGGCTAATATCAAATGAATTTTATCCGATCAAACATTTGAGTGAACCACAAATGGTTTGATCTAAAAGTGTGATCCACAACATTCAATTCATCCAGTGATTATATCGTGTTCGTGTTCTGGAAATTCTCTAGAGATTGTACTACTGATATCAAGTTTGTTGAGATTGGGTCCTGGCTACATGCATTTTGGAGTATGTGATAATTATGTTAGCATGATCAAGTAGCTTGCACTTAGACCATGTGTTATGAAACGTGAAAGCCCTCGTGTGGGGCTTGAGCATCACGACGTTGCCTTGCATCTTTTTTTTGAAACAATAAATAACAACCACACTACCCTCCACTATTGCTGAGAATTTCAGACACATACATGTTAACATGATTCGACTTTAACATGTTTTAGTATTTACTATCAATGTGTTTTGTGTTTGAAACAAATCGACACGTTATGACCTGTTTGCTTTCTGTCTAAACAGGTAAAAGCCCATTAAAATCCTTAAGACATGTTTATAGTTTAAAATTTAAAATAAATAATATAATAAAATAGGTAAGAAACTGATTACTTTTTAAAATTTATAATTCTCTAACCTTAGTTTTCTTAACGGGTTCCTTAACAATTCTTAACATGTCTTTAACAGATTCTTTAACAAGTCATTTATAGTGTTAACTGTTAACATGTTCCTTAACGGGTCATTTCGTGTTTACGTGTTTTAAACGGGTTGTGTTCGTATTTGGAAAAATAGACATAATAATTTTTTGTGTCGTGTTCGTGTCTACTCATTTCGTGTTTCATGTTGTACTGTGTCGTGTCTAACATGTTATGACACCCTAGCCTCCATCAACCCCCACCTCAATATTGATACGATAAATATATCACTTATGTGACACCGATCAAACCTCTATCAAACTTATCCATTACACGTAGCCCTCGTAACGTGCGGGCATTTCTAGGTGCGGACGTTTGGTCTTAGTTTCTCATCCTTATTACCAATGATGTCTTGTCTTAGTGGTAAGATGGAGGTATGGGGGAAATGATAAAAGACCCAGGTCATGGGTTCGATTCTTGATCCCACCCGGTTTTACTGGCCTTTCATCGTTGTGCCTTTGGGCGGGTGATCGGGTCGGGTTTTCCCCGGGAATTGGTGGCTGGTGCGCTAGGGCCTAGGGGTTCCGTCCGTCTGGATTAGTGTCCAGCTTGGGCATCCTTTAGCCATTAGGTGTCACGTACATAATACCCGGTAGTTGATTAGTTGGCCGTTCGAAAAAAAATTCTCATCCCTATTTTTCCTTCTCTGTCTTCTCCTTATCTCTCCTCTGTGTCTATAAATTCTAATAACTAAATTATATAAAAAAAACAAAAGAAGATTAATAATAGATAACTATCACATAAGTAAAAGCTGAAATTGATAAATGATATGTCACGTTGTGACTAGAGAAATAAAATAAGGGGTTGAAAAGTTTGGGGTAATATGGTTTTCTATATTGTTAAACATTTATAATTTTCTTTAGAGTAAACTTCTCTTTTGCTTCCTGTGGTTTGACAAAAGTAACCATTTTCATCCAAATTTTGAAATTTTGCAATTTTGCAATTTTCCTCCATTAGTTTCAGAAAATTAACCATTTTCATCCAAAGTCCGTTTAAACTTTGGATGAAAATGGTTACTTTTGTCAAACCACAGGGACTAAAATGGTTAATTTTCTGAAACTAATGGAGGAAAATTGCAAAATTTCAAAATTTGGATGAAAATGGTTACTTTTGTCAAACCACAGGGAGCAAAAGAGAAGTTTACTCTTTTCTTTATTCCCTTCTCGAACCATATGATCTCCTTTTGTTATAGTACATCAATATCCATTCAATGAACAAATGATAATCATGTACTTTAATGCGATAAAATAAAACCGTTGGAAAACTGAAAACTGACGTAACTTTTGGAAACTGCTGAATGCTAGAAACCACCACATAATTGTTGCTAACTTTAAAAGCCATTGTAACCATCGAAAACCGTCACATAATAACTAGAAACAGCCTAACTGTAAAAAAATGCCACGTAACTGGCTTAAACCATCAAAACCCGCAATGTAATCACTGTAACCGTCAAAAATCATCACGTAACTAATGTAACCGTTTGGAAACCTCCATAGCCATCGAAAAGCGTCATGTAACCATCTGAATTTGCTTCGTAACCGTCTGAAAACCCATGTAGCATATCAATCAATAAATACATATATAATTAGCCACAAATTAATTCAGGACGCGCTTAGAAATTCAATTGAATTACGGGGGTGAGGAGAAGAGTTAAGTGTTCAGTTGTTCACGACGACTAGAAAAGAACATCGAGACGGCTAAAGGGTCAACAAAGAGCATTTTAACAATTTATTCAAAAAAAATATATTCAAACAAAGATCAAGTTTAACACGTTTATAATCACCATGAAAATTTAAATAATAATAAATTATGATACATTGGATGTTTTCTACAATTGTGGAATCGTTTTTAATTAATAGTATTTTTACTTTATTTTTATTATTTCTTTTAATTAACATAAATATTATACCATAACATTAAACATTTTTTATTTTAAATATACGTATAATATTAATTTATAAAAAAAATAATTTAAAAAGAATTATATTTTATTGGATTTTTGATGCATATACTAGATTTCTGAAAGAGTATTCTATTTTTAGGGTGATACAATATATAAAGAACATAACAAAGACTACAACACAAATAATACAGTCAGTACAAACATAAACCTAGGGCTTCTAGCCTAAAGGTTACCCCTTTGGCTTCTATGTGGGAGGTCACGGGTTCAAATCTCTCTCAAGGCGAAATAGGGTCTTTGGGAGGTAAGGGGGTTTTCCGGTGCGGTTTCCTCCTGGGTGGTGGTGAGATCTCAACGGAGGTCATGGTAACTAGACCTTGGTGACGTGGCCTGGAATTCAGTGGTTCACACGTTGAGATCAAATGTCGTTCAAAAAAAAAGTACAAACATAAAAAATATTATGAGATCAAAGGGGATGAGGAATTATGTCCTAATAACAAAATGTTATTAGAGTTTAGGTGTTGGTTTTGTTTAATGTCAAATATTCAAGCTATGTCTTGACGGATTAGCGTAACAAATTAATTGTTCAAAAATATAAAAAGTTCACACTAGAGTGCCTCTCGATGAACCGTGATGAACCCACTTGATTGTGTGTAAATAAGGAGCTGTTTGTTTGGACCTGAATGAGTCTGAGTCTGATTCATATAGATTCAGATCGTTTGTTTCGTAAACGAAAAAATATTTGAATGAGCATCTGAATCATTCAAATGTTGAAGCAAGTCTAAATGGAGAAAAAGGAAGAGTCGTTCCCCCTCTCCTGTCACCTCCCCATCTCCCATCGGATCCATCCTCTCCCACTCCCGCACTGTCGCAGCAGGTCGTCGCCGCCTCTCCTATTGCCTTCACCGTCTCTCCCAGATTCGCAGGCTGCTAACAACTGCAACACCGACGCGACTGAAGTTCGACCACTGGCTGCAATTCGGCGATGGGAACAGGTTGCTCGATGGCACCGACGCGACCGAAGCACCGACGCGGCCGTCGCTACCTATTCACGGTTGCACGATTGCCAAGGGAACTGGTTGCTCGGCTGGCTCCAATTTGACGGGGCCTTAGGGTTATGGGAAGAATGAGGTAATTTTGTATTTTGATTCAGATGCTCAACCAAACAATTTCAGTACTTAATGATTCATACCTTTTTACCATTCAACACTTAGTGGTTCAAACATATTATTAAATGATTTCAAAATTAGTTGCATATGCACAATTAAAAAAAGGTCATGTGGGGCTCCAAACAGTCTGGATGATATTGTTAACAAAGAAGATGAAAATTTGGAATTTGGCTTGTGATTTTAAAATGTTAATTGATTTTTAGGTATTAGGATTCCAATCTGTAACATTTATTATTGCATCACATAATAAATTAAATTATCAAAATATTTTTATAGTGTCAAAAAATGTTTCTATTACTGACCTAATATTGTCTTCTACTTCGTTGGAGTTTGACAAATCATTTGTATTATAAATATTAGGTTTTAATATAAAGTTTAGGCATATTCTTTCAAATATCCGTTAATATGTTTAATATTGACACAAATTGATTATGGATTAGTTGATATTTTATTACGTAAAACAAAAAGATTAGAGTTTTTTTATATGTAAAATCAGTTAATTACACGAGATTAGATCAATGAAAAATTAAATAGTTATTATCAGAGCCGGCTTCAATGAGTAAGATAAGAGGCAATGGCCTATGGCCCTCAAAATTTTGGGGCCTCCAAATTTTGAGACATCAATCGTCCGAATATCTTTCATATTATTTGTTTTGTCGTTTTAGATTACGAAAAATATAGAGCTTTCTTTTATTCTCAAAAGAGAAAGTTTGTTTAGGGTTCCCACTTTTCAAATAATCACAACTTTTTTGTTTTGTTCAAATTCTCTTGACTTTGGAATAAATTTTTATAATGGTATGAGGGACAAATTTAGGTAAGTTTTCTAGCAGTAAATAAATTATTAAGTTGATTAACAATGAGGCAATGGTTGTAATTATCATTAGCAAGTAGGTATTGTACTTTATAGTATTCATTGTTTATAACATTTATTGTTTATATGTATTTCATTTAAATAGATTTGATTTTCATAATTCAAGATGACTTATTGACCGATAATATATTAATATTTTCACCAATAATAATCTTAAATCTTACTTTTGTTTATATTGAAATTCCATTGGCATAATCTTAAAAATTTTACGATTGAGTGCAAATTTTAATGATTTTGATATTAGGAGATGAGTAGTAGATACATTTTTCCTGGCTATATGATATCAGACCAAAGAGAATGAATCGGGTCCAGAAGTAAGCAGAAGAAAAGAGAGTGAGAGAAGGCTACTTGTGAAGTGACTGGAACGGGGCCGACTCATTGTTACTCTAGATGGTGAAGATGTTATTGATTGTGAACCAATATCGGGTTATTTACACAGAGGTATGGAAAAAATTGCGGAAAATCAAACAATTATACAATATTAGATGACTTATTGACCGATAATATATTAATATTTTCACCAATAATAATCTTAAATCTTACTTTTGTTTATATTGAAATTCCATTGGCATAATCTTAAAAATTTTACGATTGCGTGCAAATTTTAATGATTTTGGTATTAGGATTATAGTATGTAACAAACGTGAAAATTATAAAAATCATTAGTTAACCGTTATTCTGAGTGTAAGCGTAATAAAAAAGGGCCTCAAATTTTATATTTGCCTAGGGCTTCGAAATGCTTGAGACGTCCCTAGTTATTATAAGTGAAAAAAATAAAGTGAATAGTTGAAAAAATATATATTAAATATTGAATGTTTGATATAGTACATATTAACAAAGAAAATAATAAACTATTATTTAATCTCTAAAAATCTAGATTTTAATCATTTTTATTATTATTTTTATTTAATAAAAGAGAAAATGACAATTTATTATTTAATATTAATATTTAATAAAAAAGAGATGAGAAAATAAAAGTAAGAAGCCATCATAGCAAGATACTTGTTCGGTATTATTTTTTGTTTATTATAAATAAACTGATAAGGTATACACACACAATAAGAAATTTAAGTCTCTACAAACTAAGTCAAGCAATGAGGAGATATGATACACATTCAGCTCAATCAACTTCTATACAAGTCAGCTTGACTTAACTTAGTATTAAAATACTGGGGGAAGGTTCCCCTAAAAAGTCTATTTTGCCTAAGAAGGCTAAGAAGGATTTTGAAAAACTCGAAAACCGACCCAAGGAAACTCCGATTGAATTCATTTTTGCATCATTGGAATCGTCTTGTCGAACCCTAAAACCTAAACCTTAAATTATAAACAATAAACCTTAATACTAAAACCAAAACTTTAAAAACAAACCCTAAATCTAAATATAAAACATAAAAGCTAAAAATCAAGCCCTAAAATCTAAATTTTGAAACTAGTTGTTAAAGGTAAAACTTAAAAGCTAATATTGTAGGGTTCGATGAGACGGTTCAAACGCAATCGAAATGAGTTCAATCGGAGTTCGTTTGGGTCGGTTTTTGAGGTTTTGAATATCCTTTTTAGCCTTCTTAGGCAAAATGGACTTTTTATTTGATATTTCCCCTAAAATACTGTTAACTATGATTAGCTGTTAACTTTTATTTTTTGTGTTATATATTTTTTATATATTAAAGTATTATATTACGATAAAAATAAAGTACATAATTTAAAAAAATTAAAATTGCCATCTTTTATATATGTTATACTTATATTAAAGATAAACAAAAACAAATTACTGATATTATGGTGAAATTTTTTACTAAAAGAATTTCATATAAAAAGTCAATAAAAGATGATATACTGAAATTACATTTTGCTTTCTATTATTATTAAGCAAAAATGATTAATTTGAACGTTCTATGATATGTGTGTGTATCTACCATCTTAGGAGCATACCTAGTAAATTTAACATATAAACTTTTATAAAAAAAATTATTATTTATACATGTTATATTTATTCAAACCATATAATATATGAGTTTCTAATGCTAATATATATATGTTTATTGATATGTTACAGCTTTATCTTCTGTTTACATGATATAACTTTTGTAAAAACAAGCCTAATACTTTATAAATAAACTTTTTATTTTTCAATATTAGGTTTCTTGGGGGAAATTTTGTATTAAAATACTATATTTCTATAAAAATGGGATAATTCTTCGTTACTCTAGTAATTAGAAGAGAAAATAAAATTTCTTCCTTTCTCTTTAAAAAAAGACATTAATAATTAACAAATATAAAAAAAAACAAGATAACAAAATACACGAGAGAAAAGGGTATATTTACCAAAGTGTTATTATTCTAATGATAGCCCTTGACTTTTCTTACGAAAGATCTTAAGTTAAAGTCTCACCTAAAACAAAATATTGCTTTAGGCAGTGACGGACCTAGGAATTTTTTTTATGGGGGTCGGAAATTTTGTCAAGATAATTATTTGTCGTTAATTTTTTTTATTGGACCAATTCGAACTAAGTCGGGTCGGATCACCCAAAAAATGATGAAACTAAATAAAATCACAAATACATAATAAAAGTACGCCAAATCATACGATTAATTAGGATGACTGATGATATGATAAAATTGGTTTTCCTTCGGTAGAATTCGAATAAATAATATTCAAATCAACAAATTCAAAATTCAACTAAGCTTTATTTTGAAAATTGTTTCATATTGTGTTATTTGGGTATACCATTTTATAAGTTTTGTTTTTAAAATGGTTTTAGAATGAGTTTTATTGTGGCTGTCAAATTTTTATGGGGGTCGGGAGAAAATTTTCTTGGGGGTTGGACGAGATCGGATCCTATATACAACGTTAAAAATAGAAAGTTCATGGGGTCGGTCGACCCCCATCCCTACAAGGTGGGTACGCCCTTGGCTTTAGGTGGAGTCAAGGTTTATTATTGTTGTAAGTTTTTTCCTGAACATATAAGTCAGAGTATCACGCTATGTTTTTCGAACATAATGATGATTTATTTGTGAGGGTGATTTCGTATGACCGGACGTTTGCTCTGAAGAAAGAAAGAAGGAAAGAAAAGGATGTTTTTCCCCGTCTCTAAATCAAAGTATCGTCAGGAAGTACGAAATTTGAATGGATAAAGCCTCCACCGGTGGTATATTTACTTACAATATCCTCCACAACTGGCCACATCAGCCTCCCCTCAGCTTTGACTTTTGACCCGCTGCCATACTCCACATATGCTGACTCACGTGACCACCCACACACGTGTATATATACACCACATTCTGAGCCTGCAATGTCATCATTAGTTAATCATACCATACGCGGCGCCTCGATCTTTCCCGTACGTGATTCTGATCAAATGTCAACCTCCGATCTCGCCGTTATCTTGCCTCGTGTCATCATCGTTTCTAGACGGAGCCTTCGCAAGAACAAGTTTGTTGATTTCGTCGGTACGTACGTTCGTTTGTTAATTTTGTATCATCTGCTGGTTAATAATTAATTACCCCTGATTTATTAAAATCATGTTATTTTGGATCTGTTTTTTCATTAATGTGATTGTGTTTTTGATTCATTTCTCCGTTTCATGAGTTCTTGTTGATGATTTATTCTCCTGTTAATCGATAGATTCGTTGTTCGTTTCACCGACGGTCCTATCTGTCCGTCGGTGAAGATATATGATCGATAGGCAGTGTTGTCGTATAGACTCGATCTATATGACAACTTGTATAGGTTATACAATTCGTATAAGGTCTCTGATGTGATATGTGACATGTTTGTCGGTTAAATATATGTTATACGACTCGTATAGTTCTTATGCAATTAGCTTTTAGATTTTGACGTAGGTTTTTGTTAGTGATATTAGTTATTCTAACAGTAACACTAACACCAATTTGTATAACTATCAGGTGAATATCATCTCGATCTTATAGTAGGATACGGAGCGGTCCCCGTGATTGTACCGCGGGTGGCCGGGGTCCACACGTTGTTGCACAGCTTCGAGCCGATCCATGGAGTCCTTCTATGCGAAGGGGAAGACATCGACCCGTCCCTATATGAAGATGAAGAACCCAACTTATCTAAAGAGGAACTGGAGGAAATCCGGCGGTTACACATCAGCGATACCGCGATCGACAAAGAAAAGGACACAATAGAACTTGCACTAGCCAAACACTGTTTAGAAAGAAACATACCCTATTTGGGAATATGTAGGGGATCACAAGTTTTAAATGTTGCTTGTGGGGGTACCCTTTACCAAGATATAGGGAAAGAATTAACCAAAAACTGCCCACCAGAAAACAAAGTGGTCCATATGGATTATGATAATTATGATGGACATCGGCATGATGTTAAGATTTTAAAGGACACCCCTTTGCATCAATGGTTTCAAGATTCTTTGAAAGACAGTATGGAGATTCAGGTAAACAGCTATCACCACCAAGGAGTCAAGAGGCTAGCTCAACGGTTCAAGCCCATGGCGTACGCGCCAGATGGTCTGATTGAAGGGTTTTATGATCCGGATGCGTTTAATCCGGAAGAGGGTAAGTTTATAATGGGGTTGCAGTTTCATCCTGAGCGAATGAGGAAAGCGAATTCAGATGAATTCGATTATCCTGGATGCACTGCTGCTTATAAGGTAAACATTTTCATCTGTCACACCCTGATTGACGACGCTGTCTAGTTTTCAAGATATAATGTATTGAATCACTTGTAAAATGGTTTCAGGAGTTTGTGAAGGCGGTTGTAGCATATCAAAAGAAGCTCAATAGCACTAACAAAGTACCAACATCTTTCAAACTTGATAAAGAATTGGAACTAAAGAGAAAAGTTATTGTTCGAAGCTTCTCGCTTGCAAGAAACCTCTACGAAGGAGGCGACAATGCCAGCCAACTTAAAGAGTCTGATCTCAAACCAGGAGCCGAGTTTCTCGAGGTATGATTAATGATTCAAGTTTAACAATTTGATTCCATTCTTGTTTTTGAATTGGCAAATGATGAGTGTTTCGAATTGTTTGATTACAGTCAAATATAGCATTAAGTATGCAACAAGAGAATAGATTGAAGCAGATGGGTGCCACAGTGAGGAATGCATCATCATACATGGAAAGATTGAAAATGGATGAAAAAAGAGAGAAATTAGCAAGAGTTGGAATGGGGAAGATGACAATTGAACAATTATCTGATCTTAATCTGTTCTACCACATGATGGGACAGATATGTTCTGATATGCTGGAGAAGAAGAAGAAGCTTCAAAATGTAAATGTTGATCTTCCATGATTAGTTTCAATTTGCAATTGTTGTTCTAAAAGCCCATGATCATCATAATCTTTATTATTTCTTTATATTAAAATCACATGAATTCATAATGAAATTTGTAAAAAGTTTCCATTTTTAGCTATCTTTGTACCCTTTTTGTGATTACTGAAGTGGTGAATCATATCATTTTTCATGATCACATGCATTCATGTTGTCACTATCTTGTACCTACTTTGAAATGAACCTGTGGTTGAAATCTTATTGGGCTTCTGTTGATGATTGTTAATGGGCTAGTAGCTGCGCTTGCTTTGACTTTTTAGGGTCAATTAGTTCAACAAGACTTATTTCTTTAAAGTCCACCAAACCTTCACCTATATTGATCAAATTTCAACTTTAGTAAGATTTATAGTTGCAGTTAGTTGGGTAGTTAGGTGCATATAATGTTGACCAAAGTAGCAATACAATTAAAACAAGTACAAATGCTAAAAACGCGCGATCTGATACATTCGTGATATGATGAAGTTTCAAGATCTTTCACGGTTCCTATCGTGTCTAATCATCGTTGTGTTTCTAGTAGTGATTGTAGTTCCACAAGCTTCAAGCAGCCGAACCGAATCTTATGACGATTGTGCCACGTCATTCACATGTGGGACCCTTTCAGGGATCCAATACCCCTTCTCAAGACATGAAGATCCCGGATACTGTGGGTATCCAGGCTTTGATCTTGACTGTAATGGCAAGAACTCACCTACTATCAACATGAACAACATGAGTTACCATGTTTTGAGCATTGATCATTCATCTCAGATCTTGAAGATCGTTAGAGAAGATGTAATGGATTCAATCTGTCCACATGATTTCACTAACACCACCATTAATCATAACCTTTTCGATTACTCAACAAATTACATGAATATCACATTCCTATACGGGTGTCCAGGCTCTTTGAATCTTCATGGGGACACATATTCTTGTGATGATTCTGGGATTGATAAGGTTTTGGTTTTGCCTGGAGATCAAGGCCCGGGAATATGCAACAACAGTGTGATCGTTCCGGTTCCTGTTATGGCAGTTGGGTCCGATGGGCTGGTGAACTCAAGTGGTTTGGATCAGGTTCTCAGGGAAGGGTTCGAGGTCAGGTGGAAGGTTGATACCATGGGTTGCAGCCAATGTACCGAGTCCAATGGTCGATGTTTTTATAATTATGATACGAATCAAACCGCATGTGCCTGCCCTGGTTCGCCTTTGATTGCAGATGGTTGCACCATGGCTAACACAAGCCAAGCCAGTTCCTCACCCAAAAACAGGTCCCTGACTATAGGTATGATTTGCATTCTTTATCTATATTTATTCATGGGAAAATTGAATACAAAAGGAACAAACTTTTATTTGGTTCAAATGTCACATTAGTAACACATTGTGAAAAGGTTAAAAATGATGAAAATTGAACTTTTATTTTATTTTTTTTGTATTTTATTTGATTTTATTTTTTGAACATCAATCTATTACAGTTTTGATCATTTTGAGCGTTAAATTGTATCACTTCAAAGTTGATAATCTACTGGTACTCAAACAAGTGTCAAAACCCACTAAGAAAATATTATTTTGGAATTTCGCTAACAATTTTTTTTAATTTCATAATTGATTTCTTGTTATATAATTTTTCTAGTTGGTAAAATTTTCACCAATGCAATTTAATGTTTTTTCTTTTCATATTATTAGGCTTAAAAATATTTTAGAAACTTCATGTCTAAAAAAAGAAAAAGTTACCTTTTATACTAAAATGTAATAAAATATACTTAGTAAAAATTATTTAAGTTATTAGTAGAATATAGGAACCTTATATACCTCTTTCTTTAGGGGAAAAGATGTTACTTCTTTAGTTATAGAGAAACCATAACTTAAACAATAAAAAAAACATAAAAATATACGATCAAAGACATACAACAACAACAATCTTACCCAGTATATTCCCACTTTTCAGTAGGGTTTGGGAGGGAAGGATATTGGATTAATCTTGACGGGTCATAAAGTCGGGTTACGGGTCGATAGTGTTTTAATTTAGCCACATGTTTTTAATGTTTTAATAGGTCATGGTTAGTTTTAATTAGAGAGTAAAAGTAATGGGATAGTGGTGTAAGTGGTTTCCTTTTCTTTAGGTGCAAGTTTTTAGTTTTGTATTTAATGCAATTGTTTTGGTTGAATGAGTAGAAGAAGAGAAAAAGTGGATTATACGTGATTTTAAGTGTGTGTTTGTGTGTGTTTCTTGGGCCTGAACCAACAATTGGTATCAGAGCCTAGGGCTCGTGAGGTTGAAGAAGAAGCCGGTTTGAGAGTCGGTATCGTGAAAGAGAACAACTAGTTGGCTGCGAGGCTAAAGAAGAGCAGCAGGTTCTATGTGAACTGTAGAGGAAGGAGGCAATATGGATGAAATAAAGTGGCAATAACCAAACACGGTTCTCTGTGAGCCAAATACGGCTCTAAGTGAGTCAGGAGAATGAAGACATTAATACCAATAGAGTTTCTGTGTGAAACAGATCAAAACTTGATCTATGTGATTAGATGGTCGGTTCTACATGTGCTAGGGTTCTGTGTGAGCCGGGGAGAGCGAAGAGAAGAGGTTCTACGTGTACCAGCAGAAAGAGACGATCGAATGGCGGATAGAACCTGTGTGGTTTGACGAATTCGAGTGAAGAAGATGACTTACAACAGAGTACTGTATCCGGAACAGATCTGTGTGATCGAAACGAAGACCTATGTGGTGAGAAACAACCTACATGGAATTGACCGGAGGTATTGGTGGTGGTGTGTGGCTTGATCATGAAGGAACCAGGGATGTGTGAGTGTGTGACCAAGGTTGAAGACCTTAGTGGTTTCACGAGAAGTTGATCAAGGAAAACGAACATGTGTGGTTTGTTTGCTAAAGATCAAGAAGAGTTCTGAGAGGATCTGTGTGATTCTTAGCCTAGGTGCGATCGAGAGGAGATTTCGAGAGTTCTAAAAAAAAAGAACATTTTTGTGTTGTTTGAGAAGGGTTTGCTTTTACACCAAAACAAAGAAGAGAGTGTTTCTTCGAGAACGAGAGGTGCTACATGTGAGCAAGTTGCAGTGAATGCAAGGTTGGGCTCAAAGATCAAGAAACAATTTTTACTGGTTGATGTGCAAGGAAAGTTTATCAAGATCAAGAAATTTGTTTTTTGTTGGGATGGTTTAGGTCAAGATTAAGGGGTGAATATTGGATTAATCTTGACGGGTCATAAAGTCGGGTTACGGGTCGATAGTGTTTTAATTTAGCCACATGTTTTTAATGTTTTAATAGGTCATGGTTAGTTTTAATTAGAGAGTAAAAGTAATGGGATAGTGGTGTAAGTGGTTTCCTTTTCTTTAGGTGCAAGTTTTTAGTTTTGTATTTAATGCAATTGTTTTGGTTGAATGAGTAGAAGAAGAGAAAAAGTGGATTATACGTGATTTTAAGTGTGTGTTTGTGTGTGTTTCTTGGGCCTGAACCAACAAAGGATAGATACAAACCTTACCCCTATCCCAAATGGGATAGAGAGGCTGCTCCGAAAGAGTCCCCGGCTCAACGTTATCGTTTGAAGTTGACCATCCCAATGATTTTAACGTTATTTTCACAAATAACTAAAATAACGTTAAAATTAGTGTACTTTTACTTTTGTCCCTTAAGAGCCCACACATATATACATTATATGTGTGCGCCGCAAATGGGGCGTTATACGATCAAAGACATATTAAACATAAAACATGACCGTAAACACAAGTTTTATTTTTATTATGAATAAATTCAAAAAACTACATACAAACTATTAATTTTTTTTAAAAATCTCAAGTTTAAATTAACACTTTCTTACATTTCTTAACAAGTGACTGAACTTTATACTAAAAAAAAAAAAGTAAAGACAGTTTTTGCGTTTGTCACTGAACAAAAAAAAAAAATTGTTTGACGAAATAATTTAATTTCTGTTCAAAGTTTCTGAGATGTTTAAAAATGATTAATCATAAATTAATTAATGATTGTAACATCTTTATCTTTGAAAATCATTTTTATAACAATATAATTATATAAATTTAGATTATACTTAATTTTAATTCATTTTCTTTGTATTATAGCACTTCCTATCACCGGGGGACTTCTTGCTACCATCGGAATAGGATCGGGACTCCTTTTTTGCATACACCGGAAGAAAAAAAGCGCCACCGGAGCGAATGAAACTCCGATCAAAGACAGCCTAACCACCTTTTCAACCAACTTTCCCGCCAACACAACAACCACCACCGAAATCGGAAACAGTACCTATTTCGGCACCCATGTGTTCACCAACGCCGAACTCGAAGCAGCCACTGATGGTTTCGATGATTCAAGAGAACTCGGTGATGGCGGGTTTGGAACCGTTTACTATGGCAAGCTCGTAGACGGTCGAGAAGTGGCGGTTAAACGGTTATACCAGAACAGTTTCAAACGAGTCGAACAGTTCATGAACGAGGTGGAGATCTTAACAATGCTAGACCATGAAAACCTTGTAAAGTTCTATGGCTGCACTTCAAGAAGAAGCAGAGAGCTTCTGTTGGTTTACGAGTATGTAGCCAATGGAACCGTAGCCGATCATCTTCATGGGAAGCTAGCCAGGTCCAGCTGGCTAAGTTGGCCGCTACGGGTTAACATCGCGATACAAACAGCCGAGGCGCTAGCCTATCTTCATAATTGTGATATAATTCACCGCGACGTGAAAACATGTAACATTCTGTTAGATGAGAGGTTTTGTGTTAAGGTTGCCGATTTTGGGCTATCGCGGTTGTTTCCAATCAATGCCACACATGTGTCCACCGCGCCACAAGGGACACCAGGATATGTTGACCCTGAGTACTATCAGTGTTATCGGTTGACAGATAAGAGTGATGTTTTTAGTTTTGGGGTGGTGCTTATGGAACTTTTGTCATCGTTACAAGCGGTTGACACAAGTCGACATAGGCATGATGTTAACTTGGCTAGCATGGCAGTTGACCGGATTCAGAACGGGAGATTGGGTGAGTTTGTTGACAAGAGGATCGGGTTCGAGAACGATGGTGTTGTGAGGCGGGTGGTGACGCTGGTGGCGGAATTGGGGTTCCGGTGTCTGCAACGTGAGAAGGATATGAGGCCGACGATGAGAGAAGTGGTGGAGTGTTTGAGAGGGATACAGAATGACGAGTTGAATGTTCAGAAGCCGGAGGTGGTTGACATTGTGGTGGATGATGGTGGTGATCCACCGTCGTCTGATTCAGGGATGACCGGAAAAGGAGTCGGTGGCTAGACCAGGGCTGGCCGGTGATTGAAGTTAATCAAATGTTTTGGATCTTATGTAACCGTAAAGTCCATGACAACAATGCCTGAGCGTTGCATATACGGCAAATTAATTTAACCATTTTTTTTTTTTATTATTTCTAAAATCTATCATGTACTTTAATTAAGTATTCGGTTAATTATAGTTTATAATTTAATATAGACCTAGTCTCCAGTGTCATGTATAACTCTAAAAAACACATCGTAACAATTTTTACTCTGTCATAAATCTTAAAGTGCACTTAGTTGTGAAAGTAAGTATTACCTCGTTGTAAAACCCAATGGTGTATTTCAACGTAAATTCAAACGTTGTAGTAAAAGTGATTGTTATTCTATTATAAAAGCTTACTATAAAAGTGAGCATCCACAATTCTAAATATAAGTACATAAGTGTAATAAATATAACATTAAAAAAGAAAAACTTTAAACTGAAATATTCAAAAAATAAAAAAATAATTGTATAGAAATTTCGATGTCGAAAATAGAATATTTAAGACTTTTGCAAGCAACGGTTTGTCCAATGGTCCTTGTGTTATGTTGGATTTGTATTGATTGTCACTAACTTTGAGAAACTACACCTATGATCTGAATCATTTGAAAAATATAACACATGTGATCTCTTTAAAGTGAATGGTGTTAGTTTTTAACATTAATGTTATTAATGTTTTTAACATGACCATTATATCTGTGTTTTTACACCCACTTTCATTTTCAATTGAAAGCTTTGGTGGATTTGAGGGTTAGAAGTCAGTGAATTTGTGTGGTTGTAGAGGTTGCTAGCGTGTATAAAATAAGGGGCAGAACTCGGTTGTTTTTTTTTTTTTTTTTTTAAATTGTAGTACATTACTGCATCTAAAAATATAATACAATTCAATTCTAATGCAAAAAAAAATATTTATTTTTTAGATTTTTAAACAAAAACTTGCTTTAATTGATCTACCTACAACAAATTACACAATTTCATTATATTGAATTAATCAATCAAACAACCCCTTGAATATTATACGATCTTTGCAATTTATATAAAAAATAAATAGTCCATCAGATAACATTACTAAAATACCTAGACGCTTCATTTTCAAAATGGTAGTTACACAACTGTTAGCAATATGCCAGTGAGGACACCACTTTATCATCAGGATGTCTACTTAAATGCACAACAATAGATCATAGATCAAAAACAGCATAAAAAAAATACCCCAAATCTCCTTGTCAAAAAGAAAATACCCGTAAATTTACAATGCGGATCGGTTTCTAGAACACGAACAAAATAATGAAACGAGTCGAAAAGTAGAACTAGCCTTCTTCAAGATTAATGAGTAGCAAAAGCTTTACCTCATTACTCCCATCAAAATCAACAACCTGAAAGGTGGATATTCTTAGGTAGCCGGGCTAAGTTCACGCTCGATATCCTCCAATGATCGGCCCTTTGTTTCAACAACATTGCTGCCTATGTAAAGAACAGCAAGCAGACAGATGGATGCAAATCCCAGGTACACTTTGCTTATGCCAAATTTAGTTACAACACTCAAGAAATACAAGCCGATCACAAAGTTTGATATCTGCTCAATCACAACCATTTGTAACTTGCAAGTAAAATATTTAAACATATTTACTAATTGATTAATAATAAATGAATTACCCAATGCATTCCAAGTGACAAGGCAACTGCCTTTGCTCTGATTCGGGAGGCAAAAATCTCAGGTAGTAAAAGAGCTGGGACAGGGCCCGCACCAAGCGAGAATGATAGCACGTACCTGTAGAATTCATGTCGGTGAAAGATTAAAAATGAAGGATATTGATGAATAAAGTTTGTTATATAGTTAAATTAGCTAAAAGTTGAGTTGGTTGCATTTACAGAACAGTCCCGATAACAGCAAGTGGTCCAGAATAAGGTGCTAAAACTTTCCAAGTGAAGGATAACGAGAGCAGCAACATTGAAAGAGCCTTGAGAACAAAAAAAAAAATGCCAATGATTCAAAATGTAATATGTACAGGGACACGTTATTTACAAAACCATTCCAAATTATGTTGAGAATTGTAAGAAACCGCTTTAAATCATGTACTTTTTATAATAAATTGACCAAAATACATGTAATTTAAATACCCTTTAGAGTTGTTTATTTTTAAAAAAATTATGTATAATCTTTTGCCAAAATGCATATATTGAGGGGAGAGGTGATAAAGTTATACAAAAAACGCAAAGATAGAAATAAAACATTGTTTTTCCAATTCTATCTATATCTATTTCATTAAATTTATACAATATGTCGTATGCGGTTCTTAACATAATCTTGGTTCTGAGTTGAACGCCCATCCTATATAGGGACGATACATGCGTGCATACATGCATTACATACGTATGAACATGCATACATATGTATGAATAAAGTGCATAGAGATATAGCATACCATTCCAGAAAAGCTAGTGATCAGAAGACTTTTCCTTCCTTTTTTGTCCATCAAAGACGACGCGATCATTGTGCCTGCAATGAAATTAAGATATGAAGTGTTAATTGCAATTTATAACTGTCAATCAGAAAGACCATGAAGAAAATAGTGACTGCTGACTGACCAAAAACATTTGCAGCTCCAACAAGAGCACTAGCTGCCACATCAGATGCAACTCCAGCTGTGCGGAACACAGAGGTTGAATAGTATACAACCGCATTTATTCCAGCCAACTGTTGGAACAAGAAAAGGGCTGCACCGACACTTACAACTGCCAAAGCACACACGTGTCAATGTTGCATGATCTAATAGAAAAAATGATGTAATAATGTACTGATGTATTTACCTTTGAAATACCGGCTACTGAAAAGATCAAACCAACCAGCATCTTGTTCTTCTGAACCTTGACCAGATGCACTTAAGTCAGCCATAACCTCTACAACCTTTCCGTCACCGTATAATGTTTTTATCGCTTTCTCAGCTTGGTCAA
Source organism: Mikania micrantha (assembly GCA_009363875.1). Classification (NCBI taxonomy): domain Eukaryota; kingdom Viridiplantae; phylum Streptophyta; class Magnoliopsida; order Asterales; family Asteraceae; genus Mikania; species Mikania micrantha. The sequence continues at coordinate 39,494,408 of CM018685.1, forward strand.
TTTTCTTTTGCTGCAAGTAAAGACTTCGGGTTCTTAAACCATTGTTCACAATATAAACTAAAGAGCAATTCAATATGATCCCTATGGTTTTGGTAAAGTAAATGTTTGGGTACTAAGCAAAAAAAGTAATAAGTTTGGGGATTGTAATTTCAATTTGATAACGAGTTTGGGTCATCATTAAATGAAAGTGAAATGATCAAAATACCTTGACATTTTAAATCGTTAAAGTCAAAGAGTAGTTTGGTCATTTCACCCTAAATTAACCAGAGAAGTTAACAAAAGTTAGATTTAATATCAAAACTCGTTACAAAACTAAAAGCACATAACCCAAACTAGTTACCTTCAAACCTGTTGCTTTAATCAAACCACATGGACCAATTAGCTCTATCCAAAATCATACAAAGTGGTTACACCACAACCTAGTTTTATACAAAACCTGAACAAGCCAACGAGGAGATTCAGGAGAAATTGTCATTCCTAACGCCAATAGAACAGACGGGATGGCTGAAATTGCAAACATCGTTCTCCACCTGGAAAATGAACATAAAATAAATACGAACATTAACCATATAACACTTGGAAAATGTAGGAAAATCACCATAAGGGATTGGAAGCTAAGGGTAGTCCAGCCACTAAAGCTGCAAGTATTCCTATGCAGATAAACAGTTGGTTGATAGATCCAAGAGTGCCACGAATTTCAGTTGGTGATATCTGAAAAGAAACATATAAGGTAAAAATAAAATATTTGGTGTTAAACGAAAAACTAGAAAAATAAAATGGTGACCTTTACCTCGGATATGTATAGAGGGACAATAGCAGATGATATGCCAATTCCAATGCCAGCAAGCAAGCGACCAATTATCATCGTCTGTACATTTGTAGCCGTCGCACTGGGAAAATAATCTTAAATTACTCATGTATTCTATCATTTAAACCCTTACTACAGTAAAATTTGAAAGAATTTTAAACCAGAGAAATGCTCCAACTGTAAGAGGAATAGCATCAAGTAGAAAAGTTTTAGTTCTTCCAAATTGGTCAGCCAGAGACCCTCCTGTAAAGGAACCAACAGTGGCACCAGCAAGAAGTGTGCTAACAATCCACCCTGCACTAAAATCACCCATGAAAAACAATCGTATGACATGTAAATTAGTTGTAATCTCAAGATTTGGTGAAGCTTGCCTTGTAGAACTGCATTTTCAGCAATACCAAGATCTTTAGCAAGATACTCAAGTGCACCATTGACCACCCTGAAACATTTACAGCATAAATTTACTAAATTAGACATGCTAAATATACAGAAATCATAAGGTATAAATTTGCGTACCCTAGATGATATCCGAATAATATGGCTCCAAGGCTAGCTACACCAACATAAGGTAAAACCGAGCCAGAAGACTTTGATTGGCTCTTGACAGGAGTGGTGTCTCCATCTACATTTTGGTTAATAGTACAATTTGTTAGAAAATAAAGATTGTACAAACGTTTTATTCTGTGTAGCTCAAGGCGCCAAAGCCCAGGCAAGGTGAGGCTCAGCCAAGTCGCCTAGAGTATAGCAAGACACATAGGCACACTGAAACTCATGTTATCAAAAGCTCTTCGGGCACACGTCTAGGCTCTCTGGTATGAGGAGCCGAGGCGCCAGGAAAACGCCTTGCAGCCACCCAGGTCCTCAGGTGAGATTCCGACAAGGTTTTGGCAAAGATTCCAGTTAGATTCCACCGATATTCTAGAAAAATCTTGTAAGCTCAAGCCAACTTGCTTGAAACTTTAAAAATGGTTTGGAGTCCGCCTATACTATCCTAAACAAGCCTAAAGCATGTCCAAAACGCCTAAAAATGGTAGCCTTACTTAGCTCAGGCTCTCACCTTTTAAGCGTCTCACACCTAGGCCCAAGGCTCACCCTTTGCAGCATTGTGCTCCTTGAGCCTTCAACAACCATGATTGAACTGGAAAAATATCAGCTTGAACATCTCTAAAACTACTAAAAATGGACTGGTACCAATCTAAACAACCTAAACCAAGTCTTTATTTTTTGAACGGCAGTTAAACTGTCTCGTCGTGCTACCTTCAGCTATCCTGGCGATTGATAGCTAAGATCGATTCCTCGATCTCCGACCTTGAGACACGTGTGCCCCAGATGCGTGGTAACCGGATGGAATCCGTAAACCCTCGCCCCCATTAGGTTCAAACCCGGGATTAAAGCCCTGATTCATTCCTTCATCTGGATATCCATTAAATTGCTCCCAACAAGGTTTGAACCCATGACCTCCACATTGAGAGGGTGGGCCTTTACCACTTGAGGCAATTCTCCGGATACCTAAACCAAGTCTAAACCAACTAAAAGCGGCCTGGAATACCCATACGCGTTGCTTGTCCGAGGTGCCCTCTTTTTAAGCGCCTTGCACCTAGGTAACAGGCTCATCTTACGTCTTGATCCTTTAAGGCTTTAACTACCTACATTTTATTGCATCAGTTTTCTATCAATCAACTGTTTCTATCAAAGAATCATGTTTCTCTAAATCACTTGATCTGCTTCAATTAAAGCAAGCACCTAATACATTCAAAATCTCCGATCACATTTAACTGTTACGAAAACCAACTTAGCACAAGTAATTCATTTACAGAAAAATCAAGCATAATTAGGTCAAACACCAAAATATCAAACAGTTGTGATAAAAAATTAATTCAATAATGAATTAACTAGAACACGTAATCATAAATTCGTTGAAACTGACCAGAGGCTTGAGCTTTGACTGATCTGGACTTCACATATGAGCAAACCGAACTTCCAGCACCGACACGGACGCCTACGGGACCAAACTCCAAGCCCCCACAACGGGACCATAGTCGCAATCCGCAACTGGTATCCTTCCCGGTCCCGATCACGCACGCAGTACTGTTTTTGTTCTTGAACCGACTCGAAGCCGAGAAAACCCTACTACCGTTTTGAACAAGGAATCCATTCGCACCGAGGTTTATGGCTTGCATCTTCGATTATCAAATTCCTAAATCAACGCAGTATTGTATACTCGTGAATGTTAACGCTTGCACTTAATGAACCGATTGACGGTGAAACTCACAGGATTTAAACAAAATCATCGAATGAAGAGGCGAATTTACAGCGTTGGGGGTCGATCTGAGCGGAAATCGAAATTGTTTGGGTGGACCCGGAAGTGTTGTTTCCGTTTGCTTTGGTGGCACCGATCGTTATCTATAACCAAACTTGAGGGAATTTGTCTTCATCTTCTTATATACATGGGTTTAATATGAAATTGAAAAATAAAGCCTATGAATGTTTGGTTTAAAAATGGCATTGTTAAGGTTTTGCCATCATTTTTCTTCATGTGGAGTCCATTTTTCTTCTGTGTGTTGGATCTAGAGATGGGCAAATCGGTTATTTTCTTTAAATTGGTATCGTTCAAACGGTTCTGGTTACGGTCAACAAAGTCAATAACCAGTTTTGGTTCAAGTTTTTGGTCGTTTTCATTTTTGGTCGGTTAAAGGTGAAACTGATTCCAGTTATGATTTCGCTGAGAACCCAAAATTTGATGTACTCACCAGTTCAAGTAGGGGTGTCGTTCGGGTTAGTTTCTCGGGTTTCGGGTTACTCGGGTCGGGTTATTCGGGTTTTTGTAATATGAAATTGGAACCGAGAACCGAACCATTTAACTTCGGTTTAATTGGTTCTCGGGTTTCGGTTCTCGGGTTTAATCGGGTTGGGTCAAACGGTTCTCGGGTAATACTTGAAAAACTAATATTCTATTTTTCAAACAAATAAAATTAAAACATGTTTAACCAAAACATACATTTCCTTAAAAATTTCAAATGTTTAACCATAACATAACTAAAACGTGTTTAACCAAAACATGCATTTCTTCTATAATCTCAAAACATATAGATGCTTTTAAAATTAAAAAATGTTATCGCCCCTTAGAACCCTAGTTCGGGTTTACCCGAATAAACCTCGTGGGTACCCAAGGACCGAATCATTCTAAGTTTTCGGGTTCGAGTAATAGGCTTTTCGGGTTGGGTGTTTTCGGGTTCGGGTTTTCCGGGATCGGGTTGGTGTTTTTCAGGTTGGTTCTTCTGGTTTGGGTAAAAAACACACCCCTAAGTATGACCGGTTTTTATTCGGGTTGTGGTTTTTTTTTCGGCTTTAGTTGGATTACAAAATATGTTGATTGGGTAAATAGTTTATATGTTTAAGTCATATTTTTTTTTCTTGTACTAATTTAATACCAATTTTAATTATTATAAAATCCATAACTGTGACCGATAATTACCCAATCTTTTTAAACAACCGTAATTATTTATCTTTTACTTATTTTTTTAATTTTCTACTTGTTAACATTAAAAAATTCTGAACTCAAAACTCTTTTTTGAAAGAAAGGTCAAAGTTGTCGATATTATAACCAAATTATGAAATTTTATTGCAGAATAACGGTTTTGAAGTTTGTAATAGAAAACACAATTAGGAAGGAAATTATAGAAAAGCAATAGATTTGAAAATTTTGATTTGAAAGGCAATTTGCATTATTTTTTTCCCTTGTATTTGCATAATAAATGTTTTTAATTTAGCTCGTATGGTTTTTGTTTAATGTTTATTAATTTATATATAGGACTTTTGGTGGATGCATTTAAAAATGTTACAACATGATATATTGATGGTATGTTACTAGCAACACATCCAATGCTATATACAAATAAGTTTTTTAAAAACTTAGGGTTTATATTAGTATTTATAAAAATGAATATGTATAAAACGTCATGTAGTTTATCATAAATATGTTTTGATTGCATCATTTATTTACTGAATCATGTGTAATACGTATGTTTATAACGTAGGATAATATATATATATATATATATATATATATATATATATAGGTTGATATTATTTCCTACCACCAAACATTTGTTTTTAAGAGTATATAACATTTTATATGATTGTCTCCGCTCTCAAAACAAAAAATTAGAATGACAAGTTAATTTAGTTGCTTATGAGTTATGGCCCATCACTCCATCACGAAAGTAGTAGTGTCTCTTATTGCACGTGGTAGGGTTTGGAGCATTGCTTGACATATCTAAAACGCCATCAAACAAATGCCAAAGGAGATGATCGTTTGAAAATATTTGGAAACTATTTATAAATTAAAGTTTCTATAAGCAACACTTAAAAGTCACTTATTAGATATTGCTTTGTTTTGTTTTGGGTGGATATATATATGCATTAATATATAAAACGGGTCATGTTTGCGGGTTGACGAGTCAACTTGACACAAACACAAATAATTAACATATGAACTTGAGCACGAAAAAAATATTCACGGATTGATACGAGCACTACTCGTTTGATCCAAAATTATTAATTTATGTACTCTTAAAAATATAATTTTCTTTCAAACAAAACATACAAAAATAAAAAATATGACAATTTAATTATAAAATCTTATACTAATTTTTTTAGTTTATACTTTAAGTTAAAATAAAAATGTAATTAAAAATAATTAAATACATATAAATAAGTTAGGTCGTATTTTCGTGTCATGTTAAAAATTTACTCCCTAATAAAACTCATTGTGCAATATGAACTAAGAGGGTGGGTTTAAGTGGGATTGGTGAGGCGATCTTCCTCTCTTCTTGCTGGACTAAAAACAAGCATGAATATCAACAAAATGCGAGATGAAACTAAAAATATATATATTTTTGGATGTTTTAGTAATGACTACAAGTGATTGAATGAGCAAGAAATTTGCTTAGAAAATAAGGAAAAAAACGATTAGAAATGGGGATGTTTAAAACCTTTAACTTGGTCCTCTAAGTGTTGGTAAAATATCAACAGGAAAATTTTTTTAGAGTTTTTTTTTTTTTTTTTTTTTTGTATTAACCACTATAACTATTAAAACTCAATTTTCTAAAAACGGGTAGATATATTATTGTTGTTTTTATGTTTTAAAAGAAATGCAATGTTCTGAGACATTTTAAAAATTTTAACAAAGACATTAACACATGCACAAGTCCAAGTGGTGAGATTATAACATTCTACTTTCATCGTACAATTGATTCACAGGACGATCATGTTACTATTTTTTTAATCCTTTTCAAATGTGATAGATTTGGTAATCACTCTTGATGGTTTCATTATTAAAGCATACGTGATGAAGCATGAAAAGAGGCTTGACCTTCATAACACCATGCCGCTTAGGTCGTGAAAAGCATTTGTGTGACCATGGTCACCGCTTGTCATGAAGTAGTTATTTTAATATTTTAAATTATTAAAAAAATATTCACATTGCCCGTCAAACTTGTATTCACTACATATTATTATTACATTTTTTTTACTTACATCCATCAACCAACAATTCTATTGCGTGTGTCTACATGACGCTTGTATGGTGCCTATCAAACCCTCTGTTACATATATCGTTATGTTCAAAAAAAAGTCCAAACAAAATTTGTCAAATAAACCATGTTTGAACAGGTAACACGTGACTTAACAATTCACCTTTCAAAGGTTAGCAAAATTTAGTTGTCGATTTGAGATACCTTTCCCCATGAATATATTTGTTAATTTCTTTGTTAACTTCATTAGATTTTTCACTTAATTTCATATAATGATTAATCTCAATCGTAACTTTTAGTAATAATCTTTCTGATAATATTAATCTCAATATTTAATTCAAAACTTGTTAGTTATTTTATTGATTATCATTTACCATGAGTTACTTTTACTACATTATGAGGAGAATATATCTTTTGTTATTCAAAGGTAACGAAGCAAATTTTATCATATGTAACAACCTATGAGGAGATAGGTAAGTTCTTCATTTTGATTTCAACAAGTTTCCCGAACGTCGATACGGAACAACAAAATCGATACGGAACAACAAAAAAAGATCGAAGACTCGAACAACCAAGAAGACCGAAGCTGAGTTCAAAGTTTAGAGATTAATTTTGATGTTTAGTGGTTGGATTCGATGTTTTAGATGCATATTAAAGATTTAAGGTTGAGAAATGTCTTGAATAATCATGGATCTGATCCCTTTTAACCCAAAAAAGTCAAAAAAAAAAAAAAAAAACTTAGGCCGATTTCCTTCGACTTGGCCGCCTAGACACAAACTAAAGCCAAATTAACAAGGTAAGTGGACGACTAGTACCTAGACCGATTTTTACAACATTGGCTAAATCTAGAGGTGGGCAAAAAAACGAAACCAGAACCGACAACCCGAACCGGTGGGTACAAACAGGTCCGGTTTTTTTAAACAAATTAAAACCGGCACTGGAAAAACTGGAATTGGTTCCACCTGCACCCGGCCAAAACTCGAACCGAAGCCGTAACCGAGTTTTGACTTTGTTGACCGGAAATAGAACCGTTGAAACTGGAACCGGTTCCAAACCCGATTTTTGCACCTCTAGCTAAGTCTAGGGGTGAGCAAAAAACCGAACCGGAACCAAATTAACCGAAAAAATTGAACCTAAAAAACCGAACCGAATGAATAACCGGACAAAACCGAACCGAAAAAAACTGAAACCGAATATTTCGGTTCGGTTTCGGTTTTTATTATATGAAAAACCGAAACCGAACCGAACCGATTTTTAATATTTTTTAAAAATTAATATATATATATACATATATATATGTTGCTATTTTCATACTTATTTAACGGGAAAAAAACACACAAAAAAGTTTACCGTTGGAGATGGTAAAAATTTAGATTATATGAAATCTACCATTTTAAAAGGTAAAGATCGGAATTTTTACATATTTAGTTATTTACTTTTGATTTTTTTAAATATAAGAACATGATGATCATTATTTTGTTTTATTTTAATTAATTGGTGTTCCATCAATTAATTTATTAATTGTTAAACATGTTTGTATTTTCAATGTTGGGCGTAAGAGAGAACAAAAAAAACAAAAAAAACGAAAACCGAACCGAAACCGACAAAAAAACCGAAAAATGAAAACCGAAAAATGAAAACCGAACGGTTTGTAATAACTAATAACCGACTATTTCGGTTTCGGTTTTAGCCAAAAACCGAACCGAACCGTGCACGTCCCTAGCTAAGTCCATGATTTACTACCAATTTTAATAATTGATTGATGAACAAATAATGTTCTAAACAGTTTCGTAATGGGTGTGGCCCAAAGGTTTCACCAAGCAGGCCCAACCCAACTGTTGCTAATGGAGATCTTAGCCCAAGATGAGGCGTCGTGTTGTTGCTTACGAGATTCAACTTCGTCTCTGAAATCTTGCATCGAAGCAATACCGTCTGGTCGCTCGTAGACTTTACATCTTTCTCAACTCTCTGAAGCTTTTATTCACTTCAATTTCATTCTAATTTCATCCTGCACAATGATGTCCCCAAACCCTAGTCCTGATGATCGAGGCTCATCTCATGCGCCTAATTTTAGGTATGTTCTGTTTTTTTTTGATTTCGTATCAGTTATCTGGTCGACTGGTCATTAGATTGGTAATTATCGACCTGCATCAACTTAAACATGTTGTTGCAAAAATGATCATTGCGAATTTGAGAGAAACTTGCCCCAAAGAGAATGAAATTGCCTATAGGGCTATAGGTATTATTGATTGATGTTTTATGAGATTGAAATACTTCCAAATTGTGTCTGTTAGAGAATATATTGGTTAAGAGTTATTTTAGTTATCTTCATTATAAGTAGAACATATAGAACATATGATTTGATTAGGTTTTCTTTGTAATTATTTTTAAATGTGTGATCATTAAATTTTGAAACACAATAGCTTTTGGAGCTTTTATTATTTTATAGTGTTAACATATGTATTATGTTGACCTGGCTCTTTCACATTCGTCACTATCCAGTGAGGTTTGTTGTTCTGATCGTTTGACACGTCAGTAGGGCCTTGTAGTTTTGTAATTGAATGTATGTCATGTTCCTTTACTTCATGATTATTGTTTTTTGTAATGACAATTCTGTGTACCTATGATATCACATCTATTGAAAAATGTGAAGATAAATTGAGTACTTATGCTGGAATGCTCCAAATTTCAATCATAATTGAAGGAGCATGTAAGAAATCTAGTTTTCTAGGGCTTGCTTGCAAATAGAAGTGCGTGTTCCTGACACTTTGAGGGTTGAATTGAGTGTCTGTTTGTGTTATAGTATGAATATGGTATTGTTAGTAAAAGTTCTTATACAAGTCATATACTAAGATTGTGGCTTCTTATCTCTGCTTAAATGGTTTATTGCATGTATAACAGGCATACTCCCTTGCAAATAATCCATGTCATTGGAAACTTCTTGAGGATATGGTCGGTGTACTCCATGTACAGATATTTGTCTCGGACTGGAGCTTCTGTTGTACTTTTTATCTTCAGTTGTGTTGTTCCATCATCAATTATCTTTTTGGTTCTACAAAAGCCATGGAGGGGGAGACCACTATCAAATACACAGGTAAAATAAATTTGTGTCATAATGAGATCAAGTCTCAGGATCTTAAGGGCTAAGGCATAATACTGGTGTAGAATTTGGGTTTTTTTTCTTTTAGAAAGGTCTTACGTAATGGCATAACCCTTACTTTCAGGTTGTACCTGCGGTTATTAATGGTGGGATTACAGCTTTATACTATATCTTGTGGGGAATAGGCCTCAAATCATGTGGTCCTGTTAGGTGGGTTTTTCTGCCGGATGGTAAACTTGGTAACACTACATATACCTCATTGATTTGTGTTGGGGTTCTTGAAGCTCAATGCTCATGGGTGCAATAGCATATCACAGTGTTGATTGTGTGTAGGATATGTATGTTGGGTAGATACTTCCAAACATCTAACTGAGATCAACATCAAACTAGTACAGTTGGTGCATCTATCGGGAACTAGATTGAGATCCTCTCAAGCTGAGATCAGCATGACCAGTCAAGTTGTAATACATGAAAAGACCTTTTTTTTTAAAATCAAAACTGGGTCACTTTGTAAAGCTTACATTTTTTTTGTTAGAGAATACTACTAGTAAAGTTTATCCTAACTTGAGAGGATTCTAATACATTAGGAAAAACATATATATTAAGATGAATAAGAGCATAGGGACTTGCCACATGAATTTAGCACTGATGCTTACATTGTGCCCTGGTGACTAACTTCTCGTATAATCAAATTATCTAAAAATATAATGTTTTCTACTTCTGTTTCATTGGCATGTCTAATTGGCTTGGGAGAGTTGTAACATCAATACAAATCTTTGGTATATATTTTGAGTCATGAGTAATTTCAGGGCTATTTTGGCGGAGTATTCAGGTGCTGTTCTTGGAGTTCTTTCCGCAGCATTGTATGGGAGGAGAGGGCATATCTTGAAAAAGGTAAATATTACATGTAGTTAATTTTGATTACCTTAGGTTGGTGTTTGTAAACTCTTATATTGTTTGTAAGACCCCTTATTCTGATCCTAACAGTGAAATAACTGGAAACCTTTTTGTTCCACTCTGTTTTGGTGGTAAAAAATGGTATAGTGATTTTAGTCTTTTAATTTTGCTGAGCAGGTTGGCGGGCTTTTTGCAATGTTAGCTTCGTTCTACTTCTTGTCTCAAGGATGGGCCATGGCCACATATTCTCCATTCTATATCCTTTTGCTAATTGAACTATAACTTTTATATATTATTTGTAATTTTTTTATGATGTAAAAGGAAAATCAACCATGTTACCGTTATTTCACAACCCCTCCTTAAATAAAATACATATTAACAAAAACACTTTTATGCTTGATGATAAACTTAACCACACAATACCATTTAACAATAACCATGTCAGTGAGGGACAGACAGAGCAATTATCAGATGTGAAGAGTATGGTGGCTCCTGTATTTGCTGGGATCTTATCAGCATTGAGAAGGGTAATCGCCAGACGCATCTCACTCAAGGTATTTACTTGATCAAAAACATTTTTATTTATATTCTAATAGCCAATCACTGTAATGGAGTTTCTGAACTACTGCCTTTTATTTTTTGTTTTTCCAGAATCAACTGAAAAGGAGGCTCCATGCTATAACAATTGCATCTGCAACTTGCTTTCTCTTTCCTGTGGCCATGTGGGACATGATTGTAGTAAGTTTAGCTCCATTTATTGCTACTTGATTTTAAAAAGCACGCCTAGGCACGTGGCACCCTCATGTACCTGAGCAGATTTTGTGCATTTTTTATGTTGTACATGTAGCATTTAGTGCAAATTTTACTTTTGCTCCTTGAGGGCCCACACATATATACATTATATGCGTGCACCACAAATGGGGCGCAAACTTTTAGGATGTACATAGAAGGTATTTATATATTATTAAATCATATGTAGAGGTTTATTGTCCAAATTTTGGCTATGTAGTGACAGAAACGTGTCAGGAATATAATATATAAGTACCCTGCACCTCACTACTTGATGTGTGCACCTTTGCCTCATGCTTAGGCTCCATGGACCCTTTAGCCTCGTGCATGTAAAAATAAAAGATACAACGATAATACGATATATTACTCACTGTTACGACTCATTACTCAATGCAATCTCTTCTCCTTTGTCTTCTTAATAATGCAACACACAGGGTTCAATCAAGGTGGAATTACCATTCTCTCCTTGGGCATTCTCAAGCACCATTCTCTTTGGCATAATCTTAATATTTTATGTGGATAGCATCGCTGAGGAAAAGTATCTTACAACATTATATCTTTTATGTTCAATTGGCTTTTCAAATATACATTTGTAACATTAATGATTATTGTTATTATTAGGCTGCATATGGTTTTCTCCTCCCCGAGACATATAATGGTTGCTGGAGGATGCTTGATTGTCATGGAAATCTTCTACAAAATGGACTTCTCATTACCAGGCTTTTTGATTTGCTGCACCCTGTTAGGATTTGGTATGTACAAGGAAATCACTTTCCTATTCAATCAATTTCAATTGCTAAGATTTCTGAATATCATTGTGATCATTATATATTAACCGTTTTTACTTTGATTTTTTTAGGAATATATGAAGCAACGTCTTTGGATCATGGGAAAAGAGATAATGTACATGGTATTGATATTACAAATGGGATTTTTGAGGAGCAAAATCAGAGGTCTCCTCTTCCATCATGAAATATCGGAGGCTCACAGGTTTGTTAATTGGTATGGTTTCTAAGAAATGAATGGGTTGTAACCAGATTTTATGGGCCGACCTTGTACTGTATTTTAATTTTGAAAGCCGTTCACGGACCGAGCTGCTTAATTAGAGCATTCACAACCTATCCTCCATTTTCCCTATCTTCAATTTATAGTAGAAAAACATAAAATCACCCAATTCCAATCCCCCCCCCCCCCCACACACCCACCAAAATATAGGGGAAAACAATAGGGTATCCCCATATTTTGGGGCTCACTATCCATCCTCACATTTATTATTTATATTTTTTTGTAAGTGATTATGAGTGAAAGAGAGAGAAAAAGTTTACAAAAAAAGAATAAACATGTACTAATCAATTGAATAAGGATAGATATCTGAAATGTGTTGTGAGAGGTTTTTAGAAGATAAACAATTTTTAAGGGTGAATACCAGTTTTAGTTAAATCATGAGGATGGAGATAGGAGATGGGAGGTCAATCCTGAACACGACTTATTTATTAAGCGGGTTAAATTGACAATCAAAACCTAATTATTTTTGTGGTTTGTATTTCATATTGTTATGTAAATTGGCATTTTTTTTCTGTTGCAGAATTGTTATTATGTTATGCCTATCCACATCACAAGAGAATATTAGATGCAAATGTTGCAGAACAGATGACTTTATCTATTCTTTAGGATAAGTTACAACTGACCATGGATGCAGTGCACAGGGAGCAAGTCAATCTTTCTTATGGAGATGGGGTATGTGTGCTTGCATATTCAACTTTCCTCGTATTTCTGTGACAAAAATCAAATTCATCTTTTTAGAGAAAACGTACATGTACAAATAGTTGCTGTTCAAATGAATTTTACATCTTATCGCTGTACAATTAAATTAATCTCATTTGTGTGGTCATACTACTATTTAATATTTGTATATATAGAGAGGTCATTTAGTAATAAAAAAAAAACTCCGTAAAATTCCACTTAATAGCATGGTTTGGGAGGGTGAGATACTTTTTTTTGAATGGCTTGGTACAACGACACCCGAAACGGGATTTCAACCGTCCCCTCGGATTTGACGCTCTGGGGCGTATGCCCGAGCCCACCCCAGGAGGAACCCCACAACTGGGTAAACCCCCTGACCTTGCTTCAGCAAACATGCATCAGCCCGGATTAGTCTCATTTAACATTTAATAAGTAGAAGATCAAGACAACTTTTGCTTTTAGGTCAGCTCTTTGGCTCCATGCTATAAAGAGTGAAGTGACCTACAGGCGAAGAGAAAGTCAATAAGAATAGAACCGGAAGCTGTGCGTTTGGCCATTAGACCACGTGCAGCGGTGCCCCCGCCCCCTCCTGCGGGGTTGCTCACTTCGGCGGCCAACAGCGGGAACACCGTCCCCCCTTCAGCGGCCCCCTCCCAAAGCAGCTCCACGGCCCCTGCTCCCCGCTTTGTTTCTCGCTTTCTGATTCGTCCACGGAAACTGACCACTGTGGGGAAGGGTTTAAGTGGTGAAGGGTTTTCAGTGGGGTGACCACTGTGGGGGTTTAAGGTTTTCAGTGAGGTGATGACGTGGCAGGAAATTTCGGTGGGGAATGATTTTCAGTGGGGTGACTGTTGTGGATAGCCTTAGTGAGTCTATCTAGGGGTGTTCAAAAAATCCAAAATCCGAAAAAATCCCGAATCGTATCCGAAACCCGAAAAAACCGATCCGAATTAAAGATTCGGATATTCGGATAGATTCGGATCGGATATCCGTTTTCCGAATTCGGATCGGATCGGATTTCGGATATCCAAAATCCTCTTTATTCGGATCGGATATCCAAATTCAATCCGAATAACCCGAATAAACTATTTATTCGGGTTGTTCGGGTTGTTCGGATTATTCGGATGAAAAAATAGGTTTATTCGGATCTTTCGGGTTATTCGGAAAGATTCGGATCGGATAGAAAATTTTCGAATTCGGATCGGGTCGGGTTCGGATAAGGTCTTAAAATTTTCAAATCCGAACCCGATTCGAATAACCCGAATAAACCGTTATCCGATCCGATGAACACCCCTAAGTCTATCTTTCATGAGAAAAAAATTGAGCACCTTCATTTGGGTCATGAGACCAGCCAACTGTCTATCCCTGTGGGCAAGCTCAACTTATAAGCTTGCAATCTTAGCTAACCGCTTTTAGGCTGCTTTCGAAACATTCTCCATCAACATGGAGCAAGCTTAGTCATTACAACTTGGGCAAAGCTGATTGCTTTCTTCTGGAGAATCTATGACAACGTGAGAAACTAAGTTTCTAATTTGATCACAAAAAATAGGTAGCTCAAAGCACTAACCCTTCCTCCTAGACATACTACTGATCAGCATGACTTTTATTCTTGAGTAAGGTAAGGGGTATAGAAATGTCCTCTTATCACAGCTTGAACAAGATTCATTGTTGGGAAGAAGATGAAGTCGATTCAATCCACAAGATAAAGATGTTTCTGGAGAAACCCTCAACTTAATATAGGGTCGTTTAATGTATAATCTATTTTAAATAGACCATTGTTGATTCGTATACATGGTCATCATTAGACGTAAGTTTTTATGTCATTCTAGCACTTCTTTGCTTAAATTTTGATTCATATAAAATCTGAACTTTTTAGTCTTTGATCATGGGACGGGCAAAAGAAAGGATTTTATGGTTATTCTAAGATTGCTAGTTATTTAATGGGTAAGTTGTAAATATTTGTAAGACACTTGAAGGTAGAGACCTATACTAGATTGTTAGAAAGGTTATTTCAGTTGTCATAATCTCCGATTTTTGACCGACTAGATTTATTTATCATCAATGATTGATTTATAATGTTTATTTTTTATACAACTATGTGTAATATACATGTTAATAAGCTAATGTTTCACACAAAATAAAATAAAGAAAAGAAATTCAATTTTTGAATTAAACTCTAGCCCTTTTATGATACTTCAACAGTAACAAATTAATAAAATCATATTGTGTTCTTTTTTTCTTCCTTCTATTTTTTCTTTAATTCTTCCAAAGCTCAATAAATTAACCAATCACCTATTCACTTTTTAGCACTATGTTCATCGAGCCACGTAATAATATCGTTTAAAACACGAAGAATGACGTCATCTGGTTCGCCTTCTAGAAGGGCATGAAAAGCGTCGTCGTATAAGTTAAGTTTCTTATCTGAACTCTTTGCTTTCTCATATAAGGCTTTACTGACAGAAGGATCCGTCACTATATCAGCTTTTCCATGCAGAATCAACAATGGCAACGAAATCTGCACATAATGTAACACAGAACACATGATATATACATGCTAAACTACTTAACACGATCCGTTTAACTAAACGTGTAAAAAATTTCTAACCATTTAATCCGACATCACATGTTTAACCCGTTTATCTAAACTAATCAAAACAATTTTTATATAGAGGAAATTGCACTTTTGGTCCTTTATTTTTACACAAAATTTCAAAGATAGTCCTTTATGTTTCAAAATGGCAAAATCAGTCATTTAAATTTCAAATATTGCAAACTTGGTCCCTTCTCTGTTAACTCCGTTAAGTACTAACAGAATATGGGCATTAATGTCAAAAAAAATCATAAAAGTAATTGAGTAAATTTCACTTTTGGTCCTTTATGTTTATATAAGTTTTCAGATATGGTCATTTATTCTGTTAGCACTTAACGGAATTATGGAGAAAGGACCGAGTTTGCAACATTTGAAAACTTAAAGAACTGATTTTGTTAATTTGAAACATAAAAGACTATCTCTGAAATTTTGTGTAAAAATAAAGGACCAAAAGTGTAATTTACTCTTTTAAATATTATAAAAGGGTTGAATACATAACCAACAATCAGCGCCGGCTTTTGTCAACTAAAACTATGTGGTAAAATTTTGAGGCCTCAATTTAAAAAGAAAAAAAAAACACAATAGTTTTTGTGAATATTAGTTATATAATCCATAAATAATAATGCTATAAATCAAATGGTTTAAAATTTTTCTTTTAAACTTAGTCTATTACTATATTAATACGGGTATGAAAAAAATCGGAAAATCAAATCATATTTATAACATCAAAAACTAAACCAAATTATTATTTCAATTTTAGTTTGGTCTCTAGCTATATATACAGTATTGTAAATTTTGTTTTTGGTTTAGTTAACAAATGTGCATCATCGATAGTTTTTGGATCTAAATAGTTACAATGATGTAAGTCAAAAACTTACAACGATGTTAACTATTAAAAGGTGAAGAATTTACACAAACACATAAAAGAAGAAAGTGTACGATATGTGTTGCAGTGATGTTTAAAGAAAATCAAAGATTTGGTTTGATTTTGGAAGAGTAATTTAGGTTAATACAATAAGAGTGAGTAATGAAAGATTTCATCCCCTATATATATACCCTCCTCTATATAGGGGAGGGTCCACAAAAAAATTTCATTTTATAGAAAACTTTGAAAACTAATATGTTAAATTGGTTGAATTTGGTTCACTTAGAGAAATTTCTAATATTAATTTGGTTGAATTTGGTTCACTTAGAGAAATTTCTAATACGGATCAACTTGGTTAACAGATAGGCCTAAAATAATTACAAACTGAAAACAATTATTATACACCCCTAATTGATGGTTGATTCCAAATTTGAAAAAGAACCTCTCATTTAACGGTTGTGTTGTGTTCTCAAAATAATTGAGTCGACCCTAGCTATAGTACTTTGTATTTTGAATTTTCATCTTAAATGGTTTGGTGTTTAGGCCCGTTTATCAACACCCAACCCAAAAATGACCCAATTGTTAAACAAGTTAGGGATCAACCCATTTAGACACAACCTTATCTATGTTTTGTCGTGTCAAAACTACCACCCTCCCTTATGTTTTACATATTACAACTGGTTATCTGTTATTTAATATCAGATAATCAAGAACACATACATTTCCAAGTTGATTTTCAATATCTTGGGTCGTGTTTAAGAGCTCCATAGCTGTTCCCAAACGCGGTCGATCCTTGTAAGCAATGACGTTATAGCTCGTCTGCGTTATGGTAAATAATCAATTCAGGTCTTCGGTAACTAATCGAGTAAGTTACAACAGTTATCATTAACGTATCGAGCAAGTTAAAACAGCAAAATTTAAACAAACCAGAGGTTTCTTTTTCGGGTCTCTGAATGCCATATCGCCAAGATCCTTTTGCGGAACAAGTTTATACTTTGGAAGAACTTTTGCAACACCTATGAGAAATTGCTTTACTGCCCATGGTGGCACAACATCATCTGCAATCTACAATGTTTTTAGTTAGTTATGTTATATGCATGCATCACTATAGTACATATGAAGACAAGGGCAAAATAGTACTTTGCACATAGGAGCCACAAGGACCGCACCATTCCAGAACCCGGGTTGCTTTAAGTGCACCTTTAGAGCCACGGCTCCACCCATCGACTCACCCAGCAAGAATCTTGGAAGATCACGCAAGTCTGGATTTTCTACAACCCCAGAAACAATGTCATGAATTTGGTTAATTGTATAAGCATCCAAACATAACATGAACCTATGGAGATTAATTATATTAATGGGTTGTTTGGATGCATGTTTCGAAAGTGATCATGTGATGTTGTATTAATGAAGTTAGGTGTAGATTTGGGCAATCAAAATTGATTATTCAGGTATAGAAATTGTTTATCAAGAAATTAGAAACCAATTAGTAAAACTTGAGTCCTTCAAGGTGACATCTTTGAAGTCCTGCTGAAGACAGATTGAAGTGTAGATTTAGGATTAAGATTAGATGTATGTGTGTTTGTTGTTTTAAAAAAGTCAGATTTGAAATTACATTAATCAGAAAACCAATTTCAAAATGCAAGACACACACTTCCAAAGATCTCCAAAGATTTGACGCGTACCTTTAATTTTCGAGTACTGTTCTATCACATCATCTACTAGACCATCAAAGCTTTGAATATAGCCATGAAGACCTTCCGAAAGACCAAATCCGGGAAAGTCCATGGCCAAAACTCCATATCCAGACGAAGCAAACTTTCTAGCAGTTCCTGTAAGCATCACAATACTTGTTTACAATCTTTTTTTATTTTTCGTCATAAATGTGAGAACACGCTTATAATCTTGAGGATGCATACATTTTACATTCTTGATGTCCTCAACAAAAGCAAATAATCATAAGCTGCGCTTTACTATTAGCAGGGTATTGATGGCTTGGTTTAAAAAATCGTAACATGTATGCACACGCCTCATGTACCCAAGGCGTTGCTTTATGTGTCATCTGTTCTACACATAAAGGTTTTTCATAAAGTAAACCTTTCACGATTTCTTAATTCCTTAAGCTGTTTTTACATATCAACCTCCTAAAGATCCTAATTTTGAGCCAGAAGTACAAGAGGCAACACCTCAAACGCCTTGGGCGTTTTCCACTCTCCTCATGTGACTCAAGCGCGCATTTTAAATCCAAGATTGGCAAAGCCCGAGAGTTTTCCCTATCAGGGTCTCATGGTCTCTAAAACAAGCAATAAATCATTTAAATCCTACTAGATGTTACAAACATGTTACCTTCAAAGAAAAACGTGCACGTATCTCCATAACCATGGCAATAGCAAATCACCCCTTTCGGAGAACTCGTCTCTGGCAGCCAACTTTTTGTGAAAATTTCTAACCCTTTAGAGTTCACCTCATATGACTAGAAATTAAGAAAGTGGAATGGGGATCAAATGATACCATTAGCATTCAGTTGAATATTGCTTAATTTGATAGATCCAGTAGTTGAATGATAATATAATGTTTAATGTTTTTACCTCTTTTGTCTTCAATCCATCATATTTTGTCTGTAAAACATTCAAAAACAAGAAATAATTACTTTACAACATTAGTCAACATTCAACATGGAATTTTAACCCAAAAATCCAAACTTTTTCAAGATATGGAATTAGGGACGATTAGTAAAAACCGACACCTGACACGAAAACTGAAACCCAAAACATTTGGGCAGGTTTTTCGGTATGAAACTGGATATGAGATTGATTAAACAATATCTCACTGGTTTGAACAGGTATGGTTCTTGGCATAAACACCTTCATCCTATAAATTGCTCAAAAAGTCTTAATTTTAAAGAAATAAATGCAAGATTTCAATATAAATTTCTTAAAAAGTGATGCAATTTAGGCATAATTTTAAGTAGGAGTTTTTTTTTTTTTTTTTTTTTTTCTGTTTCTAATTTTTTTTTTTTGTTTTTTTGGGTACAATTGTCGTTGCTGTAACAAAATCATGAAATTAGATCTACCATTTTACCATTGTTGTCCCTTTTACAGCAAATTAAATCTAACAATAAATGCATTCGACAATATCCCACCAAATCGCCAATCAACCTCAAAAACAGTTCGTGTTGTCCATGATAAACTCAAATCAATAAATAAATTCAACACCACCCAAATCAAATCAACATCAAATCAAAATCGAATAATTTTACCTTGAACAAAAGATGATCAATGTTAAGCTGAATATCCTTGAAGGCTTCACGAGCACGACGCCTCTGTTGCACGTCATCCATGTTAGCATTGAGAATTTTTTGCAATTCAGGCGTTAATTCTTCGATCTTCAGCATATTAACACCTGCGATTCCCTTTCTTCTTCGTTTACTCGTTGACGGAGCCCTAAGATCTAATGTAATTACGAAGAATTCAAAAGGGTCGTTTCAAAAGAAGAATTTGAGTCGGGAGATCCGGAGATTGACGAATTCAAGATGATTATGAGGTTTATTGCTACGATTACCGTGAAACCTCGTGGTAAAGGGTCCAACATTCAATGCCATGTGTTAATTAGTATAAATATTATTCTATCCTTCTGTTGTTCGAGAACGATATCTGGATTCTAGATGATTGATTCAAATTAGACGTGCTGATTTTCAAAATTGGAATTCTATTTTAGGGGAAAATTACAAAATCGTGGTTGTTCTATGGTTAAACTTGCAACCTAGTCACTAGGCTTTTAAATTGACATGTTTAGTCCCTTAAAAATAAATTTGATTAAACTCTCTCTATATCGTAGCCATATGCGGATAATGCGGAGCGCGTATGTGGGAGAGGTTGCGTTGGAGATCCCGTATGTGGAGGGTGAGTTCACAGGTGAAGGCATGACTAATCAAGGTTTGTGAGAGGATGACGTCAGAGGATGACAATAAGAAAAGTTAGGAATGATGTATATATGAAAAATAAGACAGGAAAAAATAACGAAACACTTGATGTGAAGCTTGTCAAGTGGATGACGGAGAAAGGGCGTCCTGAGCATTTGAGACGGTTTTACAAAACAACTCTAAAGTATTGTTAAGTGCCCAATTTTATTAGAATGAATTATAATCTCTTAAAATATATTACCCATGTTTTTAAAACTATAAAAATTACAAAAAAAAAAATTTTTTTTAATGTGTTATTTAGTTTTAATACGTATAATATAATTAATTTGAAAAAAAAAATTAAATAAAAATTTATTTTTGCCTAAAAAATAGTAATGACTAATTTTTTTTACATGTAGCATGATAAAAGAAAAGTAAGATGAGAGGTAATTTAAATATAACATGTTTTTTTTTTAATTTTTTCAAGTTTTTTTACTTTTTTAAATGTTAATACATTTTCTATACGACATTACTTTAAAAAAAATTACAGCACATAATCAAGTTTTTTTTTATCTTTAATATGAGTATAATATTAACATATAAAAAATATAAATAAAAAATCTTTATAAACTATACTAAATTTTTGGTACATCAACTGTATGTTTATATTTTAAGGGTGATGTTATAGTAAAAAAATGTTAAATTGGTGATAAGTGTGAGATAGATTGTGAGCCATTAGATCTATAATTTAATAATTGAGATCAAAGTTGTATTAAAAAAGTCAGTGAAAGGGTATTTTAGTCATGGACACTTTTGTTGACTTTTTGTCATGTTTTTCCCTTTTTTAAACGATCAAAACTTTTATATACGATATTATTTTGTAAAAAACTATACCAAAAAATCGAGCATTTTTTTATCTTTATAACAAGTATAGTTAGGGGTGTAAACGAACCAAGGCAGCTCGTGAAATACTCGAAATCGGATCGTTAAAAAGCTCGAACGAGCCGAGCCTTAACGAGCCCGAGCCCGAGCCCGAGCCCGAGCCCGAGCTCGAGCCCGAGCCCAAAAATGTGGCTCGTTTAGTTATCGAGCCCGAGCTCGAGCTTTACATATCGAGCTCGAGCCGGCTCGCGAGCCTTAACGAGGCTTTTCATTATATAACTTTTATTTATTATATTAAGTATTTATTTATAAAATTAATTATTTTTATATATAAAATTATGATAAATATATTTAAATAAAATATTTTATGTTAAATTTGGAAAATATAATTATAAATCTAATTAAATTATTAATTAAAGTAAATAAATTAAATAATTAAAATTTAAACGAGCCGAGCCGAGCCGAGCCGAGCCTCGTAAATAAAACCCTTAACGAGCTGAGCTCGAGCTCAAGCCCTATTTAGTTTAAACGAGCCGGGCTCAAGCCTTAACGAGCTCGGGATCGGATCGGCTCGTTTACACCCCTAAGTATAGTATTGTTATATAAAAAATAAAAAAATATGTTTTCCTTCACATTTTATATTTATAATGCGTCATTACGTCTTTTTGTCTGTTATTGTGTATTTTTGTTTGTCATTATGTCTAATTATTTTTTTTAAAAAATGATAAGCTTTAAAAAATAATAATGGCGAAAAACACTATCTGTAACACCCCAAGTCACTATATGTAACTTTTGGACATCTTATAACATTATTTAATAAACTGCATTTAGGTCACAGCAAAAACTTTCATGTTTACACATTTATAAACATACTACTTGCTAACACATGTTAAAACAAAGTTTAAGTATGTTTACATACTCCACAAAACATTTATTACACAAAAGTTTCACAACTGTTTGGTTATTAAGTTTAAAACCACCTCCGAGCCTTCACGTTCGATTTCCGATCACCTTCACCGCTCACCCGACTCTTTAGTACTGAAAACACCACATTTAATTTCACCATTAGTTCGTTAGAACTAAGTAAGATTACCCTACTATTTCCTTAAGTGTATTCCATAACACCATATGGATACACTTATGATTTTCCAAATATAATTTGGTAACATTATTCAATCGCATACAACAAGATTTACTAATGGGTCGTTTTCACCCAACATCCCGTAAATCTCTCATTCATGCACAATCATTATAATTTAACACAACACATATGTGCACACAAAACTCTAGATGTGCATCATATTTCCCAAAAGTCAAACTTAAACAATTTGACTCTTGAAATTAGATGTTTACACTCTTGTAGATCATCTTTTGTTCACACACCTTGTGAATCTATTACATTGGATTTGCAAGTCTTATGTTCATACACTTTGTGAATCGAAGCATGCACATAGCCAATTTAATGTCTACACTTTTGTAGATCATAACCTCCACATTATGATGGTTGTTTACACTCTTGTAAATCAATCCAATCATTATCACTAGTTAAATGTTCACACACCTTGTAAATCATTCAACTACAATAACCATACTAACCATAACCATTTATACCAAATTCAATCAAAATACCAAATCACATATATGCTAAATGCACAAATACTTGTAGTGTGAACTCACCCAATCTTACAACTACAAATTCAATCAAATTGGTAACTTACCTTGATTTGGAGAGCTATCAACAATATCCAATTCTTTTCCAGGCCTTCTAGAAACTAGATTCACCTCATTTTCCTATTATATATCCACATATAACAAGATTTAACAACATAAACACATAACTTGTGTTATTTATGTAATCTAATTCATTTGACATGTTTTTACTCTTCATATTCAATCAAAACCTCATTGAGGCTTTTATCAAACAACTCATGTGTAGAAACTAATCTACACATGTTCTTAGTCGTATTCAAGTTATCAAAGTTTCATATTTTGTAACTTATCTCTTGACTTCCACCACCAACACCTAGTTGTAACTCACATGTATACAACTAGTTTCAATGCACCCCATAATCATACATACTGATTCAAACTCATTTGAATCTCATTCATTACTATGTGGTATTTAGAAGTCAAGTTATCACTTATAATTAGCATATTTTACCAAAATTATTAACTTTCAAATCCCAAACATTTAATCAAGCATTTGAATTGAATCTATCATTCCATAGAATGATCCAGAGTCATCAAAATCATCATTTAATCATCCTACTAGTTATCAATCACAATTATATGGATTTCATGACAACCGGACATTATAACGGCTTACAACAAAGGTTTCATCATTAAAATATAAAATCCTTCATTTCTAATTATTCCTAGCCATCATCTAGGCAATAATCATTGTGTTGTGTTCAAAACTATATTTAATCCATACATTAGCAAACCAGTAGGAGGAAATGAATCGTTACCCTTTTAAACGGATTTCTAGTAGTAACACGACGATCCGATAACGTAAAATCAATCCTTAGCTTAATCTGGGTGATCCTGTAGCTCCAAATCATGGTTTAAATGATCAAAATCGACCAGATAATAGTTTTGGGACGTTTGAGTTCGAAGAGAATAATAAAAATAAATTCTTCATGAAATCCTGATAAGATAAGGAATCTGCCAAACCGCCACATGCCAGGCGCTTCGCCCCACGTGGGCATTTGGCCCATGGTGTAGCGCGCGAGACCATAAATCTCAGATATTTCTTTCCTTCCGCGCGCATCGCCTAGCGTGGGTGTCTGGGGCTAGGCAAACCGCCTGACATCACTGATTTTGATATTTTTGTAATTTTCTTCGTTTTGCGATTTCTGAGAATCCGGAACTCCGTTTCGCTCACGGTTTTCTCCCACGTTCATGATTTTTTGCATATTTTCAATTTGTAATAATCACAATCGTTCTATTAATGATTATTTCAAACATATTCAATTGTTAAAACCGGTTGTTACACTATCACTTACTTTTTATATGTAAATTATAATGATAAAACAACAACTAATTCTTCTAATACATACAAATAATAATAAGATATAATTAAATTGTCAAAAACATAAAACACAATAATAAATACATATGACACAATAACCTAAATATGTGCTAATAAAATAAGAAGTTTTGAAAAATAAAATGTTGAAATAATACAATTATGTACTTTTAATATGGAAAACATAAAAAAAAATAACTAATTTATTTAATCTATAAAAATCAATAACATAAAAAACATGAAATAAGTTAAATTGTATAATACAATGATAAATACATATAACACAATGACATGAATGTAAAACGCAATGATAAGTGTATTACACAATGACCTAAACGTAAAACACAATGAGCTGAACGTAAAACACAATAATGAGTATATTACGCAGTCACTTGAACGTAAAACACAATTATGAGTATATTACACAATGACCTGAACGTAAAACACGACAATGAGTATATTAAACAATGACCGTAACGTAAAACACAATGATGTGTATATTACACAATGACCTTAACGTAAAACAAAATAATGAGTATATTACACAATGACCTGAACGTATGACACAATGATGCGTATATTACACAATGTTCTGAAAGTAAAACACAATGATGAATTTATATTACACAATGAGATGAACGTAAGGCACAATGATGAGTAAATTACACAATGTTTAGAAGATAAAACACAATGATGAATATATTACACAATGACTTAAACATAAATACAATGACCAAATTTTATTTTTCAAAAAATAAAGACAATTTATGTTTTTTAAAATTATGAGTTTTAAAAACATAATGGTGAAATAACACAAGAGTAAATTACTGATTGTGTCCTTTAAAAATATAACAATTTGCTAGTTTCGACCTTTAAATTCAAAAATTACTAGGGGTGTCCCTATTTTGAAAATTTTGCATTGGTTATGTCCTTTATTACTAACCCTGTTAAATGGTACCGTTAAAAATCCCATGCTCCAGTCACATGAGGGGTAAAATGGTCAATTCATCCCCTCCTCCTTTCACAATCAAACCCTAAACAGAAAACAGAGAATTGGGGATGCTCATGGTGAAGATACAGTGGCTTGAGCTTCCATTACCGTTTACCCATCACCTGAGCTTTCATTACCGTAACAATAAGGTACCACAATTTAGGAAATTCACAAACCTTCGATCTAGTATGTGAAACATGCGGTGCGTCGGAACTACATGACTCCGGGAACACGTCGTTGGAAGCGGGCACCTGATTCAGAAGTTGCAAACTTGTAATAATATGTTCGTTTTATTCGCATACCTTCTCTTGCAATAGTGACATCCGCTACCGGAGTGATTTTACGATCTGGTTCCCTGCAACGAAATGGGAGGACGATCGGAGCGGCACCTTTTCCGGTGAGACGCCAGCAGCGGAGGTTTCCTCGAAGTTGAAGTGGACGGAGTGTGAGAATCGGAGGACGACGTTGAAGGTCCATGGCGGGAACGTGGAGTGGGGAAGATGATGGTGAGGATTTGACTATTTTACCCCTCATGTGACTGGCACATGGGAAGATGATGGTGAGGATTTGACTACTGGCACATGGGAGTTTTAACGGTACCATTTAACGGTGTTAGTGATTGATGTGTTGTAAAACACATCAGTTCATTTGGTAGTTTTTGTTAGTTTTCGTACAGTTTCAGTTAGTTTTGGAGTTGATTTTAGCTGGTGCTTCACAATTTTATAAATGAATGCTTGCAGGTCATAAACATGTGTATTTGGCACAGAAGTACAAAGAAACGAGCTCCCGGTGGGGCGAAGACGGACCTGGAAATGAAGAGAGCCAAAAAATGGAATTTTATGCCCCTTCGCGTAACGCAAAGACCTGCTGAAAACCCTGCCGCGCTACGCGACAGGTGGAAAAGACAAGAATACCCTTCACTTAATCATTGCGGGTTGACCCGACTATTTTTTCGGTATGTGAAATCCCTCGCGCTACGTGAAGGGTTATGAGGCATGTGTCACGCTACGCGACAGGGTTGAAAATTCAGAAAATCAAGTTTGGATGATTAAAACGGCTGGAGGTTTCATTCTGAGGGGGACTAACGGTTTTTGGACGATATTGGAGGCGACCAAGAGGCTGGAACAAGCAAGTAAGGCCAAGATTCATCATCGAGAAGCCCTAGGATTGCGATTCAAAGGGTGTAACACGATCGGTTCTTGTTCTTTTATTGTTTCTTCCATTTGAATGATGTTTCAATTTGGTTTATACATTAGATTCTACTGTTTGCTCAGTATGGTTGTTGGCTAAATCATTAGAACTACCTAGGGTTTTTACAATTATACATGTTTAATGTTTGAAATGATTGATTGTGGAACAAGTTTGTGATTTATCAATGACATAACGATTAGGTTTTGATTCTTGGATGTGTATGAATGTTTGAATTGTTTATTGGTTTGATTAATCTATTCCTCATGTGCTTTGATGAATGTCTTTCATATAATAGGTGCATGTTAGATCAATTACTTTGTGTTTTTGATTTGTAAATGAATTGCTAGACGTAGTGATTCATAGGAATGTTAATTAGGTCATAAATAATCTAAATGTTTAATAAATTCAAAAGCCGTGAGGTGAGAGTTTGTTGGTTTGTCTTGGGTGTTTATTTGCTAATTAAAGTCTTTGTGAAAAGACCCATATTAGTTACATTGGACATTTCCTTGCATACTAAGTCCAAGTTGAGATTCTTAATTATCCCGTGCATGTGTTTATGCATTGAGACTCTCGTTTCCGTGAGGTAGATTGTCTTTAGGATATGTCATTGATGGGTTGGGTAACTTGTGAAAGTAACTCACTTAATTCGGTAATTTAGCAACTTGTAGACATCTTAATTGATATCTTTGAGAAGGGTTGAAGATACTTTAAGTTGTTTACTAGTTAATAATTGAAGATCCCGGTTTCACAATGGTTCCATAATCAATCTTAAAAAGCATTGAACACGTATATGAGCTAAACCCTAGGTAGTAATTTCATTATTTGTCACTTCTTGTTTCATTTCTGTTATTTCGTCTTAAACTGGTTTTTTTTAAGTTATTTAAATATTTCAGTTAATTAGTAAACCCCCTCCCCCCTTAAACAATTCTTTTAATTAAGTAAATTTGTATAGATAAGTCTTTGAGTCTAGTTAGCACTTTCTACAGAAGTCTATGGGTTCGATATCCGGACTTACTTTTCTTTACTATTTTTGATAGGTTCACTTGTCTGTTAGTAGTTTAATTTAGAGAGTCTAGAGTATTACTTAGTGCTTTGGTTAGTTGTGATTTTGTTATTTTTTTTATTAAACTACTTTGCACACATCAAGTTTTTGGCGCCGTTGACGGGGACTTCTGAGTCGATTGCGCTGATTAGTTCTGCATTACTTATCTATCTTTATTTGTGTTTAATTTTTTTTATTTCTTTGTAAAGTTTATTTCTTATTTTATTTTATTATTTGTTTTCCTACTTTTTCTTTTTGTTTTTTTGTGTGTTGTTTATGCCCTACTTGCGTTCGCAAGGACCGCCGCCTGCTATTTCTTTGGATTCGCGAAGCAGCTCCGGGGATCCGGGGAATACTCAGAGGAGTCCACAAGCGAGGTAAGTGTTTCTTTATCATCTTCTGATACTTCTACCCGTCCCTCCAATTCCGTTTTTACCCCTTATCTAATTCTTCCACTTTGCATTGCACACCATCTTTTCATACTGACATGGCGGAGCGCCGCACTGTTCACCAGCAGTCCACCGCGGGATTCATGGGGATTAATAATCCCATCACTCTGCCGAACTTCACCAATGAAAACTCATGGTAGATACCCTCATACATCATGACCGTAATCAACAATTGCCAATTCAGTGGTCATGATGATGAGGATGCTCCTGCTCACATCGCCCGTCTGACCCGCATCTGTGGTACGTTTAATCTTCAAGGTGCCACAGTTGATGCTATTTTTCTTCATCCTTTTCCATTCTCCCTTAAGGGAAGAGCCACCACTTGGCTCGACTCGCATCCTCCGGGCACTTTCAGAAATTGGGCAGGCGTACGCGATGCTTTCTTAAACAAATACTTTCCACCCGCGAAGGCCGCCCGGTTGTGCGATGAGATCCATTTGTTCCAAATGGCGCCCGATGAGCCTTACTATATGGCCTGGGAGCGGTTTCAAAATATGCTCAGCCGATGCTCCTAGTCTCACTATTTTTACTTGAACCTAATCCTAAATTTTAAAATATTTATTGGATTTTTTGAAAATTGTAATGAACTTATAGTGTAATACAATAGATCAAAATATAAAACAAAAAATATAGCAAAAAAGTTATATCACAAAAATATAACATAGAAAAAAATAGCACATGAAGATACAATGCATACAAATAAAGTAGAACATAATGTGTTATATATATTTTTTAAAAGAAGCTACATCAATAGTATGTAACGTTTTTCTATAATAATTTAAACTAGGTTTATTCCCTCCGCGCATTGCGGCGGGTTATCACTGTACATTCCTGAGAACAGGTATTATATATCATTTGCAAAAGCATAAGTTACATAGCAAAATCAAATCTCTTATCGCGAACTATATACAAATTGTTCATAAAAACATAAATCATACAAAATCTTCACAAATATGTTACAAAAATAATAGAAAAAACTTACTTACAAAATTCTTATCACCGACAACCAATTGTTTGAATTAAAACAAAAACACAAATTTCTCAAATTTAATTAAAACTCAATCTCGAAGCAAATCTCTCAAATTTCATACTTTCATCTCTATTTACAACTTTTCAAAGTTAAAAAACATTCTCCTGATCCACGTCTAAGTTATTAAAACGTCACAAGATGGATAAACACTTACGTATTGCTAATCATTTTACTATACATCACTATAACTATATGTGTGTGTGCATATATATATATATATACATATATATATATTTAGGTTAAAGATCCTATAATAACCCTCTCTTATTGTATAACCCGATATAACCCTGCAAGATAAACCCGAATCTTTGTTTTTTTTTTTTCAAAATCTTAGTTTTACATGTACAAGAATATGTTCTTTTATGTGTTTGAGCAAATTCTTTTTCGTTTGTGATCCTACATCAATGTAATTTGCCTTACAGCACTGTAATATTTATATTGATGTAAGGCAAATTACATTGATGTAGGTTCTCAAACGAAAAAGAATTTGCTCAAACACATAAAAGAACATATTCTTGTACATGTAAAACTAAGATTTTGAAAAAAAAACCAAAGATTCGGGTTCATCTTGCAGGGTTATTTCGGGTTATTCAATAAGAGAGGGTTATTATAGGATGCGGATCCTATGTGTGTGTGTATATATATATATAGTATAAGGTTAGGCTAAAAAGGATAAAATCTATAAAAAGTGTAGGAAGAAATTTGAGCCATTGATTTTTATGATGAATGGTTGTAAGGATGCCACCTCATTGGAGAGAATTAAGAGGGAATTTAAGTGGTTAGAGGGATATAATAGGTATTGTAGCCATTGTTGACTTTTTAACAACTTCCCTTTACTTTTTTAAACGTTTATAACTTTTTTGTACGTTATTATTTTTTTAAAAAAATTACACCATAAAATCCAACAATTTTTTATCTTTTTAACGAGTATAATATTGTTATGTAAAAAAAAACGACCTAAATTGGTGTATATGAAACTTGCTTTTTATGGTGTTTTTTCATAGATACATGAAACTGAACATTTTATTATGTTTTTCACCGAATAAACAAAAAAGATTACAATCGTTTATGGTGACTTTTTATATGTTTTTCGAATGCTCATGAAACTAAGCATTTCATATTGTTTTTTAGAAAGTTCATAAAACTGAACATTTTTATGGTGTTTTTTCTCTAAATAAACAAAAAGGGTAAAATATTATGGTGTTTTTAGTGTTCATATATGAAGTTGCTTAGTTCGGAAACACCATTTACAAACTTAAGTGTTTTTAGTGTTCACAAAGTCCATAAACTGCCCAGGTTAGTTTCAAAAATATTCAAACAACATAAACAACCATAAAATGTTAACACCATAAACACAATAAAATAACTTGAAAAAACACCATAAAACGTGAACACTATAAACACAATAAAATATCTCGAAAAAACACCATAAAACGAAGTTAAAAAACACAATATACACACTTTAAGTGTTTATGGTGTTTTTAGTTTTTTAAAATTACCATAAAATGCCCGGATTTAGTTTCATTAATACCCGATCACCATAAACACCATAAAATATTAATTCCATAATATATCTCGAAAAACACCATAAAACGTACAGATGCGTCTTAAAAAAACACCACAAAAGTCTAGTTTGAATAATATTCGGAAAAAACGCCTTAAAACTTAAGACGCTATTTTATTTTTTTTAAATATATTAATATTATACTCATTAGAAAGATAAAAAAAATGTTTGATTTTATGGTGTAATTTTTTTAGAAAATATTAACGTATACAAAATTTATGAACGTTTAAAAAAATGAGAGAAACTTGCATGTGTAGGTTCATTTTTTGTTTTGACATGTTTACCTTTGGCTTCTTATCCACGTGTCAACATTTTATGACTTACTACACTTTTTAAGCTTTTATCCCTTTGTAGAATATACCTCCCCTATATATATATATATATATATATATATATATATATATATATATATATATATATATATATATATAGGGGAGGTTTCATTAAAAACCATGCATTTCTAGAAAACTTAAAAAACCTCAATCTAACCCTTGATTAATTTAATCAATGGTTGAAAAGGATTAATGGCATTTAAGTAATTTTCAATAAAAAAAATTCTGATATGTTGTAAAGAAGGGCATAATAGTCATTACCTAAAATTAAATTTGGAAAATATTTTTAAAATTGAGGATATGTTGCCGATTTATTTGGGGAATTAAAACAAGATTATCAATCATAAAAAAAATCAAATATTTTTTTCTTCATTGATTCTTCAGAGTTCCCGATTTCAAGCGTGATTCTTCCTCAATCACCTTCTTTCTCGAAGCTGTTTGGATACGACGGTGGTAGGTGACGGGGGGATTCTCAAACCCTGAGTGTTCGACGGTTGTTAATCGGATAGTGGTTTTCGACGGTTGAAATCCAAATTCCGGCTAGTCTACGATCGTGGTGAGTTTTTTTAATATATATTATTGAATTTGTGTTTGATCATTACATTGCATTTTGATTTTGAACCGTGATGACGATTAATTTGGTGGTGTTTGATTATTATTTGCATTTGGGTTTAAAACCCTAAATTATGAATCAAAAGGGTTTTTTTTTATATGAGATACGTACTTAATTTTGGTTAATTGCATGTTTCTTTTTTATTTATTGTTATATTTTCTGTTGATTATGCATGTGTAATCTGTTGATTACACCTATATAATCGTCTTAATAAAAGTATAAGGAATGTAACCGTTTTAATGTTTGCTATGTGCTTATATTGTTAACGATTTAGAGCAAAATGATTTGAATTTAGGAGACAAAATAGTAGTTTTGAGTTTAAAATATGATTATATAAATTCTGATGTGATTTAAGGGCCATGTAGATTTTAGGTATGCTAATTAAACTTTTTTTTGTATCAAATTTGCATATTATCAGCTTGCAAACCCAAGGGATCCGAACTCAAGTGCCATTTCAAGGTAATATTATCATCTTACAATATGTTTTTTTGTTTATCTATTATAATTTGTTCAATCATTTTAAATTTTTAATACAAACTAATGATTTTGTATAGAGAATGAGAAATTGGTTCAAACCACTAAATCAAGCTGTTATACCATGAAACCGGCAATACTTCCTGGTTTTCCTATCCTGAGAGCCTGGCTGGTTTTATTTGTAGTTCCCATAACTATATTTACCAGTTAGGAGTTGGGTTTAATTTAGGCTTTAGAGGCTTTGGGCCTATTGTGGCTCAGAGTATTTTGGGGCCTAAGACTGGAATCAATTACATTAGCGAAACATCATATTTGATATCCTAAATTTAAGTTTCTTGTTTTTGCACTTAAGGCTGCTATCTATTTGGTAGGTATTTTGATTATATATGAGTAATCAACTGATTATATATGTGTAACCGTTTTAATCATTTAAATTTTAATTCACATATGAGGTAAATTTAGTAGTTAATTACTAGTTTATTTACATTATTGCAAACAATATGCTCTTAAGTTGTTAATATTGAATATCAATAATGTATACTAGTAAACATTATGATGTTTTTCTGAATCTGTTCTGAATTCATTGGTTTAACTCTATAAATAAATTTAGATATTAAGGATTAGGAATCAGGGATCACTATGGAGTATGGAGATGGTTATGTTTGTCATTTGTGAGTCTCATTCAGTCATTTGTTTCTAAAGGGCTTCAGCATCTCAAAACAACATATATCTCTCTGGCCCATACAAAAGTAGCCAACTCCTTACGGTATCATGTGTTATATGGGCCAAACAATAATCTGTGTTGAAGTTAAAAAGTTTCGTTGTTTAATTTAGTTTCATTTTCTAAAATTTTCCCACAATCGGTTCCTATCCGGAATGGTTCATACTTCATACAATAATATAATGTTTGTGTACCCATATATAAACATCAAATTTCATGTTATCATATTGTATACTCATTCTTGATGTATTTGTTTTTTATTCTATTTTAATAGGGGTAAAGTAATTCACGAAGGATGACAAGTAAGTATTTTTTTTATTGTGACCTCTATATGTAATGTCAATATTAAATTATGTTAACTATTGTTATAAGGGAAACAAAGTGAAAGGATTGCTATGAAAACTTCTTTTAGTAAATTTGTTAACTCTCCATTAGATCCAATTCAACTTGGAGATTCGGATACGGATATTAATACTCCTACAGGTGATGTTGATGTGTACATTTTTTTTAATGTTCGTTGTTTTATATTGATTATATTTGTTTTAAAATGATTAATAACATTATAATTGTAGATGTTGTTAGAGATAAAAGGAAAATGCTGCATAAAAGCGACATAAGAGACGGGTATTGTATGTAATATTTGAAATGGTTTATTCGACCAAATTTAATCTATTTTTTATTATTAACTCATTAATTATGAGTTACATAAAAGTGGCAAAAAGATTCAAAACCGATGATGAGAAGTTGAAACTGATAATGGAGATTAAAGCCAACTTAGAGAATGTTAGCAAAAAAATTGAGGAAGATAAAGTTACATTTAAAACATCTTATTACGTGCATGTAATCAATTATTATAATTAATTTTTACAGTAAACATGAAAATATACTTGAACATTTATAAATGTAGAATCAAAGATGAAGAAGGTTAAAAGGTAAAAAAAATCAGTTGAATAAGAAGTCAAGTATGTACAATGATATACTTTTTTTTTATATGTTATTTTTTTACTGTTTTTGTAAAGTTTTTTATGTTAACGTTTTATTTATATGTCAACATTTGTAGGCTTGAAGATAAAGAAATCAAAGAAGACAAAGAAAAAGAAAATTAATAAGAAGTCAGGTATGCACAATGATTAATTTGTGCAATTTTGTAAGTTTTTTTTATTTGTTTATGTAGTTATTATATTTATATTTGTATGTTCCATGTTTTTTGTATTTATATGCATATTTGTATTTTTTTTATTGGATATAATTCGTATGTCAGATTATGAATTGGATGATGAGGAATCTGACGATCCAGATTATGAAAATAATCTTGATGAGATCATTGAAAAAGTTGTCACATCAGATATAAGAAAAAAATGGTTTGGGATTGTGACACGTTCTTCTCCGAAACAACTCTATACCGCTATCAAATCCCTTAATAAAAGACAAAGAGGCTTAGTTAGAAGCATGGGATTTGGTAAGTTACTAAGTTTTAATGTTAGTGGGATACCTTCGAAGCTTGGTCATTATGTTGTTGATAACTTTGACACTAGTAGAATGGTGATAAAGACATCTAAAGGAGATATTAAAGTTGATAAAGAATCAGTTAATGCATTGCTAGGTTTGCCATTAGGGGGGATAGACATTAGTGCATTAACTGAAGCAAATGAATGTACTAAGTTTTTTTCAAAATGGAGACGGCGTTATGGAAGAAGGAGGATTTCTCCTGGAGAGTTAGTGAGTAACATAAGTATAGATAAATATGAAGATGATTTAGTTTTTAAGCTTGATTTCTTGGTCTTGTTCTTGACAATGGTTGATTATTGGAGAAATGGGTTGTGTAAATATGCAATCATTGAGAGGTTGGACCTGGAACTAGATCTAAAAGATTATGATTGGTGCGGATATGTTGTTGATGCCATCAGGAGAGGTAAAGAAGGCTGGAAAAGGTGTACGAGATCTCCACCATTTGTTGGACCTCTAACAATTTTGACGGTAAACATTCCAATTAATTTATACATTTTTTTATTTATTACATCTTTTATATATATATATTGAACTATATGTAATAAAATAAACAAATCAATTACGTAAAATACAAAGTTATATAAGTGATTACATATGTGTAACCAGTTGGTTACACATATGTAATCATGTTGTAATTTGTACTCAATAATCATATTACAGATATGTAATCACATGATTACATATATGTAATCAAAGTATTGACACATTGTTACTGATATGTAATAAAATAAGCAAATCCATTAATTAAATACAAAGTCATATAAGTGGGTACATATATGTAACCAGTTGGTTACACATATGTAATAATGTTGTAATTTGCTTACAATAATCATATTACACATATGTAATCACATTATTACATATATATGTAATCAAATTATTTGTAACATCACTGTACTTTAGGTTGTCCGTACATCCGTACGATTGTACTGTTACGACTTGAGATTTTGTAATTATTAATATTGATACATTATTGATGATTATCACTGTTGCTGGTATACATGATTATAGCACATATTATACGCGTAAACCATGGGAAGTTTAGTTGTAATTCAACTAAACAGAACCAGAGAGTTATCGCAGTCATATTGTTGATGATTATGGATTTGGGTTGGAATGGAAAGGAATTGGGAGTTTGTTAGAGTCTGGTTACTACACGTAGTCAAGGACACATGGTCATGGTTTATCGAAATAGCGCTGGGATGGTGTAGGGGAGGTTGGGATCTACCTCTGCATATGCCCTATACATATGCATATTTCGGTCTATCATGGATGTGTCAGTGACTTGATTTAGTGGGTTTTGGTTTGGGAATATAATATTTAAGTTAATAAAATGATAAAAGTTTAATTGAAAATTAATTATGCGAAGTGAGGTTACGAACATTACTTAACCGCGAATGTTGATTCAGAAATACTAACTTAATAATGTATTCGCGTGAGTGACAATTCACACGAATATAATTATTAAGAATAATATTCTGAAATGATGTTCCATAAATAGTAAATCGAATCGAAATACGATACGAGCGTTGGATTCGCAAAGGTGACGATCTTTACGAATACGTATGCGAGTAACGCGTTTCGACGAGATAACTAAATAATATTTAACGATATTAAATTAATAAATGAAAACTTAAAACATTTATTAGGAATCACAACCTAAAATGAATTCGAATAAATTAATTTATCAAATAATCGATTTAGCGAAAATAAACGGAACTATTTTTACGAAATAGTTTATTTGAAACTATTTTCTTTAAAACTATCTTTATAAAAATGAAATTTAATTATTTAAACGAGTTATATTTTTAAATATGTTTTACGTTTAAAAACCAAGCATTTCATAATATATCGCGATAAAAACGAGACCAGACGCGGTGTAAAGATACGCGTTATAAGGAAGAAGGGCACCTCCTTCTTCCTCATTTCTACAACACCCATTCTCTCTCTAAAACACACACTCACATTTCTCTCTACCTTCTCTCTAACTTATCTCACTCGTTACCCGACGAATTCAAGTGATCTTTGGCTCTAAACGACCGCGTGAACGAGAGCTACAAGGAGATACGAAGAAATCCTATATTTGCTCAACATCTCGAGGTAAATCTGAGATTTTAATCACGGTTTTGTTGTAGATTTCGAATTTTATAACTTGTGATACGTTAACCGAACTAAACCTTTAGAATCACCTAGTTAAACGGTAGTAGAACTTGTGAAATCTTGAGGACAGATCTATGGCTAACTTGGAGTTGATGGTGTGGTAAGAAAACAGCAAGGTTCGGTCGTAGTGCTGCTCGAAATACAGGTTCGCCGGGGATTTAGTTGCCGAACCCTTGAGGCCTACGAACCTTGGACGTTGAGCGAACCTTTATGAGTCAGACGAACCAGGATCCTTGTTGTCATCACCGAACCCCATGCAGCTACTCACGGACCCTACACGAACCTATGTGGTCGAGGGTTAGCCGGCCGAACCTTCTTAGCCGCAAACCTTGTCCTGAAAACCCTAGTAGCCGAACCCAGCGGTGGACGAACCTTGTCTGGGATGCGAACCTAGGCTGGCCGAACCTTGGCCAGCCGAAGCTTGTCATTTGCCGAACCCTGGACAACCTCGCGAACCTATCTCGTAGGTAACGAACCCTCGCATGTCAAACTAAAGGAGCGAACCTTGTCAAACCTTTTTCGTTTAATCTAGCCGAACCTAAATCAAATGGGCCGAACCTATCATCTTTATGAATAGGTTCGCTGCCCCTTGGGATATCAACGTTTAATTGTTGAACAACGAGTTAGTCGCGCTTAAGGACTAGGTACAACCATTGCATACATGAAGGTTATCAAGCCACCACCTTTTCTCTCTCTAGAATATAATTATTATAATTAAAATAAAAGTAAATGGGGGATAGATTTTATATAAATAATTTGAGTATCAAAGTTTTAAACACAAAGGTTGATTTTAATTAAAGGAAATGCAAGGTGGTTAAGATAACCAATTTGGCATACATGTTTAAGTGTGTGCATGATTAAAAATATCATCTTTATCGTGTATACATCCATAAGTTGTACATAGGGCCTTAAGACCTGGTTACCTTCGTTTAATAAATAAAGTCTAACAAGAGGTAACTACGTAGGATAAACGATTAATTACAAAACTGTCGCACCCCGAGAAATCCCGTCCCTTCCGGGGCGCGAGCAACAGCAGATTGTCAGGATCGCAGTCTCCGGTCTCACTGTTGCGAGACCTACATGTCTGGTTGCGTACGTACATCCAATAACTTGGATAAAACAGTTTTGTAAAATCAGAGTTGCGGAAGTTTGATAACATCAAGCAGATAAAGTTCATAAATTTCGGAAGCGTTAATTAAATAGTTTTCAAAATGATAAGTAACAACAGTTGCGGAAGCGATTAAAGATGTTTAAGATGTCATAACATAACAAATGATAGTAAATGTTTAAGAGCCTAAGACACATATGTAGATGCATGGACTCCATCCTAGCATCCTAGATTCCTTGTGCGCGTGCCTTGGTTACCTGAGAAAACATGCGAGTAAAAGGGTCAACACAAAGGTTGGTAAGAGCACAGGTTTTTCATAAGCAGTAAACATCAAAATGTTTAAAGTAAGAGTTTTGCAGATTTACATATCCCTACAATGCAGTATCGATTGATAGCTAGTCAATACAGTTATATTATATTGTGGATGGTACCGAAGCTGACAGATTGTGCCTCCCGCCATGTTATCACGAGACAATGGCAAAGTGTTGGTCAATATTGCACTGTTCCGACCTCCAGTCGGGTGTAGTGGGGCTTGTCAGGCCCAAATAGTACTATTCAAGATTACCATGCTAGGTGTTATGCTATTAACGGTCCGAGGAGTATCGCGAGGACTTTTAGTTGTGATAGGGGCCCACACATATACATATAATGATAAAGCATGTCCATACATAAATAAAATGAGTTGTTGTTCTAAAACAGTTGTAGTGCAGTGTTTTCTCCCCCAAAGGTTAGAAAAGTAAAAAGGGGCCGTGAACTCACCTGGTAGTGCAGTTTCCGGTTTTCGTGTGTTCGCGTCTGCGAAAGCTAGCACCTGCTAGTAAGCACCTATGATCATATAGGTGTAAGTATGTGTTTTGTGATGCGTTGTATTCCATACAACTCCAAGTGTCGGTGTGCTCAACCGAGTATGTGTGTGTTGACTTGTGTTGACTCGACGAATCGTTGGTGACACGATTGTTGTGTCTATGTGCCTTGATGCGCATAAACCACCAAAATGCATCCTATGACTCTAATCACATAAGTTGCCATTTTTAGAAAGTTTCCAATTTAGGAAAGTGTGGTTATGAAATTCCATTTCATAAAACTAATAGCTCTAGTATGTTTGTAAAAACACGTTTATACACTTAAAACACATCGTTTGCGCATAAACCATCATTTATGCCGTTTTGCCCAAATAAAGTTTCCTAAAATAGTAAGTATTTGTTTAAAAGCTTGTTTTCACAAATCAAGGTTTCCAAATATGTTAGAAATCATTTCTAAACATGTTTCAATAATCAAAGTTCATCAAAACTCTTTAAAACATCAAAAGCCCTCTTTTGATTTATAAAAGTTTCCATTTTTAGTAAGTTTCTATAAAACCAAGTTTTTGACAAAATCAAATATCCCAATGTGTTTCTAAACACTTCAATACACATTTAACAATATCTAGACATGTCTAATATGTCTAGATCATCACAAATCGAAGACTTGCAACATAAAAGTTTCCTTTTATGGCAAGTGCACCAAAACATTATCAAATCAACCAATGACTAAACCAAAACTCAAATCTAACATCTTAGACTTCAAAATCAGTAGATCTAACTCATCTAATACATCAAATCACCAACACATTCTAGCACAATAACCAAACGGAGTTGCATGTGGGTTTTACCCATTGCATGTGCGATCTAACTATAGATAAACACAAGAAACTACCTTAGAAGCTTAAATCCGTGGTTGAACAGATTCTGGAATCCAAATGGTGGCTGATGATGAGCTCCTAGCTTGTAGATGGCTTCCAAGAACTCTCCTTGAGCTTCAATAGCTTCAAATCACTCCAAGGTTGCAAGGAAGAGCTTCAATAATGCTTCTAGGGGGTATGGATGGTGGTTCCAGTAAGCTTTGGTCGAGTATAAAAGTGTAAGAGCTCGGAGAAATGAAAGAAAAACGAATGGGAATGAGTTGGAGTTGTTTATAAAGAAATTTTGATCTGCATGGCCTTCGCGTACCGCGGAGGCCGATCAAAATATTCTATCGCGTACCGCGATGAAATTCGGGAGTCTCGACTCCCGGTTTGCTTCGCGTACCGCGAAGAACTTCGCTGAGGGACTTGTCGCGTACCGCGACGGGTCCATCTCCTTGTTTTTCGATTTCGATGATACGATTTCGCTCATACATGATTCCTAACGTTTATCTAAAGCATCTAATGCTCGTTTAAGCACGTAAATACAAATAGCATATAAGTTTGATTGATCACCAACGTTCGTGAGTCTCGTGTGTGTTTCGATAATTCCTTGAATTATCTTCGATAATTTGTGTTCGTGTCTACGAAGTGTTTGCACACTTGATTAATCTTAGTCAACGTGTAATGCACAATAATAGTCCAAGCTATTGTTTTGTGTTTGTGTTTAGCTCATCTAATTAAACATGATCAAATGAAGTACAACAAGTATGAATGTGAAATACGTAAAGTTCAAGAGTTGCAATTTACCTGAAATTGCCGGGTGTCACAAAAACCTTGAAGTATTTTACTTTAATTTAAGTGTTACAATTTAAGTTTGAATGGATATATTAAGTTAATGAAGGATTTAATGAATTAAAGCTAAACACCTATGGATGTTTAATAGAAAGGAAGCGCGTATACTTATGATATGAAACATACTATAATCACAGATCTTTGAATTGAGTTGAGTTATATACGCGAGCGCGCATTACAAGAGAACACTGATTCTAAGGACTTCAGGTGAGTTCTCATAACCTCCTTTTCTTTAAACTGTTTTGTTTTAAAACTCGGAGGTGAAACATGTATACCAAATTAAATATTGTTTCGATAACACAAGGTTAATACCTGTTTATCAATATGATATTCATAATTATAAATTATCATTATTATTGGATTGTCTTTTATAATTATATATCCGTGTAAACATTGTTGTTGACTTCGGTCAATAACAATGATTACATGTATTGCCACAAACTTCGTGAATCATTGCTTTTAACTTCGGTTAAATGCTTTGATATCATGTATTGTCACGTGGATGTTGTCCACTCCGTGAATTCTCGCCTTTAACTCCGGTTAATTGCTTGAATTCATGTATAGTCACGTGGTTAGCTACCACTCCATGGATCATGTTTTTAACTTATGTTAATTACATAATGATCATGTATAGTCACGAACATTATTTGAGAATATTGATGTTGAGATTGGTTGATTGGTTTGTGGTTTGATTATCTATGACTGACTTTGAATATCTATGATTGATTATGATTGATTGGATATGTGTTTATGTGTTTGTGTATGTGTTTGATTGTTGAGTATGGAGTTTGGTTGGATTATCTCTTACAGGTATTATTATTGTGGATTTTCTCAGGAAATCATAAGCATTTATACTCATTTTATCTAAACCTTTTTATAAAACCATTTTTTTTAACTTAAACTCTTAAATCCATTTTATAAAACCTTTTTAAGTATAAAAAACTTATGATTACTCACCAACTACTTTGTAGTTGACACTTGATTTCTTACATGTTTCAGGTGATGGAGACAAGTAGGATTAAGAGGGTGATCCCTTCTATTTTGGACATCATTATATAGGATCTTGGACTTAGCTAAATAACTAAATATCTGGCGATTAGAATTTAGTTAGATAGCTAAATCTCTTTTGTGATTGTTGTAACTATTTCATGATGAACATGATTTTTGTGTAATTAATTTGGTTGTTTGATTGATATATGATGATTGGATTTAGATGCCCACGAGCTTTTGAACAATCTACACATCCCTCGTGGCATCCCGACGTTTCCGCCATCGGTCGGGGTGTTACATTATTGACACATTGTTACGGATATGTATTTTTTTATGTATAATATTAATTGTTTTATTTTTTTTATTTAAGCTATTGTATGTTGATCGTGTATCATGCCGGGGCATAAATGAGAACAGGGAGGTTCCTGCCATTCAATTTTGGTCATTTGAAAACCTCCAAAAACGTGAAGGGATTGAAATAAGAGAATGTGGATTTGGTTTGGGTGAAATTATAGAACATTTCTTCGATGAAGTAAATTATGAGATAGAGAGTGAAGAACCCTTGCTTGAGGGAGATAACAATGATGATGATGATGTCGAAACATTCAACAAATTTGATGAAAACACCATTAAGGTATATAAAAAATAAAAAAATTATGGTTATTTGTTAAATAATAATACCATTATTGATTTTGTTCTATGTGACAACATAATAGGGTCGTAGATCAATGCTTTCTTTGATTTATTCAAGGATTGTGAAGGATAAAAAAGCTTTTGCAAAAGCAATTATTGAAACAAGGAAGAGTTTCCCAGATGACATTATTGTTGCTGAATTGTGAATAAATATGATGAAGTTTTCAATGAGGAGCTAGAGTTTGATGATTATATATTGTCAAAGAGGGAAACCAACATTAAAGATGCTTCTGTTGAACATGTAGAAACTGCCATATCATCAAAGGAAACAAATAATGAAACAAATAAAGAATTACCAGAAACAGTTGATTATTTAACAGAAACATATAATGCAGGAGTTTGGACACAAGAGGTAATAAAAGCTGTTGATAATTTAGAAGGTTCTTCTACTTTTAAAGGGAAAAGTGTTGAATGTGAGAAATTTAAGCTTAATTTAGAAGAAGTCCCAACTTTTAGTCTTGGTCTTACTCAAGAAACCCAAAAAGCTGATACATGTGGAGATTTGACACAAGAAATGCTAGATGCTGCTGTTGAAATAGAAAAGCTATATGGATTAAAAAAATGGGAAGGTAAAAATACTTCAAATGATCAGAAAGGTAAGGATGTTAATGAAAAAGATGGCATGGACAGTTTGGAGAAGAAAGGTGGTGAATTGAGAAAAAAAGGAAGGGCAAAACAAATATCTTCATTTAAATGCTCGCCTTATGTTGATAAAACAGTAAATATAGACAAGTGTTTGAGTGCGAAAGAAAAAAAAATTGGAACTATCTTGTTAATGGTGCTGTTGATAAAGAGTAAGATTATTAAGTATTTATTTTGATAGTTTAATTGTATTTTATTTACTCATTATATTAATAACATTACTCAACTTAATACATGTTTTATACAGAAAAGAGGCGGCTAAAGTTAAGGAAGGTGATCATGGTGTGAATAATGAAGTTGAAAGAACATTTGGGTATGTGGATTTTATTTTGATATTCTTGCTACATATGTTTAATTTTATGATAATGGATGGTTATGTGTATGTAAACAAACCTGTTACATGTATGTAATCAAATGGATACAAATATGTAATCATCTTGTTAAGTATGTCTAATCAGTTAGATACATGCATTTAGTCAACGTATTATTTATATTATCATAGTATAATTTGTGTATTTCATTACAATACGGATATATTTGCCACGGAGAATGGAACTAGGATTACCCACTTTAATATGAACTCATTATTGCCAAGACAGGAAGTGGTCAATGATGTGGTAGACTGTTGGGCTGCAGTTTTAAACTTTGAGGAAAAGAACAGAAGTCCAAGTTCTTTGAGGCGTCTTTTTTGTCCGACAACACCCTTTGTAAGTAATTTGTTATTCAAGTAGTTTAATTAATAAAAATAATTAAAGTTTTTTGGTGTTCTAATTTGAATATATGTAAACAGTATGGATGGGTATTAGATAACTCGGATGAAACAGATGAATCAATATATGCTTTCTTTGAAACTCACCTTCATGCTCTTTTGGAAGGAAATGAAAAACAATAAGATTTGAAGCAATTTGATGTTGTTTTGTTCCCTATTTTTGAGAAGCGTCATTTTTACTTAATGAGCTTTGATCTGAAGAATCCATCTATACGATTGATTGATAATATGCATCCGTCGCAATGTCTAATTCTATTTCGTGATGATGTTGATTATCTGAAGAAATCTACATGTTACAAAGTGGTTAGTAATTTGTTATATTTTGTTTTATTAATTATTATATGTATGTAATTTTGTACTATTAATTACATTTTTGTTTTATTGTTTTGTGTAATTGCAGAAATATATATTTTTGATGCACCTAAAGAAGGTTAATCATCCGAAATTGAAGGAACTTGAAGGTTTACCGGTAGAGAAGTTAAAGATTAGCTGGGCAACAACGAAAAACTTTGTTGATTGTGGAATATTTGTTACGCGTCACATGGAGATGTTTAATGCTAATTATGCAAGGTCATGGGATTGTGGGTTTCCAAAGGATGATAGAGCTAAGAAGATGAAGTGTGGTTTGTTAAG
Source organism: Mikania micrantha (assembly GCA_009363875.1). Taxonomy (NCBI): domain Eukaryota; kingdom Viridiplantae; phylum Streptophyta; class Magnoliopsida; order Asterales; family Asteraceae; genus Mikania; species Mikania micrantha. The sequence continues at coordinate 39,537,971 of CM018685.1, forward strand.
GAAAAATATGCATGCAAAATGTTAACATCAGATGTCAACATTTAAAAATATCGAGTTATCAAGGAAGCGGATGAGTTACATGTGGTTAATAACTGATGGTTTTGTGTTTTGGGATGATTATATGACATATTTCTAGTTGTTTTGTTTTTATTATAGATTATCAATTAAGGATACATATTTATCTAAGTGGTTACGTATATGTAACCAATTGATTACATATACGTAATCAGTTGGTTATTTGTTTATAATGATTTGATTACATATATGTAATCAATTAGTTATGATTGTTTAAATACTACATGTTCTTATTTTCATTTAATATACTAAATTAGTGAATTCTGTACTCATTGTTATAACCCCAACGTTATGCTTTTAAAGCCCATATCTTTTATCTTGTTTTTGGGTCTTTTTAATTCTATATTGCAAACAACAGCAGTATAAATTTCGACACATATGAGTTATAAGTTATAACTGAAGGTCTCAACACTTTTAGTCAATTGTGATTACATATACGTGATCAGTTGGTTATTTGTTTATAATGATTTGATAACATATATGTAATCAACTGGTTAAAATTGTTTAGATGCTACATGTTTTTATTTTAAACAAAACTCAAAAAATATGCATTGAAATAAGTGAATTATAATGTTGAAAAACAAAACCATTGTATGGTAAAGTCATGCATAAAAAAAAAACAATTCTTTTCTTTTTATTTAGATGCGTAATCGTCTTCATTGACTTCAAAGTCTTCAGAATCTTCTAGTTTATCATCCACATCAGAACATCCATCTGCATTAATTTGATATTCTTCTTCATGTGTATCATGATTGGTGGATGCAAATTCTTCCATGTCTTTCTTTTTAACAGGGCAATTCCTAGAATCATGATTGTTGACCATCTTATTACAGTATCGACACTTCCTTTTTGGCTTTTGGCTATTTATGATTGCCTTCTCTCCAGGACCTATTAGCCTCCTATTAGTCCCACAACCTTTATTACATATCCCAGGTGATATGGTATACTTAATGCTGCTTGGTTCAGACACATTTATAAGCTCTTGAATTATATCATTTTTAGTCTGATTAATTTGTGAATATGGAAGTTTTTGAAATATCTTTTCCTTTATAGCTTCAACTTCCTTATCAAGCAATGCAAGTCTTTCAGGATCATTACGAATTCTATCAACGGTTTGTTGTATATTATCCACAATACGATTCCTGGTAGTAGAACTTTCGGATAGGTTAACACAATACCTGTTAGACATACTAAACATGCTTCTTGGTAGCACGTCCCTTCTCCATCTGTTATGAACATATTGAATAGGTATGTTTTCAATCTTGTGGTGCCTGAAAACATAAAAAACATGACGACACAGGTACCCAATAAGTGTGAATCCCATGCATGTACATGATACCGAATCATCTTTTAAGTCGAAATTCACCTATAATAAGAATGTCAAAATGTTCCAACTTTTTCAAAATTATAAAAAACAATTTGTGTATAAAAATATGAAGATATGATACATGAATTTTATTACCGTAAATTCATTGATGATGTTGCACCTATTGTCTGGATGAGTAACACAGTAAATGTGTAATCCATTAACAATATTTCGATTCGATATGTCGTACAATGTGGTGGATTTGTAAATCTCCTTTTGAGCCTCTTTGAATATCGTTCGAGTGTATATCTCGTTTGCATTACGTTCAATATTCATTGTGGTACGGAATTGGGGTGTTGTTGTGGTGCTATGCTCTAAAAGTCTTTGATTAAACCTTTGCCCACCAATTGCATAATCAAAAGCTAACAAAAATTGTATTAATGTATTTGATCCACTTGAGTTAACCTTAAAAAGAGAGTTGGAGCTTTCACATCTTGATGTTGTCTTCATTAAACAACACATGGGTATATCTTTGAAGTATCCAGGGACCCATTTATCTCTAATGGAATATATATAACGTAACCATTAATGGTTCTGCAAGTTGTTTTGTTCCATTAGCAATTTCCATCTTTCTTCAAATGTGGAAGGATCAAGGTATACATTCTAAACTAGCTTGTGTATTGCACTCCGAATGTTTGAATTTTTCAAAACATTACCACAAACCTACAAAATCAAATTGTTAAAAGAAATATGTTTTAACTGGTTACTCACTGATTACATATATGTAATCAGTTGGTTACATATATGTAATCACTTGGTTACATATATGTAATAAAATGCTTATGTCCTTAACAGTTGGCTCATGTGTTTATACCTTTTTAGGGATCTTCTCAGTTATATGCCACATACACAACCGATGAATTGATTGATCAAAAACACTATTTACAGCTTGTTTCATTGCAACGTCTTCGTCAGTCAGAATTAATGTTGGCTGCTTTTCATATGCTGTTATAAAACATTTTAGTAACCACTTGTAAGACTCAATAGATTCGTTATAGAATAAACCTGCCCCAAAGGTAACACACTTCTTGTGATGATCGACACCAGTAAATGGGACAAAAATCATGTTATAACTGCAAAAAAAAAATAAAAAATAAATAAAACATTATAGACATGAAAAAAATAATTCATACAATCATTAATAACAGCTTACATGTTGGTTTAATATGTCGCATCAAATGCCAGAACATCACCAAAAACCTTATAGTTTTTCTTAGAAACATCATCAGCCCAGAATAAACCTCTAACCTCGTAATCAATACAATGGCAATTGAATGTAAAATTTATTAACTGCTCCGACCGTTCAGTCATTCTGCTGACAAACATTTGAGCATCCCCCTTCTTAATAAACATAGAAACATCACGGGCAAAATTCTTATAATCAGTCTTTGTACCCCGAACCATATGATGACCACCCTTTAATGCAACTTGCAACCTGCAATCTGTGGGCTTTACTTGGACCAACATTAGCCAAACGACATTTAGTAATATGCTAGATGCTGCTGTTGAAATAGAAAAGCTATATGGATTAAAAAAATGGGAAGGTAAAAATACTTCAAATGATCAGAAAGGTAAGGATGTTAATGAAAAAGATGGCATGGACAGTTTGGAGAAGAAAGGTGGTGAATTGAGAAAAAAAGGAAGGGCAAAACAAATATCTTCATTTAAATGCTCGCCTTATGTTGATAAAACAGTAAATATAGACAAGTGTTTGAGTGCGAAAGAAAAAAAAATTGGAACTATCTTGTTAATGGTGCTGTTGATAAAGAGTAAGATTATTAAGTATTTATTTTGATAGTTTAATTGTATTTTATTTACTCATTATATTAATAACATTACTCAACTTAATACATGTTTTATACAGAAAAGAGGCGGCTAAAGTTAAGGAAGGTGATCATGGTGTGAATAATGAAGTTGAAAGAACATTTGGGTATGTGGATTTTATTTTGATATTCTTGCTACATATGTTTAATTTTATGATAATGGATGGTTATGTGTATGTAAACAAACCTGTTACATGTATGTAATCAAATGGATACAAATATGTAATCATCTTGTTAAGTATGTCTAATCAGTTAGATACATGCATTTAGTCAACGTATTATTTATATTATCATAGTATAATTTGTGTATTTCATTACAATACGGATATATTTGCCACGGAGAATGGAACTAGGATTACCCACTTTAATATGAACTCATTATTGCCAAGACAGGAAGTGGTCAATGATGTGGTAGACTGTTGGGCTGCAGTTTTAAACTTTGAGGAAAAGAACAGAAGTCCAAGTTCTTTGAGGCGTCTTTTTTGTCCGACAACACCCTTTGTAAGTAATTTGTTATTCAAGTAGTTTAATTAATAAAAATAATTAAAGTTTTTTGGTGTTCTAATTTGAATATATGTAAACAGTATGGATGGGTATTAGATAACTCGGATGAAACAGATGAATCAATATATGCTTTCTTTGAAACTCACCTTCATGCTCTTTTGGAAGGAAATGAAAAACAATAAGATTTGAAGCAATTTGATGTTGTTTTGTTCCCTATTTTTGAGAAGCGTCATTTTTACTTAATGAGCTTTGATCTGAAGAATCCATCTATACGATTGATTGATAATATGCATCCGTCGCAATGTCTAATTCTATTTCGTGATGATGTTGATTATCTGAAGAAATCTACATGTTACAAAGTGGTTAGTAATTTGTTATATTTTGTTTTTATTAATTATTATATGTATGTAATTTTGTACTATTAATTACATTTTTGTTTTATTGTTTTGTGTAATTGCAGAAATATATATTTTTGATGCACCTAAAGAAGGTTAATCATCCGAAATTGAAGGAACTTGAAGGTTTACCGGTAGAGAAGTTAAAGATTAGCTGGGCAACAACGAAAAACTTTGTTGATTGTGGAATATTTGTTACGCGTCACATGGAGATGTTTAATGCTAATTATGCAAGGTCATGGGATTGTGGGTTTCCAAAGGATGATAGAGCTAAGAAGATGAAGTGTGGTTTGTTAAGGAAAAATATGCATGCAAAATGTTAACATCAGATGTCAACATTTAAAAATATCGAGTTATCAAGGAAGCGGATGAGTTACATGTGGTTAATAACTGATGGTTTTGTGTTTTGGGATGATTATATGACATATTTCTAGTTGTTTTGTTTTTATTATAGATTATCAATTAAGGATACATATTTATCTAAGTGGTTACGTATATGTAACCAATTGATTACATATACGTAATCAGTTGGTTATTTGTTTATAATGATTTGATTACATATATGTAATCAATTAGTTATGATTGTTTAAATACTACATGTTCTTATTTTCATTTAATATACTAAATTAGTGAATTCTGTACTCATTGTTATAACCCCAACGTTATGCTTTTAAAGCCCATATCTTTTATCTTGTTTTTGGGTCTTTTTAATTCTATATTGCAAACAACAGCAGTATAAATTTCGACACATATGAGTTATAAGTTATAACTGAAGGTCTCAACACTTTTAGTCAATTGTGATTACATATACGTGATCAGTTGGTTATTTGTTTATAATGATTTGATAACATATATGTAATCAACTGGTTAAAATTGTTTAGATGCTACATGTTTTTATTTTAAACAAAACTCAAAAAATATGCATTGAAATAAGTGAATTATAATGTTGAAAACAAAACCATTGTATGGTAAAGTCATGCATAAAAAAAAACAATTCTTTTCTTTTTATTTAGATGCGTAATCGTCTTCATTGACTTCAAAGTCTTCAGAATCTTCTAGTTTATCATCCACATCAGAACATCCATCTGCATTAATTTGATATTCTTCTTCATGTGTATCATGATTGGTGGATGCAAATTCTTCCATGTCTTTCTTTTTAACAGGGCAATTCCTAGAATCATGATTGTTGACCATCTTATTACAGTATCGACACTTCCTTTTTGGCTTTTGGCTATTTATGATTGCCTTCTCTCCAGGACCTATTAGCCTCCTATTAGTCCCACAACCTTTATTACATATCCCAGGTGATATGGTATACTTAATGCTGCTTGGTTCAGACACATTTATAAGCTCTTGAATTATATCATTTTTAGTCTGATTAATTTGTGAATATGGAAGTTTTTGAAATATCTTTTCCTTTATAGCTTCAACTTCCTTATCAAGCAATGCAAGTCTTTCAGGATCATTACGAATTCTATCAACGGTTTGTTGTATATTATCCACAATACGATTCCTGGTAGTAGAACTTTCGGATAGGTTAACACAATACCTGTTAGACATACTAAACATGCTTCTTGGTAGCACGTCCCTTCTCCATCTGTTATGAACATATTGAATAGGTATGTTTTCAATCTTGTGGTGCCTGAAAACATAAAAAACATGACGACACAGGTACCCAATAAGTGTGAATCCCATGCATGTACATGATACCGAATCATCTTTTAAGTCGAAATTCACCTATAATAAGAATGTCAAAATGTTCCAACTTTTTCAAAATTATAAAAAACAATTTGTGTATAAAAATATGAAGATATGATACATGAATTTTATTACCGTAAATTCATTGATGATGTTGCACCTATTGTCTGGATGAGTAACACAGTAAATGTGTAATCCATTAACAATATTTCGATTCGATATGTCGTACAATGTGGTGGATTTGTAAATCTCCTTTTGAGCCTCTTTGAATATCGTTCGAGTGTATATCTCGTTTGCATTACGTTCAATATTCATTGTGGTACGGAATTGGGGTGTTGTTGTGGTGCTATGCTCTAAAAGTCTTTGATTAAACCTTTGCCCACCAATTGCATAATCAAAAGCTAACAAAAATTGTATTAATGTATTTGATCCACTTGAGTTAACCTTAAAAAGAGAGTTGGAGCTTTCACATCTTGATGTTGTCTTCATTAAACAACACATGGGTATATCTTTGAAGTATCCAGGGACCCATTTATCTCTAATGGAATATATATAACGTAACCATTAATGGTTCTGCAAGTTGTTTTGTTCCATTAGCAATTTCCATCTTTCTTCAAATGTGGAAGGATCAAGGTATACATTCTAAACTAGCTTGTGTATTGCACTCCGAATGTTTGAATTTTTCAAAACATTACCACAAACCTACAAAATCAAATTGTTAAAAGAAATATGTTTTAACTGGTTACTCACTGATTACATATATGTAATCAGTTGGTTACATATATGTAATCACTTGGTTACATATATGTAATAAAATGCTTATGTCCTTAACAGTTGGCTCATGTGTTTATACCTTTTTAGGGATCTTCTCAGTTATATGCCACATACACAACCGATGAATTGATTGATCAAAAACACTATTTACAGCTTGTTTCATTGCAACGTCTTCGTCAGTCAGAATTAATGTTGGCTGCTTTTCATATGCTGTTATAAAACATTTTAGTAACCACTTGTAAGACTCAATAGATTCGTTATAGAATAAACCTGCCCCAAAGGTAACACACTTCTTGTGATGATCGACACCAGTAAATGGGACAAAAATCATGTTATAACTGCAAAAAAAAAATAAAAAATAAATAAAACATTATAGACATGAAAAAAATAATTCATACAATCATTAATAACAGCTTACATGTTGGTTTAATATGTCGCATCAAATGCCAGAACATCACCAAAAACCTTATAGTTTTTCTTAGAAACATCATCAGCCCAGAATAAACCTCTAACCTCGTAATCAATACAATGGCAATTGAATGTAAAATTTATTAACTGCTCCGACCGTTCAGTCATTCTGCTGACAAACATTTGAGCATCCCCCTTCTTAATAAACATAGAAACATCACGGGCAAAATTCTTATAATCAGTCTTTGTACCCCGAACCATATGATGACCACCCTTTAATGCAACTTGCAACCTGCAATCTGTGGGCTTTACTTGGACCAACATTAGCCAAACGACATTTAGTAATATACTCTTTGTCTGAAAAGTTAAGTCTCCTTTTCTTTTTTGATAAATCAAGGTTGTCCGAGTTGATTAAACCATGGTTATGATTCTCGATATGCTCATACAACTAAAAACTTGATGTGTCTTTTATATATCTCAGCTTTATACGTGCTTTATCTGTAACTTTAAAGTTAGTACGACGTATAGGAGATTTGTCTAATGAGTCAAAAACAACTCCATGAGGTTAGCCAGCTTTGGTACACATCATATATCTATGTGTAATAACTCCATCTTTGTTTTTTTTCATTGCACCTAATCGAGTGCAAAAACCCGCCAGCTGTGCATACCGATCATACATAAAAACCACATCATCCCATTTAGCGAAAACACTACCAACAATTGGTTTAAATTCATCCCTTACTATAGGGGTCCAATACCTTGTGTCGTTAGGAGAGTCATATACGGTGCTACAAATAGAATCTTCAAAAAAACAACACATAAACAACATATACTCTGTACATTTACGAACTCAAACACTAAATTGTTATAAAAAATAACTGATTTATTAATTTCAATACCTTCATTTTCAACACCAGTAAGATATACAGGACGACTATAATTACAGGTATCAACATCATCAATTGAGGTGTGTGTATCCATCTTCTGTTTTCCTTTGTCAATGCATGGTACTTCCGACAATTGAATGTTAACTTTTAACAAAACACATATTAAATTCTCATATCATTCTTCAACATACAATTGTGAACACGCATACCATATGAAAATAAGACAAAAATAAGTTTTGAAATCAAATTACACATGTGTAATCAAAATATGTATATGCTTTGAAGTATGAATACGTTATCTGTTTTTTTTTAATAATGATATAAAAAACATTTTACAAGTTCATATACATTCAATACCTTCATCTGTGATAGAGCAGTCTTCGATTGCAGGCTGTGGTTCAACAATCGCAATATCATTTACAGTATCATCACACTCGTTTAAAGTCGTCATTTTTAACACATGTGCTGCTTCAAATAATCAAAATTGAATAATAATATCATGTGACGATCATTGTTCAATCGTGATTATGATATTAATATTCTTGAATCTTTAATCATACGCTTGTATCCAAAAACAATCGAACCAGTTGTTGACGAATCAGTTATCTTCGAACGATATTCTTCAGCATACATTATATCAATTTAATCTTAATTGATGATTGTACATAATCGTTTTATTGAAACCTTGATTCAATATTCCTTAATTTTGTTGAATTTTTGGTTTGAATTGTTCCTCATATTGAATAGAACGACCAGTTATTTTTGGAGATAATCATGGGATTTGATTTTGTTTCTCTAATTTGTTAATTTACCAAACTATCCTTTTAATAAAAAAATATAAATAAATATAAAAATTATGTGATTGGTGGATGAGAGTTTTCTAGGTTTTCTCAAAAAAGGGGAGTTTTTATTTGAACCCTTCCCATATATATATATATATATATATATATATATATATATATATATATATATATAGGGTAGGGTTATTTTGAAAACCCATTCTCAACGAGAAAACCATGAAAACCAGTAAAAATCATGTAAAAAAACGTTTTTTTTAAATTTTTTAGAGGTTCGTAACATTCTTTGGCACATTTTTACAAAAAAAATAAAAAAAAACGTCGAGAAAATATTTAAAAAAAATATTTTATAAACCCACGTAAAACATACGTAACATATGGACACAGTGTTAAGTATGTTTTTCGTGGGTTTATAAAATATTTTCTCGGCGCTTTATTTATTTATTTATTTTTTTAAAATGTGCCAAATAATCTTACAAACCTGTAAAAAAACTCAAAAAAAACGTTTTTTTTTACATGATTTTTAAATGGTTTTCATGGTTTTCTCATTTAGAAGTGGTTTTTATTTTATTTTTCTCCTATATATATTGATTAACATAACAGGAATATTATAAAATAATTAGATAAATAATTTATTAGAAGCCAGGAAGGTTAATATAATAATATGATTTTGATTTAAAACATATTAAATAAGATTTAATAAAAGTTACAAGATGTATAAAGGTTCATAAATCATAATTATATTAAGTTATAAATACTTAATAAAAAGTTTATAAAAGTTTTACACATCAAATAATATTATTAAGAAAACTGAAGGGCCATACATGTAAATTTAAAATTGTGGTCAGCAATTAGAAAGATCCAGACAAAAATGTTATTAAATCACAAGCGTGTTTACTGCAAATTCTTTATGGCTTCTCTCTTTCCCCTCTAGTTCCCTAATCGAAGCTCAATACTACTGGTTTAATTCCAAATGGTCTAAATGCGCGTTTGAATTCAAAATCCAAATTACAACGCGTTTACCATTCAATAAAGATCCTAATCATGCGAAAAATTCCGAAAATAATAGTCAATTATCGCGTAAATATACTCATGAACAACTGCTCAAAAACTAAAATGGAAATCGAGTATAATCAACAAAATTTAATAAAATTGAATACACACATGCCCTTGCGCTCACTCTTCGATAGATACAAACCCAAAATCCGCTTCTAAGATCTCCTGAACCGAAGAATCGAGACTCAAGCTCGACTGAGAATAATCTTGTACTCAAACCATATACAATCGATTTGATTCTAGGTGACTATGTATACCATTTGTGCTCGTTTTGCTTCAAAGTTCAAAAGACCTAACATTCTGAGCTCTCATAATTGAAATATTGATCGATTTAATCGATTGATAATCTAGGGTTCTTTTGAAATGTGCGTCAATTTGAGTTTCAATATAGGATTAACAACTCATCAGCGAGCCTCTTCGTGGTAAAGCATCCACCTGGTTGGGTGGGAGGCGCGGGTTCGAAACCTGCACGACGCACCTAAGTTCGGTTTTATCATTTTTAAATCATTTCTAGCGTTATTTTTTTCTAAATAAATTATTAAAAAATGTTTTAAATCATAAAATACAATTGCAAAACACGCTGGAGTACTTTTGAAACAAATTTTAATTATTTTAACAAAAAAAAATATCTAATTTATTACTTTCCATAAGATAATGATATTCTTATTATTAAGATCGTTTTTCTTGTGTATAATAAATATCATTTCGGAAATTTATAATTTTAAGTAATAAGTTTTATAAAATAATATTTTATTCAGATATATAAGTGTTATAAATGTTATTTAACAAAATAACCAATATAAAATAATATTGTATAAATTATGTATAAGAATTTTATAAATATTATTAAACAAAATAAAGTTTGTAATCTATATTTTAATCAATTTAAATGAAAAATTTAGAAAATCATTAATTTTGGTGTAATTTCAATTAATTGGGAGAATATCTGTCTCCAAATATTCTCAAATATGTCTTTCTAAATTAGACAAGTTCTTTATTAATTTTAAATATACTCTTTGAGGATTTCATATAATGTAAAAGTAGGACTCTAAACTTAAACTATAAGAATATTAAACTTATTAAGTTATTCTTCTAAATTTAGGTTGGTGTGTGATCTTTTATGTAGAACTCAATCAAGCCTTTTTGAACTAGCTAAGCAAAACACAAGTGGGCTCTCATATTCCCTCTTTACATTTTTTAGGAATGTTACACTCTTATGTATTCAAATTCATTTAAATTCTAGCAATCATTCAAACTATGATGCAATCCTTAGACCTAGTTAGATTATGTGTTAGATGTTATGCTATATACTTGTGTTGATATCGTGTGTGTTCTCAGTCAAGCAAGCTAGTGTTTAGTAGCATAAGGTTGGTTATATATTACCTTCGCATTGGCTTTTGCTATTGTGTCAAAAAAGTGAAAAGTAAACTTACCAAACTTATTGAAATACAAATGTTAATTCAAAGTATAGCTATACTTGAATTAACATGTTGTATGGATACTTGTGAACACTACTTGTTTATTCATTCTTACTTGTCACTCTTGTATTCATGCATGCTTACAACTAAGCTAACCGAAATATAATTTATCTCATATTAGTATTATATGTTCATTATGTGCTACATGTCATCTATTATTTATTATGTTATGAGTTATTAAACAGTTACCATAGAGAAAAGCCATAGATGTTAATACGTCATTGCTTACACTTAGTTTAGGAATATCTTAGACCAAGATGGTTTCATATAATTGGATCTACTTAGCTTAAGCAATGCTCTAGAATTTTCGTTAAGAAAACTCTATTCCAAACTCACGTACACGCTAGCAATTTTTAGATGATAGGATTGAAACACCCTAGACTTAATGCCTAATATTATTTCTAAGAAAATACAAGTATGTGATTTCAATATAGATTTTATACTCTCGTTATAACTAAGTTTGTAAGGTAGACACATATTACATGTATTAATTAACACATATATAATAACTAGTCAACAATGAAAATTTAGACAATATAAAACGATTTTTTAATATATAATAGAGTAAATTACATAAATCGTCCTTTATATTCACTCATTTTTTGGAAGAAGTCCTTTATTAGAAATTAATAGTTACAAAAATCATCCTTAAAAATGACAATTTATAATTGATTTCATCCTTTTTCTGAATGTAAAGGACGGTTTATGTAATGTAATAAAATGACCATTTATGTAATTTAAAGGATGAAATCCATTATAAATTTCCATTTTAAGGATGTTTTCTGTAACTATTTCTAATAAAGGACGTTATTCATAAATTGAGTGAATATAAAGGACGATTTATATATGTAATTTACTCTATAAAATATGAATAAAATTTTGTATAATTTAACATTTGTCAGTGTTAATTTTTTGTTACAATTAATATTATCATTTTAATTACTTAAATTTAAAGCACGTTTATGTGATATAGTTTAATTGCAAGGGTCATTCGTGTAATTAAAGGGTCTACCAATAATTTGGCCATCCTTCCAATTATAGTCTGCTATGACAGAAATCATCCGTGTAATTGAAGTATACCAATGTTTATGTTATTATGTTAAATAAATTGAGACAGTTTAGGTACAAACTTTAAATATTCTATTTTTAAGGTTATAAATAGGACCAATGTCTATAACCATATTTAATTCAAATCGTATATCAAAGAATTGTGTGTGTAATATTATTTGTTCTTGATTATCAACCAAGCTAACAATTCAACTTAAAGTTAGAACTAAGTATTGACCAACTACAAACAAACACCTTAACCCACCAAGTATAATTTTTATATGTTGACTTTAAACTAGACGACTAAATATACTCTCTTTATATTGTATGTACCAGAAGTTGAAGAATGTTGTTTTGGTTTATACTTCATCCTCCAAGTAAAGTGCGCCCCATTATTTAAAGATATATTCCTTTGTATTTAGTCAACATGTCTTCCTAGTTCCTACCAATGTACCAAAGATTCTCTTCAAAGTTTAAAAGGCAAAATAAAACTTTTCAAATTTCATGTTACTTCCAAAACTAGACCATGCATTACTTATCTTTTGGAAGGGTAACTATTCTTATCCATAGTACAAAAAAAAAAAAAAAAAGCCTAATACAACATCATATCCTATTGTCACAAAAGATTGTAAATAGGTAGGTCTGTAAATGAACCAAACGAATACGAACATGTTGTGTTCATGTTAGTGTGTTTAACTTTAACTAACAAATGACCAAACACGAACATTTAATGAACAGTGGTTTCTTGTCCGTGTTTGTTCGTTAAAAAACTTAGTGTATTCATGTTTGTTCATGTTCGTTCATTAATATTATAAACAAAGAGTTCATAAACATAGACGAACATAAGTAAACAAACATAAATGAACCTAACAGGACAAAAATAAACGAACATAACTAAAGAAACAAAAAAACAATCATAATTAAACACACATAATTAAACGAGCATGAACAAACACGTGAGTTCTAAACTTGCATTGATATTAGCTCATTTTAGTTAATGAATTCATTAATATTTGGGTAAAATAAAATTCACACTAGCATTTAATTTATAAAAAAGACGAATATATCACTGATTTATTAAAATAAATGAATTGATTTATTAATAAAAATAAACGAACTAACATAAATGAACCTAAATGAAGAAATATAAACCAACATAATGGACAAACTGAAACAAACATTCACAAACGTAAATGAACGAACGATACGTGTGTTCATGTTTGTTCATTTAGTTAATTGAACAAAACTTTTTGTTCATGTTTGTTTATTTACTAAATAAACCTAAAGGAACAAACTTTTTACTAGAACGATTAATGAACTATTCAATGAATATTCTGTTCATTTACAGACCTACAAATAAGTTGCATTAGCTAAAGTTTTATTAACTTAATGCAACATTTTTATTATATAATGCAATTTTTTATATCAGATGTCTCTTTCAAAGCATTTTTTCTATCATATTTTAGATATGAGTAAGGTTCACATTTATCTGTCCTCCCCAACCCACACTCAAAAGTAAGATTTTATTAGGTATGTTGTGTTGTAATGCAACTTTTTTATAAAGAGTTACATTAATAAATGTTTTATTTGGGAAAAAAAAAAGTTATATCATGTAACAGGTCTAATTCAACTTCAATTTGTAATCTAATTTTTTTCTGAATTAAAAAAGGGTAATTGGACTCATCTTGTTGGTCTTCTGCAAGATACATGCATACTTGGTTTATTTGCGTAGATTATTATTATTTTAAAAAATACAGATTAAATTTTCATGTAACAACAATAGAAGGATTGAACTCAATTCAAGATTTTGCAATCTAACAGTCATCATAACACTGGTTACTGGTTAATGAAAGCCCTAACATGAGCCATCATCTCCTGGGTTCGGGTCCGAGAATGCGGGTAGTTATGCAAAACTTGGAACGCGTGTCCAACGTCTTTGTAGATGACAGACTGCACCGGTGCACCCATGCTTGCCAGGGCAGCCGAGAAGTCCAAGTTTCTGTCTTTCAGTATGTCTAACTCAGCCACACAAACCAACGTCTTGAAAAGCCTCATGTCACTCAATCTAGGTGCACCCTTTGCAAGAGGGTTGCACCATGGGTGGTCTCGTGTGAACCCCACTGGGAGCACGAGCCGCCAATACGTATCAGAAGCCACCAGTGTTAGCGCAGAGCTAACTGGTTGTATAGAATGCTCCTCAGACATAGTTCTTGATTCTCCACCAAAAAACGGTTGGATTAGAATAATTCCCTTTGGAGAAAAAACTGGCCTAGACACTAGCCGTGACGCGACATGGTACGCAATGTTCGCACCAGCACTGTCACCGGCTAGATATAAACTCGAATAATCGCACCCTTTAAGCTCGCGAACTGTTCCCTTCAAAGCTTCTTGGTTTAGCCACATAATGACATTGAACCCGTCATCGTAGGCAGCTGGGAGCCGGCTCTCAGGGGCAAGACGGTAATTTACCGATACAACGAAACAACACGCTTCGCGAGCAAGATTTACCAAAAAGTCATGGTAACAAGCCCAAGAAGCTGAACCCACACAAAACCCCCCTCCATGAAAGTAAACCACCAACGGCCTTTTTGACGTAAATGGTCTGTTAGTAGGTGCATATACACGCACCCACAAGTTAGTATACTTGTCTATCGTAACATCAGTGGCTACAACCTCATGCCCAAAGGGCACCATGCAAGAAACATGAGCTACAACCGGTGGTCTCTCAACATAGCCACCTTTGTGAACCCGAATCAACCCACCGATCTGCTCAACGACCGAGCCATTTTTTTGATGGTGAAAACTGGTTGACCTTCGAGTTAACGATATCGTAGCCATTTTAGTAGCAAGAACTGAACTAGTTGTAGCTGGTGGTGCGTTAAATACGATCTAGAACTCTATATATAGATACGCCGGCTACATGTAAATCCAAATAATATTCGGTCGTTTGGACAATTTGCCATCATGCATCTTCAAGCTAGAATCATTGACCTGCAAGATCTCGTAATCTTATCGGATAGCAGCCCCCACCCATATTGGTCAATTGGTCCAACTTCCGACTCTACACGATATCAGTCTCAAAAATAAATGCTACCCCAACCTGTCATCCTGAGTTGGTGTCACTAATTATTATAAATATTTAAAAGAGAGAGTATATGGTATACTTATTGAGGTTTTTAGACGAACTTAAATTTTTTTTTTTTGAACGGCTAATATTTCTCTCCACCTAAATTACACCAATATCACTGATGGTAATATATGCAATATTATGAAGCATAGAGTAGAGAGTGGACCTTAGAGGAACTAGTAATGATGTTGTTTTGTGACCTTGAAGCCATGAGCTCAAGTCGTAGGAAATAAACTCTTGCGTTAATATATAGAGTAATTAAGGTTGCACACATCAGATCGCTGAAGCGATCCAACACCAGTGCAAATCGATCAAGAGTTAAATCAAACACTAGATATAACCTATGAAGCGTAGGGTATAAGTTTTCATACAACTTTTTTGTTTAGTTTTATGTAAATATATTATATATATAATTTAGGATTCCATTTCACTAACAAAGGTGTGGCTTGGTGAGGTTGTAAGGCTGTTGCAATCCCACTTAGCAGACTTGAGTTTGATTCATGTCTGCCATGTTTTTTTACTTTAAAACTACATATAAATATTTCTTTTTCATATTTTTATTTTTTGTCTAGCAATACCTTGAACCCAAAATAATATTGAATCCGTATCATGTGACAACACCTGAACCTAAGGTAAACTATCCTAGAAGGAAACCCATTTGTAAAACCTCGACCCCCCTTAGCCTTAATATGTCTTGAGAGGATTTTAAACTCATAACCTTTTATTTGAAAAGTCATGGATACTCCACTAGAACAAAGCCGCTTTGGTGCATATTTCTAATTGAAAACAGGAAAAAGAAAAGAAGTTTAATGGAATAAAGGATCACTATTGGAACTTTAATTAACCGTGTGAAACCATATAATTTTATAATATTCTTTTCAACTGAGATAGATTTTATGCTATCGTTGACGTCTTAAATGTATGGACAAATTCGTTGAAATATTCATCTTTTTTGTTAATACATGTATTGGTGACGTATGAGCATAACAAAATGGTGACTTGACTTAACCGCTTCAATCAAATGACCGTTTTTAACAATTCTGTTCAACGGCTTGGAACGACGACTCTAGATTCTAAAGACGGGATTTCAAGCTTCAACCGACTCCTCAGATTTGACGTTTTGAAGTATACGTCCGAGTTCATCTTGAAGGAACTTCACAGCTAGGTAAACCGGCCATCTGACCTTGCAAATAAGTCTCAACCCTAATTTGAACCTAATACTCTCATAAGGAAGTTAAGGAGGTGACTAATAGGCTAGAAACACTAATTTATTGATTCTTGTTTCTTTGTTCTTTATCAATTGGTTTTCTCCTGTTTGTTAGTATACTATCAGATTCTTTAAAACACTCTTTAACTTAATTTAACACCAAATCTGGATTAATTTTGGTGACCCAATCCAAAGTAAACGCGGACGTTTGTATACGACACGTGGCAAGCTTTGTTTGGTTAGATATGTGGGTGGATGCCCGTATACTTACTGGCGCCGCTGCAAATAAAGGGTATGGTCATTCTGATGCATGAAAAAGTTAAATGGATAATTTGTGTGAGAAACTTGGTCAGATGTATATTTTGGTAATTTTCCCAAACGAAATATTAATTCATGGACTTGTCCTAAAAAGCATACGGGAAAAAAAAGATTCCTTTAAAGCTAGCTAGTAATAAAAGGTTTGATACCCTTCAAAGAAAATAACTAGGTTAAAGTTTTAAACCAAATGTTGCGTGGAATAGCGTTATACCAATGCTTTTAGAACGTGTAGAAGATGTGTCAATTCTCGAGTATTTTAAAAGTCTTGTGATGAACAAAATGTAACATGTACATCACATCAACATATTGTTTGCTTTACACACACGATTTTAGTTTTTGTTCATAACGGTCATCTTTTTACGATAGCAAAACCGGCAAAGTCATTCTTAATTCAAACTTTTTGCCCCTACAAGTGTTTTAGAAGTTGGATCCTCAGTTTATGCATAATCTTGTCTTTCCACACTTCTTCCACAGTTGTCCAAAGATACCAAATGATTGGTCTCATTTTCTGAATTGCAGGGTCCTTCATTGAAGAGGCACAGGTTCTTGGTGAGCTCATCAATGAACTGTACTTGACTACTGTTCCCTGGCATAATCAACCTTTCAGTCTTTACAAATTAAATAATATTTGCCACAATTGACTAGCTTGGTCATTTGCCATTGTACAAACTCATGAAAATGAGTCTACTTTCTAATGATCATATAGAAGTTTGTCCCAAATCCAGACATATATATGGGATCCTTATAAAACTACCATTTATTATGGATTTATGTAATGCCTTTACAGTCCTCAAAACTTTCATTTAAATGGTTGAAACACAATTTGGCTTTACTTTTAAGGTTATTAGATCTGTCAATGCCTATGAGCTTGGTTCGGCCGGTCATCTCTGTCAATGCCTATGAGCTTGGTTCGGCCGGTCATCTACCGGCGGAGTATTTTGTTTCTAGAGGCTTTTTACACCAAACTTTTGTGCTAGTGTGCCATAACAAAATGACATTGTTGAAAGAAAGCATAAACATGACTAGCTTGTTGGAAACTGCTAGAGCATTGATGTTTCAATATCTTGCTTGCCTACATTATTTTGGGGGTGATTCTGTGTTTACACCTACCCACTTATAATCATTTTTTTTTCAAGCAACTTACTAAATAATAAACCCCTTTTGAAGTTTTGCATAATATGCACCCTTAGTTAATTGGTAATTCTCATTTGAAAATCTTTTGATGTTTGTGTCATGCTTCCACTTCTACACACAAAATAGGGATAAATTTCAATCTAGGGCTGTCCCTTGTATCTTCACTTGCTTTTCTTTAGGTAAAAATGCATACAAATTGTATAACCTATGTTTAAATTTCTAGGACTTTAAAGAAGCAGCCCCTTAACCTCATTGGCAGGAAGTAATGGAAAACTAGTTTGAATCTTTAGAACAAAATAAGACTTGGGAAATTGTGGACCTTTCCAAAAGATAAGGAAGCTATTCCTTGCAAATGGATATATAAAGTAAGATATCATGTTGATGGTTCAGTTGAACGTTGCAAGGCTCGGCTTGCTGTACGTGAAGATACAACAACCTGGTATTGATTATCATGAAACTTTCTCTATGCTTAAAACGACTCTTTACTTTGGTTGCTATTGCTCCTAAAATGAAGTGGAATTCTTTTAATTGGATGCCATAATGTCGTTTTACATGGAGATTTAGATGACATATACATGTTACCATTGTGACAAATGCCCTTTGGAATATAAGAAATTATCTACTTCTTTAAAGTCCAGTGGTTACATGACCGACTTATTATTTTGCAAGCTTAAGGTGAATAAAAAAAAATTAGGCTCTTCTTCAGATTCATTGTTATAAACTACGACAGTTCACAAAATGTTTTTGACGGATTTTGTCTAACATTACAATATCATATTCACTTTAATATTTAACTATATGTAATTTATTATTGAAAAATCATGATAAGTAATAATTGATAGCATGATGCTCTTTTAAAACTTAGGTAGCGTTTGGTACGCATGAATGAATGATGGAATGGAATGAGTCATTACGTTGGAATGAAAAAAAACGTGTTTGGTTACCATATATGAATGGAATGCACCATTCCATAAGGAATGTGATTCCTTCACTTTTGATGATTTTAATTCCTTGAAGTAGGGGTGATTTTTCTTCATTCCTTCTCTTGAAGGAATAATCAGACCAATGACCTGACCCAGTCCAAAACCATGATCCGACCCATGTCCAAAACCATGATCTGACTCATGACCAAAACCATGAACCGACCCTTGACCTGACCCACGACCCAAACCATGACTTGAACCATAACACAAACCATGACTCGACCCATGATCTGAACCATGATGCGAACCATAATTCGAACTATGACCCGACCCATGACCTGAACCATGACGCGAACAAACCATGATCCGAACCATGACTCAAAAATTACCCGACCCTTGACTCAAACAATGACCCGACCCATGAACCAAACCATAACCCGAACCATGACCAAGACCAAGACCCCATCCAGAAATGAAACAATGACCCGATCCATGAAATGCCCCATGATCGAATCATGAGCTAAACAACAACCGACCAACGAACCAGCCGATGATCCGAACCATGACTTGACCCACGACCCAACCCGACCCATGATTCGAACAATGATTATAACCACAACTCGACTCATAAATTGTATTACATTCATTCATATTCGCATGTTTACCAAACAACAAGAAATAATAAATCATTTCATTACTAGAGGTAACCAAACAAGACAATGGAATGGTAATCATTTATTTTTTTCCCATGTTCATTTCATTCTCTCTTCCATTCCATTCCTCAATTCATTTTATTTCTTCATACCAAACAGACCCTTAGTCTTTAAAACCAAAATTTATGAAGATAAGGAAATACTAACTAGAGACTTGGACGAATTTTGGCAATGATTCTAATATTTAACCCCCTCGAAGTCTAAATAAATTAGAACATTTTTTTGAACAGTAGCATTCTAATGTGTTCCCTACCCTTTAGGGGCAATAGTTCAAGGTCAGATTCCTTCAACCGTCTTGAGAACCCATACCCCTTGATGCGCAGGAACTCCGTGGAATGAGTAAACCTTTGCCCCCCATCGGAATCGAACCTGCGATAAACTCCAAGCTGACCCTTCACCTAGTTTCCTTCACTTGCCCCCAGATAGATCCGAACCCCCAACCTTCACAATGAAAGGTGAAAACCCTAACCATTAGACTGAGTTTTCAGGACAGAACATTTTCTTATAAATAAGGTCCAAAATTTTCAAGAAGCTAAATAAAATCCTAAAAACTATACAGATTGGGGCAGCCCTGATGAGGGACGGATTATACCTTGTCTTTTTATGATTTTATCTAACCATTTATGTGGATGATAAAGTCTTGACCAGCAATAATGAAGATGAAATATCTCAATTTCTTACATTCCACTGTTCATATTAAAGATCTTGATCTTCTCAACTACTTCTTGGGTATTGAAGTTTTGCATAAGGTTTTTGATTTATTTTTAACTCAATGATTAACTTAGCTCTTGTTTTACGTAAGGTTCAAGTTGAGCCCAGATGTATACAGCCTTATCTTACACATTTGTGTAAAAGGCTTGTTAGCAAACTGAATTATCTAATTAAATTAACGTCTAAACCAGAGTTTTGGAATTCGGTCGTCGCTTTACATACCTTTGCTATTTTAAAGGTACCACCTCTCAAGTGTTAATTATATCTCATATTCAAACAAATACTGGAATTGCTACTTAGTTTACGAAAAGTTTTCCCCTAAGTTCAACATTCTGATCTACTTTTCAAGTTGGGGACTTCAGGATTTCATATCCCTTAACTTGAGGGGTATTGGTTTTGCTATACATAGTATGGTTTAGTTTAATCATGTGCAAGTCACGTGCAGTTATATAAATAGGAAACTTTTGTTAGTTTTAACTAGTTAATTAGTTAGTTATTTTTCTTAAGTTTGTTGTATACCGACGAGATGTCGTCGGGATAGAGTTTGCATACGCAGGAACAGTGAGTGTTTTCACGCTCAGAACTTTTGGGAGCCCAGGTTTCCCTCTGACGACGACATGTCGTAGGGATAGGGTTTACCGGATGAAAACTTTTTTTTGCACTCTGTCGTCGTGGAAACTGGAAACTTAGCTATACCGACGAGATTTTGTCGTCGGGAAAGGTCCCCACGTATCAGAGTAAGTTTCTTGTAGTGAATGTCTTTGGCAAATGGCAAATGACTAGTGAGGTAGTCCATGTTGCTTTCACTAAATTACACTTGAAAGAGATTGGTGGGTTAATTAGTTGAATTGTTAAGCATCCAAAAAAACCTATATTTTGATACATGTCAAAATCATCAACTATAAGTCATAACCTACACACTTAAAACCATGTAATTTAAGCC
Organism: Mikania micrantha; assembly: GCA_009363875.1. NCBI lineage: Eukaryota > Viridiplantae > Streptophyta > Magnoliopsida > Asterales > Asteraceae > Mikania > Mikania micrantha. The sequence continues at coordinate 39,559,355 of CM018685.1, forward strand.
ATACATGTTTAACCCGTTTATCTAAACATGTCAATCGAATTAACCGATAATAATCAAGTTGTGAATGCGTTAATCAGGTTGATGGCGATGAGTTGTAGTCATTAATGGGCTAGTTGGTCCTAAGTCCTAACCTGTTTCAATAAATAAGTTTGACAAATGGACCTGTTTAACCAAAACGTGTTAACACTACAAGAAAAGGAACCTAATGGGACAAAGGCTATAGCGTCGACTGGATGTCGTTTCTATAGATTGAGCTATAGCGACGACATGTCGTCGCTATAGATCAAAAGTACTTTTTCAAACTTTTTGACCTATAGCGAAGACATGTCGTCGCTATAGCTCACAATAGAAAAGACGCGTTTGACCGAAAGATTGGCGGTTCTGGGAAATCTCTATAGCGACTAAATGTCGTCGCTATAGCCGGAATATAATAATTTTTTTTTTAATTTCTTTTTTAACACATTTAAAAAGGTTGAAAAATTAAAAAAAAAATTAAATTACCTATAGCGACTACATGTCGTCGCTATAGGGTAGGAAGAAGACGAAAGTACTTTTTGTCAGTGCATTTATTGCGCGCATCGCTATATCCCTATGTTTGACTTTTTGACCACCTTCTATAGCGACTATAGGTCGTCGCTATAGGTAATTTCGAAAAAAATTACTTTTTTTTAAAAATAATTAACATAATAAAAATAAATCAAAAAAGAAAATGTGTCAGACACCTATAGCGACAACATGTCGTCGCTATAGCCTAATCTATAGAGACGACATGTGTAGCGACGACTTTCCTGATCTATTGCGACTAAACTATAGCGACGACTAAACAGCGACCACATGTCGTCGCTATAGCCTATAGCGACGACTTTTTTGAGCTATTGCGACGACTTTTGTCGTCGCTACAGGTGACTTTCCTTGTAGTGTAAACACTTGATTAAACAAATCAATTCAAATACAATTTGTTTGATATATTTTTTGTAGATGTTTAATTTAACAAATTGATCATCACATAACCTGTTTTTTCGGTTGTCAAAAATTCCAACCGTATCCCATAGCACTAGCCAATATATGTTTTAAGTGTTTTTTTGACACTTTTAAGGTTCTACCTCGAGTGAGAACGAGGCATGTTCCTCAAAACAAGAACGAATAAACAAACTAACATAATCAGTAAAATCCCACTACTCTGTAGGGTTCGGAGATATACGAAAGCAGATCCTACCACGAGACCCGACTCAAAACTATAATTACATATCAAAACAAAAACGGATCAAAGTATGAATTAGTGACCGATTCAATCTATCCATCTAAAAATTACTCTTGCGTTTAAAATCTATGGAGGATTCTAATGTATATAATCATCAATATCTTCTTTCTTTCATACAATGCAGGTTATACAATCCATTAGAAACAAGATACAAACCACCATAATCCATCTTTCATCAAACTATATATACAAATCATGTCCCAATTTTCTTCATTTAACTCCCGCGTACGATACGAAATCTTGTTTTAGTCCAAAGACGAGGTGCTTGGCTGTGGTAGCGGCTGTGGCTGAGGCAGGGTGGGTGCACGGTGCATAACGTTGTCGTCACTATGGCGGACATAATCAGGCCCGTACTTGCGGCTGAGTACTCCGGCATGTAAAAGCATTAAATACAAGAGTTGGCTAACTGTAGATATTGTTATGAACAATTCCAGTGTTTGCTGCAATTTTATGATTTCGCGCTATTAGTAAACCAAGATCTATGTACAATGTTTGTAGCGAAGAAGTTAATGTACCAGGCGTTTTCCTCTTCGTCCTCCCATATTGATCTCCTTGCAAACGAAACTGTGTTTAGACGATTCTCGGTTGAGTAAAGACTAGGTATGTAAACTAGATAAAAAGAAATTAGGGTTTAATGAATGTACCCAAGGGCGATGGCGGTTATAGCCCATGAGACGAATGCCGATGATGAAGCACTGGCTAAACTCGAGCTACCCCATTCTCGGTGGTGCATTAACCCGATCATGAGCGAGCATAATCCGGTTGCACCACCAAGTAATCCAAATTCTAACATGTATGTTGTTGATGGGTTCCCTCCCAAGTCTGCATCATAAGCATAATCCCACCACTTCATAATAATTTGTATGTAATTTGCAAGTAATATTGCTTCTACTCAAAGAAAGAGCTCCTAATTTTTTTAACGACGGTATTCTCACGTGTTCCCAACCATTTGAGGGCGTTCGTCCAAGGTCGGACTTCTCCAACCGTCGTGAGAACCCAAACCCTACTAGTTTTCGTAAGGCTCAACGATGACCATTTGATGGGATGCTATGTGTGTACGATGTACCGAAATTGTTGCTCTACATTCTAACCAAACTTGGGTATTGATTAGGCCTGTAAACGAACTGATCGAACACGAACATAGGCATGTTCGTGTTCGTTTGTTTAAATTTAACCGAACACATTAATGAACACGAACAAATTTTGTGTTCGTGTTCGTTTATTAAGAAAATGTATATGTTCGTGTTCGTTTGTGTTCATTCATTAATAATAAATTAAACGAATTATTCATGAACATAAACGAAGCAAAATAAACAAACAAATATAAACGAACATTATTTAACACTATTAAACAATCATAAACAAACATGAACACTATTGAACAAACATAAACAAACACAATTGAACAAGCATAAACGAACACAAACGACAAGTCTTTTAAGTGTTCATACATATCATTCGTAAATTAGATAGTTAACTGAACATAAACTAACATTACATAGTTATCGAACATAAACGAACAAATAAACGAGCAGTTCATGAACATAAATAAACGAACACTAGGTGTGTTCATGTTCGTTCATTTAATTAAACGAACACAAATTTTATGTTCATGATCGTTAATTATTAAATAAATGAACATAAACGAACTTTCCATTGAACAGTTCACGAACTGTTTGGTTCGTTTACAGGTCTAGTATTGATACTAGCCATCGCTCATGCCAACATTGTTGGTTGCAAATGATTTTACACATGAAGCAACATTCTTAGTGTTTTCATATTATTGTTGCATGTTCATGTTACTCGTATCTGTACACATAGTGCCTTAGCTTTTTGATGATTAATATATAATAAAAGTTATTAGTGAGATATATGTAAAAATTCCAACTTTGTAAAATTCTTAAATGCTAGTGTTTTAATTTAGTACTCAAAGCCTCATGTGACACACTTGCATATATACATGGGCCAAATGCTCTTTGACAAAGTTTCAATTAAATTACTTGAAAATATTATTTAGTATATTTTAAAAAATTATATAAAATGTTAATATATCTAGGTGCGAATAAGCAAGCTTGCGACGCTTCAAGGCCTGTGTAAACTATATACACACGTCTCAAAAGTCAAACCTGTAAAAGATTTCATAGCTAATCTCATATATGATCTGGTACATAAGTATCCCTCTCAAATTCAAGCTTTGAAATTCCTGTCGGGTTTGTGTTGTTCGGGCATCCCATGTTAACTTACACGCTATAAAGCTACTTTCAAAACTATATCGTTTATTAAAAACAAACGGTTTATTAAGTATTGAGTCAGTAATAGCTTTTAAATCATTCAAACTTTGTTAAAACTTATCGGTTAAGAAATTGACGACTAACTCAGGGCTGTTTATTTTAGTAAAATAAACAGTTTCAATCTTTACGCATTTAGACTCACAGCCCGCCTTTAGCTATGCGAGAGTTGTGACGTCACAGCACACGGGTTTTTTTAGGAACACAAAAGTTTGAAATTTTTTCATATATATTATATATATAATATTCTTTTTAAGAAAATATCAATTTGCTATATAAAATTATTGTTAAACAAAACATCATTTCCATGTAAAAAACGTCATTTTGTGTAATAATTATGTCTTATTATATTTATCAACTTATTTTTATTACAATTATCTTGATTTATAAAAATTTTTATTTTATATGTACGGAGGGCCATTTCACTAATCACACACGACACTTAAAATATTACAAACTACCCTAATTAAAGTACCCTTCTAATGAAATCATTAGAGCTTATAAACAATGTGTTAAAAAGGACACTAGTTCAGTACCAAACAAACAAACAAACTTACCCAGTAATGTCTCACTTATCAGAATGAGTCCCGGCTCAAAGTTATCGTTAGAAGTTAATTAATCTCAACACTTTTAAAGCTATTTTCACAAAATAAGTAAAATTAACTTTAAAATTAGTGCAATTCTACTTTGGTCCCTTGAGGACCATACATATATGCATTATATGTGTGCACCGCAAATGTGGCGTATACTAGTCCAATACGCAACGTTTTAAAAACCGGTTCGAACCGGCCGGGTCAACCGGTTCAACCGGATACCGTCAACTAATCCGGTACGAAACACTCCGGTAATATGCAGGTTCCTTCGATCGATTGTGGCGGCGGTTTAATCCGGTTTTACCGGTAAAACCGTTATTTCCGGTTTCAAAAAAACACAAAATTTAGGCTTTTAAGCGAACGTGAACTTGATGTGTTTAACATGCCAATGTCATAATCCTATTATACACTTTTATTTAAAAAAAATTATGAGAATTTGAGTACTTTTAAATTGTTTTAGATGAATTTTAATACTTTTTGAATTGTTTTTGGATGAATTTGTATACTTTTTGGAAACTTATTTGAGTATAAGTTGTATTTCTATAGAATTCCATGGTTAATTAGTGTGTCCGGTTGAACCGTCCGGTACAACCCGGTTCAACCGGTTGAACCATTTTTTAGCCAAATCCGGTACACCTAAAATACCGGTTTTTAAAACATTGCCAATACGCTGATACACAAATTAAACATTTATTTTAAAAAAAGAAAGAAATAGAGAGGTTACGTGGATGATCCTGCTGACCGTCGATATACTTGTCGATAGACCAGGCAGCAAGTCCGACCATTATCATACAAACCACAAAGTTGGCTATCAACATCGGCATCATTAAACCTCTGCCAATCTTCCCCACCTCCGTTGCTAAACTACTCATCTCTACTCTTTCACCTACAAAACACACACACACACACACAACACCTTGGTGCCGAAGGGATTGAGGCTTTGATCGCACCCAAACTATGTGAAAGATTAATATGCACTCCGAACCCAAATGTTTGTTGAAGAAGGTATGGGCAATGAGTTAGGTTGAAGTACCGATTATACAGCACAGGGTACAAGTGGGCGGTTCTTTCAAGAACTAATTAGAATTCTGTAGATCCATCAAATATAGCTTTATACTCGTTTGTCGATCGAGTATTTTAATTTAATGTTATTTTTGTTAAATTATATATTACATAAATCAATATTAATGGACAACAATGTCTAGAGCTGGCAAAAGAGACGTTAAATAAAACACGATTTGATATGTTTAGCAAAATAGTTCTCTTTTTTATTTTATACTTTTTAAAAGTATTAAAAATTAAAATGTTAGACTTCATTAATTATTTCTCTTTTTTTGCCACTAAAAAACATAGAAGTGTCATGCATAAGTCATGAAATCAAGTGTTAAACAAGTTCAAGCTTTCAAGTATATACCACATATTTATTTTTAATATTTCAAATGAACAACTCAAATATGGTACAAGAGTTTTCTAAAGTTTAGTCTTTCAAATGATACAATTCCCACAAACACATATATATAGGGGATGGTTATATTGTTAACCCTCCCTTATAGCGTTAACCCGTTAACCTTGGCAAAAAATGCCCGAATCAATCAAAAAAAATTTTCATGGCCTTTATTATACATAAATAGGGAGTTTCTTTTTTGTGTTTTTGCTAATTCATCACCGTTTAGAGTTTAAATCAAGTGTAAGTAAATGTAAGTTTGCGTTACACTGCTTACATCAGATAGTGTAACTCAAACTTACAATTGTTTAAATTCTTAACGGTGATGAATTAGTAAAAACACAAAAAAGAAACCCTCTATTTATGTATAATAAAGGCCATGAAAAAAAATTCAAAGATTTGAGCATTTTTTGCCAAAGTTAACGGGTTAACGCTATAAGGGAGGGTTACCATTTGATCCTCTCCCTATATATATATTAACATGTGAAAACTCGATCTTAAAGAAAAAACCTACTATCTATTTGAAATGTTTAAAATAAATATGTGGTACACATTGAATTAAATAAAAAATTGGGATTTTTATAAAAAATATGATTTAATGTGAGTCACATATTTATTTTTTAAAATTATAAATAGACGGTCCAGATAGGGTTTAAGGGTTTCTTTTTAAGATTGAATTTTTACATTATAAAATCCCTACATACACATATACGTATATATATACATATATGAATGTATATGTATGGGTTGTATCATATGAGAACTCATTTTAAAAAGTAAACCTTTAAACCCTATTTGGGTCTATTATTTAAAATCTTAAAATTTAAATATGTTAGTGAAAAATGGGTTTTAATTAAGCAAATCAATTCAAATATGATTTCATGAGGAACAACTATTTATTTATTTATTATGATTCCAAACTAGGGGTCGAAGTACGATTTAGGGTTTTCTCTTTATGACTGTGTTTTATGATTCTAAACAGTGATGAATTCAGGATTTTTTTCCAGTAGGTTCACTATTTTCAAACGCTTCAATTAGATAGAACCGAACATAAAAATTTATGGGTCGGTTTGACGGTTCGGGTCTTGTAATTTTCATCACATAATAACTGTGTAATTTATTAAGTCAATAATTAAAAAAACATTGTCATTAAAGAGTTCGGAGGTAGAGAGTGAACACTCATTTAAGATTTCTGAGCTCCGGGCCAAACAGGAGTCAAGGGGTTCATGCCTCCTTGCGGGGACCTAGGGGCAGCGCTTTTGGTGGGGTCCAAGGGGCTAAGCGGTCTCTCTGGCCAGCCAGTAGAAATCCGAGCATTGATTGTCGAGAAATCTCTAACAAATATTATTTAATCAATTCAAGTTGACAAACTGTTGGGGAAAATTACAGTAAGGATTCACTCTTAAAATATTAATGAGTTCACCCTACCTTTTAAACCTTTCGAAATAATTTTTTTCCCACTAACACTTCGAGATACGGTGGGTTTCGACCCACGTACATGTCTCTACCTACATCCGCCATTGATTCCAAACTTATTCTTAAGGAGAAAACCTTAAACTTTTTCTGAGTCGTTCATTTATTGATTTGACCCTATAAGTGGGACCACCACCCAATAGCAACTTGTCACCTAGAGAATCTCCTAATTGTTTCAACTCCAGTTCCTTTAGAAATGGTAAGATCTTTGGCGCGAAAAAAAGGGTAGTTGTTGGTTTTCTCTCTAAGTATATGCATATATTGTTGCTTTGTTCAGACATGACGACACATACCGTATGGGTTTTCCTTGGCTACTCGTCACCATGGTTCCTTTGTGCACGTGGGCTGCATGCAGAGTATCGAGGCTTACAACACGAAGAACATCAGGCTGTTTGTGATTATCTCATTATCTTCATTCCATTATCCTTTCGGATTAAACTGGTGGGTTTGCCCGCATGTTACGGTGGAAATTCCATTACAATTATGAATATCAAAACAAATATATGATCTCATATATTAAAATCAATGTTTTCAAGACCGTACCTGACGTCGAACCGGTCTCCTTACTGGTCAGAGGTCCGACCGGTCCGACCGATCGAACCGGATTTAATAACCGGATGATTTTATAAACATTTTATAAATATATATATATGTGTGTATATATATATATATAATAAAAAAAATTAAAAAATTAAAAAAACCCTGTTCAACAACCAGTCCGACCACCGGTTCGACCGGCCGATTCACCCAAAACCTCTAACAGGACCGGTTCACCCACCGGTTCCCAGTCCGACCGGTCTGACCGACCAGTCCGGTTTTCAAAACGCTGATTAAAATGCATATATAAAAATATGTCCGAACGATTTTCATATGACATAAAACCCTAAAATATAATCGTCGTAAAAATTTCCGTCACACCAACAAAAAAGGTGTACTTATTCGTAAAATTTAGAATCAAGAAACATAAACATAGAGACAACAAATAAAGTAAAAAAAAAATAGTAATTATGATTTATTTAAATAATATTATTATTCATTTAGTATTCAATAATAGTAAAAAAATTAAAAATGACCTAAAACTTGCCTCACACAATGCCACCCAATTAAAAAAAATTTTAAGCCATATTGTTTTGCAGATATGAGTATTTCGTCACGACAGTGGTAGCAATATCATGAATATTAAAACATAAACCCGGAAACCGACAGCAATGACTATTAATATATCTTAAAACAATAAACCGAACCATCACAAAGAATATGACACTCCCAAAAAAATACAAACACAAATAAGCACATGATATTAAAAATTGTATAATAAAAATAAGGGTAAATTACACAAAAGGTCCTTTATGTATATATGAAATTTCAAATTTCATCCTTAAACTTTAATAATTACGCCAGACGTCCTTTATCTTAGTGTTTTGTATCAATTAAGTCCTTTTCCACTAACTGAAGTTAAATTTTCTGTTAACTTTTTTAAAATGACAATTTTGCCCTTATGACTAAAGGATGAAATATGAAATTATATATATAGTTAAAGGACGTTTTTTGTACTTTACCAAATTTATAATTTTTGTTATTTTCTTTTAATTCTTTTATTTTATTTTTTCTCTTAGATTTTTTTATTTAAATTATATTTTATAAATTAGTAATAATTTTATCATTTTATTATATTATAATTAAAATTTTATTTTTATGTTTTTGTTTATAAATATTTTTTGCCTGTTTAGTTTATTTATTATTTTTTTCTATTTATCATTATACTTCTCACAAATTAATTTAGCAATTTATTATAAAATATTTTACCTATGATTTATTATCTATAAGTAATAAAAAATGAAAAATTATTTTGTATCATTTCAGTTAACCAATTGACTAAAGATTAGGGGTGTTCACGTTCCGGTCTTTACGGTTTTTAGGTGAACCATAAAGTCATAAACCAAGCCATTAATAAAGTTTTTCGTATACTTAAATCTAAATTGAACCGTTAAAAATAAAAACCAAGCCGTTAAAATCTAAACCGAACCGTTAAAAATAAAACCGAATCAAATCGTTATCAACGGTTTGGTTTTCATTTTTGAAGGTTCGGTTTGTATTTTAATTATTCAAAAAACATTATTAACGGTTTGGTTTATGGTTTCACCTAAAAACCAGAATATGAATATCACTAATATTTAGTCAACTAGTTAACAACTAAAATGATACAAAATAATTTCACATTTTTTATTAGTTATAGATAATAAATCATAGGTACCCTTTATATAATAAATTGATAAATTAATTTGTGATAAGTTTAACAATATATAGGAAAAAAATCAAAAATAAACTAAACAAGCAAAAAAATATTTATAAACAACATCATAAAAATAAAATTTTGATTATAATATAAATAAACTAATAAATTAATTACTATTTTTAAAAATTTATAAAAATAGAATATTAAATAGAATAAATCTAAAAGAAAAAAAAAAGAAACTAACAAAATTTAAAAAAATTTGCAAATTACAAAAAACGTCATTTAACTTTATATATAGTTTCATATTCCATCCTTTACTTATAAGGGCAAAATTGTCATTTTAAGAAAATTAACTGAAAAGTTAACTTTGGTTAGTGGAAAAGGACTTGATTGTTACAAAACAACAAGATAAAGGACGTCTGGCGTAATTATTAAAGTTTAAGGATGAAATTTGAAATTTCATATATACATAAAGGACCTTTTGTGTAATTTACCCTAAAAATAAATATAAAAGATTTTATATTCGCAAAATCTAGCATAAAGAAATACAAATATATTCTTAACAAATAAGACGGATAAAACATTATTTAATTATTCATATTTAATTACTTTTATTATTTAGATATTACTATTATTTAATTATTATTTTTAACAAGATATTTAAGGAAATCAAAGAAAATAAAAACTTGATTGCAAGGAATCGAAACGACGACCTTTCATTTGAACAAAGTGAATGGTTCAAGCTACATATGTGTTTTTCCTTGAAAAATTTTTATATTTATAAAGTTATTATTTTTATTTAATTAATTGTACTGCAAACATGTAATAATAATTGCAGTTGTTCTTTATATATATATATATATATATGTAAAGTAGGATAGTATTCATGTATTAAACATGTTAAATAATATAATAATAAATAGTTTTTGATAACAATTATAAAACATGTTAAAAGTTAATATTTTAAATAACAATATTATTTTTTTAAACATTCGTTATGAAAAGTTGGTTTATTAAATTTTCATTTTAAAAAGATGGGTTTTTAAAAAAATACATTTAAAAAAAATTTATCATTTAATGTGTATGCATTTTATGGAGATATAAGCGGGACAATTTATAATTTTTTTTAAACAGCAGGGACAGTTTATAGTTATTGGGAAAATGCATAGAATTGTAACATATATCCACTTTTATTTATTATGTCACGTGTTATCATCAAGTCTAATCATTCCACGTATACGTCACATAATCAACCAACGTCATCACTTCCTTATCACTTTACATCATCATTACATGTGTTATTATCACTTCACGTCATCACCACTTTATTTAATATTTTATTATTTGATTTTTGTTTTTTAATTATAAATTAAATTAAAAAAGACATAATATTATTAAAAAAAGATAAAATTACAAAATAAAATTAAAAAACATAAAAAAAAATAATCCATATTATATTTTTTCATAATCCGCTCCTTCGTCTTCTCGGTCGTTTCACGAGCGCGACCGGTTAAGTGATCGGTTGGAATACACAACAAATTCATGTCATTGTTGTATTTCTTTGCTCCTGTAAGTCGACAATTTTTTGTAACGACTCGGAGTTGTTCTCCAACGTGTCTTTGTAGTCGGTTGAAGACGAGGATTGTGGTCGTTTTCCCTTATTGTTTCAACCGGGCGGACGTGAGAAGAGGGTGGGGGCATGTCCATTTCAACTTCCTCATCCGACTCATTTAAGTTAAGGAAACATCGACCGGTGGAGTTGGATTGAGTGGTCGTGTATTTTCCAGACGATGACGTCTTCGTCCGTTTCGAAGTTTGTAACATCGGGACATAATGCCATTTCGTTGATTTTCTCATAACCTGCCACGCCACGATATGAGAAAATGACCTGTTTTCTCTAGCATAGGTCATCAACGCCTCGTTCATGACCGTTTCGTCATTCTCACCATTTTTTCGGTTGTTGTGGTGTTGTATCCATATTCTGTTAAATTTCGAGATTTTACGTTGTAAGCCGCGCCATTTTCCGGAAATCATGTCATTCGTCCGGCAGGAGTCACAACCCATTGCTGAAAAAAACTGGGCTTAAACATGTTTACAAAATTCCGTACTCGTTTGGTTATTACCAATGAATAGATCTTCAGGAACATCAATGTAGGCATGAGTTAGTGCCACCTTCTCAACTTCCGACCATCGAGTAATGCTCGGTTTTGTTGTTTTTTCGGACACTTACTTTCGTCTGTGCCTGCGTCTAGATTGCCCAACTAGATGGAATTCAATTCATGAGATGATTGACAGGGCAGAAAAATTAGATAAAGCTTTTGAGGATTATGATTTGGAAGATGAAAACTACAGAACTGATCTTGTTAGTAAGGGTGTTCCGAATTCAGTCGGTTGGTTTGTTGCTAGATAGTTTGCAAAGAGTTTAGAGATGTTCAAGCAAAACACAATAAAAAATTCTTCTACTACACAGGTGAAGGTTAATCAAATTTTCAGTGATATTATGAAAATTGATAACCATATACGGGAACTGAAAGCTTCTGGGGAGGTGATACAAAAACAAATAGGTATTAAGATGGAAGTGAAGTATGAAAAATATAGGCTGGATGATTCTCAATGTAACATGCTTCTATATTTTGTTGCTATTTTAGATCCAGGGCATAAATTTCATGTTATTGATTTTGGTTATGTTTAATAGTGAATGCTGAAAAAGGAAAGAAGAAAACAAATAGGACATTGATAAAAAGCCTCAATCAATTCTTAAACCTATACGTGACACGTTTGAGTTATTATTAAAGGAGTATGAAGTCCTATATTCCACAGAAACTTCAAATCAGCTTCATCAAGTGACCAAAGTGTGGTTCAAGTTACAGGGGTGGTGATTTTTTTACAAAGTTTCATTCTAGCAGTGGGTTTGCTTCCTATAACACGAAATTTGAGCTTCAAAACTATCTTGAAGATCAACAAGAGGCCTGGTACCCATCGTTTGATCTTTTGCAATGGTGGAAAACATCTTCTTCAAGATATCCTATTTTATCTAAAATGGAAAAAGGTTCAATTATATTTAATGGTTATCATATATATTATACAAAGTTCTTCTACTTGTTTTATTGTTGTAGACATACTTGCTATTCATGTTTCAATTAGTGTTGCATCTGATTCAGCTTTTAGCACGAGGGGTAGAGTTATTAATGCGTATAGAAGCTCACTTTCAACTCCAGTTGTCGAGGCTTTAATATGCATCCAAGATTGGATAAGAATATCAAAGAAAGCTATAAGCGGTGCAGAAGATATGACATATTTTGATAATATTGGAAAAGATAACGTTATATATCTTTATTATATACTTTGTTTTTTATACAATAATTATATCATTTATTTATGTTCGTAGAAATCGCTGTGAGGCTTGAACCCATTCAATCAAATAAAGATGACAACTAGGTGGTGGACAAGAATGAAGGGTTACATGACTTCTATTTATCAAAACGATTATTTATTTGACATTACAATTTATTTTCGGTATTTAGCTATGGATTTTTGGTTGGTTTTATTTTGTTACTTGACTATTTTCCATTTTGGAATTAATTAATTAGTATGTTTAGTGATTCTTATACTATCTTAATTATAGAACATAGATGTTATGTTCATATGTAATGAAATTTTCACATATTCTTTATCTAACCGAGAGATGAAATTGAATATTAGAGTGTAGGAAGTGGTAACTCCACATTAATGGTGGGATGTTTTCTGGCTGGAAATTTTTCATAAAGTTAAAAAGTTAATGATGTACCAATACATTTCTACAAACACTTATAGTGCATAATAATCAAGCACTCAATCAAACAAATTTAACTAACAAACCAAAATTAATATGCAGTACATGGAATGGTAAACAACACCAAACATTCCTAGAATTCAATACAAGTTTTAACCTACTAATTCCCAATACAAACTAAAGATAAATTGGCTGCAATAATGGAATGGTAATTATCCAATTAGGAACTTACTTGCACTCAGTTTTGTAAAATCTAGCAAATGATGAAATGAATACTTGAAATCGATCTACGTATTAAACTAATTGTAAGCAAAGTAGCTCAAAAACAAAAACCCAGAAAAAAAAAAGAATCTTGTGAAAATGAAAATTATAGTTAGGAACTTACATGGATCAGATCTTCAAAACGTAATAGAATATTGGAATTTGTAGTTAGGAACTTAAATGGATCAGAACAGAGCTTCAAAACCTAGGAGAAGATGCAATTAAAAATCGATTTCAGTCTTCCTGCTAAGACCGATGTACCGACAACTCCCAAAACCAAAACCCTAAAATGAAAATCATGTACGGTTCTCGTGTGACATCCGTCAATTTTCAAAGTTGACTTATTAACACCGTTAATGTATTTAACGTTGACTATGATGAAATTATTCAGAAATGTAATAATTCAATAATTATTCACGTTTAAAGTTTAGCAACGTTAAAATGTATAGTCTTGCAATTAGTAATTCTCGTAATTTCGCGGAACAATCCGAAACGAGAGATATTTGTGTTTAGCCGGATAAGACAGTCATGATGCACGACATATCATTTAATAATCTTGTTAGTTACTAAAATTTAATTATTTAAGTAAGTTTTATTATTTTACTAATTATCATAAAATAATCACGTATAAATAATATCAAAATTTATACCCGATACAAGATTTAACCACCATAATACCCAATATTTATATATCTTTCACCTACACTTGGGTATATATATATATGACACACACACACACAATTTTGCATGTATACTTACCAAATACATGACTACATACATACAATATTCTTTCCAAACACAACAAAACAAAACTACCAAATCAACCCTCTTACACACTTGACCTCACCTCCAATCCTTACACTCCCATTACCCAACACACTCTCTCCCCTCTCTTCTCCCCCTCCTTGCCGTCCCCCTCTCCTCTCTCCTTAAAACCCCTTTTCCTTTACACAATCACACACACATTCAAGATTTCAAGTTTTCCCAAGTTTCTTCTCTATTTCTCTCATTGTTCCAGCCAACTCTAGCCCCATATCACTTCATTTTTGATCATTTCAAGCTTCCATGAAACCAAGGAGCAAAGCTAGGATCAAGCCACACAAGCTCAAGGTGCCTACACGAACGGTTTACTTTCAAAACTTACTTTTCTTCACATTTTTGCACTCTATCACATACACTTTCTAAACCATGGCCAAGGCCTGGTTTTGAACATGAAATATTCACTATTTAACACCCTAAATTCGTGGGTATTGAAGCCATGACCTAAAATTCTACATGCAACAAAGTTGCATGTACTAGAAATGAGTTTTTAAGTCCAAAAACTTGTTTATGGTGACTTGATTCATGCATGCATGTATTTGTATGAGCAAAATGATAATCATGATGAATATTATTATTCTTCATCATTCTTAGCTCTATTAATGGTGTAAAGCCTCAAAAACTCGTTTTAAAAGGTCGTACATAACTATACACACAAACATGCATTCATGAAGATTCTGGCAGATTGTTGTCATGACTTCAAAAAGTCATAAAATGGTCATGACAACTTCAAATGGAACAAACTCAAGTTCCATGACTAAGTTCATCATGTTAGCTTTCCATGCACTATTTGTACCCCCTAACTTTTGCAGTTGTTTTGACCTACTTAAGGTCCGAATCATGAAAACTTTTCTAAATGAAAGTTGTTCATAACATCTTAAAATAGTATACTAGAGAGTTTCATAATTTAACTCAAAGGTTTACTATGTCAAAAATGAATCCGAACTCACTGGACTAAATCTGTCAAAACAGAAACTTTAAGGACTTATACTTGTGTGACTATTTTGACCCATTTACAAGTAAAATCACAAAAAGTTTTCTAAATGAAAGTTGTTCAAAACACCTTAAAATAGTAGACTGTGAAGTTTCATGATTTTATTCAAACGACTTCTATTTTTAAAGTTCATCCAAACAAGCCGGACATAATCTGTCCGAAAGCAGTTTTATAAATTTAAACATTTTTACATAAATATTAATTATTTTCACATATATAAATGTGTGTATATTTCATATACACACTTGAATGATGTAATATATATATATAAGTTGATATAATTTATGAGTTTTGAAGTTGTTAAGCAAAATGGTAATTTTCCCAAAATGCGTCGTTATAATGACGAAATTTTTATAAAATCCGACACTTAGTAATTTCAAGGCATCATAAAATAATATTTCAAGTATAAGTTAGGACATTATTGTTTTAATAAAATATTGACAAATAGAACACAAGCACAATCACATAAGCTATAGTAGGTTCACAAACTCAAAAGAAACTCATTATGTTATAGGAACCGAGTAAGTCTTCGTATAAACTACAATCGTGAAGTCAATCATCAACCATACTATGTGAGTATTCATAAGCCTTTTTCATTTTCAAGCTTTGGCTGTAACATGTATACATTATTCAAGTTCAAATTCAATTTCCTTAAACTATGTGAATTTCTAATCTATGTCTATGTGTACGATTCAATGCTATATGTGTTAAACTTTGTGGGTGCTATTCTAAATTCAATATTCTAGCATGGTCACTAATTGTACAAGCCAACGGTAACAATGATAGATCTATTCGGTGACGCCCGTCCATCTTTTGACCCTGTAGAGGGCATTTGGGCGATTGAAACCTGTAACACCCGAAAATCTAGCAATCTAAAAATAAACGTGCGAGATTTCGGTAACTGTTGATGTTCGAAGAATTGCGTTATCAAAGAAATAAGCACATTTGATCGTGTTTGAAATCCACGATGATATGTGTGACAACTCAAAATTCTTAGGTTAGAATCATAACTTGAAAATGAAGAGAATGAGTGTAAGCGAAATCGTGAAACGAGGCTCCGATTTCAAGATACACTGAATCGAATATAGCAATAGATTAGAGGTCAAATATTTTGAACTCTTTAGGTCTTGAGATTATAACCATTGGAAAGAGCTTGAAAAATCGTGAACGTAGGCGAAAACCGTGCGCAAAACGGAGTTCGTATGCTCCCGGAATCGCGAAACGAAGAAAAGACAAAAATCTGGCCGCCATGGACCAGCGCGGTATGCCCCAACTCGGCGTCCCGAGTGGGGCGATGCGCCTGAGGTCATCATATCGTGATTTTTGCTTAAAAAGTCAAGATTTGCATCAGAAACTTATTCCTTATCCTTATTTTCGACGATCTCGACCTCACACACGAAAAACCAGCTTCCAATCCATCAAATTTTTGATTTTGAAGGCTCCTGAAGGTTCAGATCGCACCAGGGAACGTTTCTGCAAGCCCGGATCATCTTTTTAACCGCAGAACTCCGTCGGATTAGGTAATGGTTCACTAACCTTCTAGATTGATTATGATTGATTAAATCTTGTTTCTGAACGTGATGATATAGTTAGGGTTGTTGATTATTGCCTAGATGATGGCTAGGATTGATTATAAGTGAAGAACTCGAACTGTTAACGGGTAAATCCTTGTTTTGAGCCGTTGTAATGCCCGGTTTGCATGGAATCATAAAAATGGTTATAATGGTTTAGACCATTTGATTATGATAAGGTAGATGATTAGTTTGATTAATCCTTGACATACAAGGTGAAATCCAAGAGTTTCAAACTAGTCACAATCATTAACATACTCATTGGAAGGATTATCTGATGTTCATGATAACAAGCAGATTAGTATGTTAAACATGGTTGTTAAACCTATTCTAATGCTACGTTATGATATTTCATGATATCTGGGAAATCAATAACAAGGATTGCTCAGTTCTAAGCCATTAATCTGTCTAGGAACATGTTTTAGCATGATAATCAACAACATTAACTATTTGACGACTATCAAGGCAATGTTTTGACATTGGACGTTCAGAAAGATTTAATCAGGAAGTTAATATGTAAATAACATATTAAACGTAAACCATTGCAGAGTTATACCATTAGCACCAGTTGTGAGTGATCTCGCGACCGTGAAACACCAGGTGAGTTCTAGATGCCCTATTTTCATGTGTAAAGTTTTGGGCTGGCATACATGCTTAACGTTATGTTTATGATATTATGGACTTATGATGATGAGGAATGAATAATGATATGCTATGACTAGGTATGCACGTTTACGTGTAGGCATGATTTGTGCATGAAGATACGCTAAGAATGATGAGTGCGTACTAGTAAGATGTGATGATGAGCTGTATGATAAAACGTTATGACGTTTGTTTTAGATGTTAAGCTATGATGAAATCCTAGGCTGCTAGGATGAAGGCATGATGTATGATACGATGAATATGTTCTATTGTAACCTGTAAGTGATGCCATGAGGTTATGACATGATGACATGATACTAGCATAATGTAGAATGATGATTCCTATGTTATTAGGAAATTGATATGATGACGCAGTGCTAGCATGATATGTTTAGGATGCTATGGTGACATGATGATAAAGATGCTAGCATGAGATGTTAGGATGTGATATGTGCCTTGCTGCTAGGGCAGAATGCTATGATGATAAGATGCTAGTATGAAAAGTTTATGTCTGCCAGAATGTACGTTATGATGATATGATGAAATGATACTGGCATGGCATGATATGATGATTCCTAAGATATTAGGACAACATGATGATGACATGATGATAAGAGACTAGCATGAAATCATATGATGTTATGATAAATACGATGAATGATCATATGATGCTAGTGTGTCATGTATGATGAAGGAATGATGTTCCTATACGTGTTATAGGAGAATGTATGTATGAGAGTCAACCATGACTATAACTGGGTATGATATTTGTTATGAGTTATCTTATGTTATTAGGATAACGTTACGATGTTATGCTGACTATTGATATAGTGCTAGCATAACATGTCATGATGAATGATGGTAGCTCCAGTACTTGTTACTGGGTAAGTATGGAGTCTTATGCCGGTATAAGCCGTCAATTTCGGTTGATGTGTCATAGAGTCCTGTGAAAGAACAGGCATGTCGACTGTGGGTCGACAGTGTCATAGAGTCCTGTGAAAGAACAGGCATGTCGACTGTGGGTCGACAGTGTCATAGAGTCCTGTGAAAGAACAGGCATGTCGACTGTGGGTCGTCAGTGTCATAGAGACTTGTGCTGCACAAGCAGGCTGACTTCAGTCAACAGTTCAGGCTAAAGTTTTGCACAGTATGATTAATGTATGATGATGAGTAGGTTATGTATGGGATTATGTTATGATGATATGTATGTTAAAGGTTGTTGACTTCGGTTAACAACAAAGGCTAAGGTCTTATGTATTGTATGAGTGATGTAACGAGAATATGTATGTAGATGAAATGAATTATGTTCAAGTATGATTGAGACTGTTGACCTCGGTCAACAGTGAATGCTAATGTTATATATGTGCAGTAAATATTTTATGAAAACTTACTTAGAACTCACCAGCGTAAGCTGACTTTATTTAGCATGTATGTCAGGTTAAGCTATGGTTAGAGAAGGCAAGGAGCTCGGGCATCCAGATGGAGTGTTTGATGGTTTTGGCAATTCGATATGTTTTTGATACAGACACTTTATTGTATTCTGTTCATCAAACGATGTTTTAAATTTCCGCTGCATGATTATGAAAGTTTTTAGTTTAAGGGCTATGTGTTATGACAAGACCAACGTACGTGAGGTCGCCCGGAATCGGGGCCTCACAAAACCGCATTCTAATCTTGACTTGCGAGTCGAGTGTCTAGTCAACAAAGGTCTGATCATGCACATGTTTATTCATACATGCTTAGATTCTACCATTGACATAAGAATTCACATTTTTCAATCTATTACATATATTCAAACCTATGTCTACTCACCAACATATTTGTTGACCCTCTATTTTTATACATGTTGCACGAAATGCAGTTTGAGTATTACAAGTTGATGCTACATGTAGGATGCTATGGACCTAGTGTAGAAAATAAAAACCATGTTTAAGTTATCTTTTGTTATGTTGAAAACTACTTTGTTTGAGCATGTATTGAATTTGGTATGATTAAATTATGAAACTTAATTAGCGTCACGTGTTATGAACAATCGCGTCGCGCCCCGACGTTATTCCGCCGTCGGTTGGGGTATGACATCTCGGTCCTTTAATTTCCAAAATCTCGGTCTTCGGTTTGGGTCGGGTAATAATTTTTTTTTCCGGGTAACCGGTGTTGCTCACCCCTGGTTCTTCTCCTGCGACCATTTTCGCTCCACGGTCATTGGGGGTGTGATGGTTATTGGGTGTGAGGGGGCACAACCCAGGGCAATCATGATCATCCCACATTACATATAAACTATGAATGCACTGGTGCACAGGTGCCATCTCAACCCATCACACCATTAACACCACCCCTCCTTGTAACAGTGGATCTGATAAGGTTTAGGTCACATACTCACACTCAATGGGGGTGTGTTGTAACTTTGATTCATACAACGGTTGGTTTGGTTGAAGAAGAAGCACCAACATTAGCGGAACTTTGAGCACTTTGTGAGCTTGCTATTTGAATTGAGATTGAATTGAGAAGTAGTTGATCGTTTTGGAGTGTGTATGATCGTTTTTGAGTGTATAATAGCGTAAGAGAAGAATGGTGCAATTTTTTTTAAAAAATAATATAGTATAAAAAAGTTATGGACGTTTAAAAATGAGGAGGTAACTTTATATAAAAAATTAGATTTATTAAAATATATTAGATGGTGACACTTGTCACCATCATATTAAATCTAGATTTTTAAATGGTTAAAAAATGTCCTAAATGCCCTCACATATAAAAAAATGAAAAATGACAAGTGGCACGAACTTATGCACTTACTTTTTAAATTAATCATTGTATGATAGTTTATTTTCTATTGTTATATTTTCTTCTTTTCCATGTATATGTGTGTGTGTGTGTGTATATATATATATATATATATATATATATATATATATATATATATATATAGGGAATGGTTGTATACATAACCCACTAAAAATGAAATAACTCATTAACCATCATCCAATTGTTAATTTAAAATGTAAGTGCATACGATTGTGTCATGTGTTATTTTCCATTTTAAATATATGAGGGCATTTTTGACATTTTTAATCAATTAAAAAGCTAATTTAATATTGTGGTGACAAATGTCACCATCTAATATATTTTAATAAATCTAATTTTTTATATAAAGTTTACCTCCTCTTTTTTTAAACATTCATAAATTTTTTATACTATATTATTTTTTTAAAAAAATTGCACTATTATACTCGTCTCATTTTTTCTTTAATTCTGTTATAATATCGACTAGTTTTTTTACGTGCCATGTATTTACATCATTGTAACTATGAAATTATTTTAGTGATAACTTCTTTTGTTAACTTTTAATCAAATTCTCTCATATTCCTTATATGTTCGTAACTTTTACATCCCTACCATAAGTGAGATTTTTACTGTGTATGCATGTTGTTTGTTCATCACTTTTACATACGAAATTATTTTTTGAAAAAAAATATATACCATAAAAATGAGCATTTTTTTTATCCTCAAAACTATTATAACTTTGCTATAGAAAAATTTTGTGTTTTTTAGTTCATTGTGTCTTTTGTACAAGTCATTATTTCTTTTGTACATGGCATTGTGTATTTTGTACAGGTCATTATGTCTTTTGTACATGTTATTATGTCTTTTGTGTTTCTGATCGTAAATAATTTAAGACACAATAATGTTGCATAATAGATAATGTCAAGCAAAGATGACACAATAATGAGTATAAATAACACAGTGATCTTTAAAAAAATACACATTTACCTATAAAAAATACACAATGACGAGTATGAACAATTTTTTATAGGTCATTGTGTCTTTTGTATAGACATTGTGTCAGTTGAACTACAAAAACCTCGAGGAGTAGCTGTTTCACCAGGAACAAGGCTTTAGACTTAGTCAAAGCTTTGGTTTTAGCTCCCTCTAAAGTTTTGCACAAGGTTATTTTCGTTGTTTAGTTTTCTTGCTTAGAAAGAGAGAAGAGAACAGATAGAAAGCACAAAGAATTTTTGGGGGAAGTAATTCAATTTATTCAGAGAATGTTGGGACTTAAATACCTAAACATTCTGAGATACAAGACAAAGAACAATAAGACAAACAGTTGACATTGTTACAGACACTGAAACGACAGACTAGTACAAATAAAAAGTCAACAACAACGGAAACAAGAGTATTCAGAGTCTTCAGGTCTTCCGAGGTTGAATTAGTTGTACTGATGTTCAGTGTTTATTCTTTCGAAAGATGATTATTGGAAGCTGATTAAATAATCAGTTATTTCAGAAGAGGAGATTGTCATCCGAGTCATTTGACTTCTTCCGATGCAATGGTTGTCTTCCGAAGATGTCATGATCAGCTTGTGACACCCGACAATTTTAGGTAAATTGCAATACTCATTTCACATCCATACTTGTTGCATTTCACTTAATTGAGTTTAATTAGATGAGCTAAACACAAACACAAAACAATAGTTCAGATTATTATTGAATTGTGCCTTACACGTTGATTAGGATTAATCAAGCGTGCAAACACTTCGTAAACACACAAACACGAACCATCAAAGGTAATTCAAGGAATTATCGAAACACACACACGAGTCTCACGAACGTGGTGATCAAACTTATATGTTATTACATGATTATGTGCTAAACATCCATTAGATGCTTTGGATAAACGTTAGGAATCGAGTACGAGCGAAATCGAATCGACGAAATCGAAAAACAAGTTTATGGACCCGTCGCGGTACGCGATAGCCCTTGGCGAACGGTTTCGCGATACGCGAAGCAGTAGCGGGGACTCTGAGTCCCGAATCTCTCCACGGTACGCGATAAAAGATTTTGATCGGCCTCCGCGGTACGCGTAGGCCATGCAGATCAAAATTTCTTTATATTCAACCCCAATTCATTTTCACTCGGTTTCCTTTCCATTTCTCCGACTTTCTTCATCAGTTCTCGACCCAAACCACTGAAACCAAGCCTTCAAACCTGTTGGAATCATCATTGGGACTATTACTTGCATTGGTGAACCACTTGGAGTTATTGAAAGCTTGGGGAAGGAGCAAGGAAGCTACAAACGACCATCAATCACTGATTCAGCATCATCAGCCATCATTCCCATCAAATCCTAGCTTCTAAGGTAGTTTTACTTGTTTATTAGTTGATAGATCGCACATGCAATGGGCAAAAACCCACATGCAACTCCATATGATGATTGGGCTCAGATTTGTTGGTGATTTGATGTGTTATCGTCATAGATTTACTGATTTTATTGTTTAGTGATGTTAGATTTGAGTTTGGTTTAGTTATTGTTTGATTTGGGGATGATATTGGTACACTTGCCATAAAAGGAAACTTTTATGTTGCAAGTCTTAAATTTGTGATGATCTAGACATGTTAGACATGTCTAGATGTTGTTAAATGTGTATTGGAGTGTTTAGAAACACATTGGGATATTTGATTTTGTCAAAAACTTGGCTTTGTAGAAACTTACTATTTATGGAAACTTTTGTAAATCAAAAGAGGGCTTTTGATGTTTTAAAACGTTTTGATGAACTTGGATTATTGAAATATGTTTAGAAATAGTTTTTAACATATTTGGAAACTTGGATTTGTGAAAACGAACTTTTAAACGGATACTTTCCAAATAAGGAAACTTTATTTGGACAAAACGACATAAATGGTGATTTATGCGCAAACGACATGTTTTAAGGGTTTAAATGTATTTTATAAACATATTAAAAGTATTAACATTATGAAATGGAATTTCATAACCACACTTTCTTAAATGGGAAACTTTCTAAAAATGGTAACTTGTGCGAGTAGAGTCATAGGATGCATTTTGGTGTCTTATGTGCATTGAGACACATAAACACAACAATCGTGTCACGAACGATTCGTCGAGTCTCACTAATCAACACACACACACTCGGTTGGGCACACCGACACTTGGAGTTGTATGGACTACAACACACCACAGGACACATACTTACACCTATATGAACATAGGTGCTTACTAGCAGGACTGCTAGCTTTCGCAGTCGCGAACACCACATAAACCGGAACTGCTTCATCAAGTGAGTTCACGGCCCCTTTTTACATTTTCTATCTTTGGGGGAGATAACATTGCATACAACTGGTTTTGATCAACATACTTACTTTTGGTTTCATTTGTACATGCTAATATCGTATATACATATGTGTGGCACTCATCCACAAAACTGATAAGTCCTCATTAAACACATCTCGAACCGTTAATAGCGCGTAGCGCTTAGCGTGGTAATTCTGAATAGTACTATTTGGGCCTGACAAGCCCCACTGTTGTGCGCCGTATGGCCACCCCGACTGGAGGTTGGAACTGTGCATAATTGACCAATAAACATTGCCATATCTTGTTGGATGGATATGGCGGGAGGCAGCATGTTAGCTTCGGTTTCGAACCCGCATATGGTATATAAAACTACAAACAATTACTTTAAACATTTTGATGTTTACTGCTGATACAAACCTGTGCTCTCACCAACCTTTGTGTTGACTCTTTACTCGCATGTTTTCTCAGGTAACTAAGACACGCGCACAAGGAATAGGATGCTAGGCTGGAGTCGCATGCATCTGTTAAAGTGTCTTAGTCTATTAAACATTTTTATCATTTGATCGTATTACTTATGTATTGTTAGACATTTTTAATCGCTTCCGCAACGATGGTTACTTATCATTTTGAAAACTGTTTTAAATTAACGTTTCCGCTATCTATGAATATTAATCTGTTTTGATAACCTACACTTACTTCCGCAACTCTGATTATACAAACTTTTTTATCCAAGTAATTGGATGTACGTGTACAACCAGACATATAGGTCTCGCTTGTTGTGTGACCAGAGACTGCGATCCTGACAATCTGCCGCCGCTCGCGCCCCAGAAGGGACGGGATTTCTCGGGGTGCGACAGATTAGTATCAGAGCCTCCGGTTATTGCGAATTAGGTTTGCATTTAGTGAACTTAGTCTATAACCACTAGTCTCCACACAACGCGTAGTGCTTAGTATTAGTTCCACCTGCATACATTATCGTACATATACACAATTCACACATTTAGATGTGGCGACACTGTCATCACCATCTATGCTCGCATTCGATGAGAAGGAACAGATTGTTCCTACACCTTCAGTATCAACACTACCGGTAGCAGTTGAGTCACCGAACCAAGCACCAACTATCACCCGAAGACAGCACGTCTGAGCCATCGCAGGAGGAGCAGCCGGTACACATACGCTATATCACCGGTGCCCGAATCGAAGAGGCGACGACAAAAGCTGATCGGGGATGAAACTTAAACAAGTCCAGGGATGAAACAGGCCCTGTGGCTCAACAACATTCTTGTAACCATTTGGTACCGCTACACATACTGCTTACAAGGACCATATGAGGAGATTTCAAACTCAACTCCTTGTCACTCATAGAATATCACCGAACGAACATGGTCGCTCGAGTTAAGGAAAACTAGAGTGACCATGCAGAGGGATTTCATTACGGGTGCTAGGTGGTCATCCAGAAGCATCAATACTAACACTCACACAATCAGTGACTCAACACCAAGTGACCTGAGGAAAACACGCTCAAGCCACGTAGCTATCCTTATAAGATCTACGCAAGATCCTATAATACCATACAACTCGCGTGACTAGCCCAAGTATTAGTTCGATAGGCTATTTAGCCACACCTCATATGACTCATGTTTGAATCTCGATGACATGAATAAACTCTGAATACCGTAAAACCTAATAGCTCTAAGCAGGAGGAACTAGAATTCTTATGTAAGGTAAATTGACGATCATGGTGCGCAACATAATCGTGAGTTTACAGGTACGCATGAATTCTGGCAAATTCTATTATGAGCCTATTTCTGAAAACACATACATTGATATTCGCTTATCCATCACTCTGATGGTTGCAACGGAATTCAAGCAACGTATCAAGATTTCAACATAACGTTCATCAAATTCCCGGCTATAGTCCGGATTACCATGTATCCACGAAAACCTCATGTTGTGACTATACACTTCACATGAAGCAACGTATCAAATTTTCGATGAGGACCCCGCCAAAGATCCTAAGGAAGACCCCATGGAGGAGTCACCCGACAATGCATCATCCATACTAGACTCACCTGAGCCTGAAGGAAAGTGTCTTGAGTCCATTTGACTCGGGACCTAACTTGGGCAAACGACCGAATCGAGTGGCTTACAGAGGAACTAAGATATACAAGTACCCGACATACGGAGCTTTGTAGCATAGTCAATTAGATGAACCAGGATATAACCCAGTTGATTTCACCATTCCAGGCGGCCGAAGACCGGTTGCCATCGCATCGAAGAGCTGGAAAAGCAAGGTCGCCAATTCAGTTCCGGAAGGACCTGACACTGGGGAGAAGGAACCAGCAGCGGATGCTGATTTTGATTCCACTATCGATAACGCCTCCGATAAATTTAGCATAGACCTGGTAGAAACAGGTTGTGACTCTGTACTTGAAAATTTTGGAGTCTTAGTGTCTGGGGTATTAAATGAATTGTAACCAGTACAACTTATTATATATCAAGACTAATATATGTTATTGAAAATTTTGTCTATGACAATCAATACATGTTTTCTTCTCATACCAATCATGTGCTACTTTAGTCATTAGATCTACACTAACGCTTATTCTCGCTATGAAGATCATGGCTGGAAGACGTGGAGAATGCAAGAACGCGGGAGGGCGTGGAAACATTAACCTCATCGCAACGAAGCTGAACGCACTAATCAGCAAACGAGTTGAGGAGGAAATCGCTGCACGCGAAGCTGCACGTAACCAGAATCAACTGATTCAAGGGACAAACCCTAATCCACCCCACTGCACATTCAAAACATTCTTAGACTGCAAACCACCTTCTTTCAATGGTACGGAGGGTGCTGCCGGTCTCCTCCGGTGGATTGAGAGATTGGAATCAATTTTCATCATGAGCAACTGTAGGGTTAAGGACCGCGTGAAGTACGCAACAGGAACCTTAGAGGGGGCAGCCCTCACTTGGTGGGACACAAATGTTCAAACCATAGGACGAGAAACATCTGAAGCTATACCTTGGGAGGAATTCAAAATAATGATGAACCACAAATATCTCCCTCACGACAAAGTTCAGAGATCGGAAACGGAATTTCTGAACCACAGGATGATTGGTTCTGAGATCGAGGCATACACTTCTCGATCTTATGAGTTGGCACACATGTGCCCAGAAATGGTGACCCCAGCCTACAAACATCTTGAAAGATACCTTGAGGGATTGACACCGCAGGTTCGGGATATGGTACTATCCGCTGACCCCACCACCTTACGACAAGCCGTATACTTAGCTCATGAACTGACCGATACCGCGATTATTCAAGGATTATTACCTCCACGTGGCTCAATAATCAAAACCACCGACAACAAACGCAAATGGGATAACACTCAAAACGAAACCCCCACTCTACAACCACCAAGACGACGTAAGGGTGCCTATGCTGGCAAAAACCCAAGGTGCAACAACTGTGATTATCATCATAAACGAGGACCGTGTGAAAGATACCGATGCCAATGGTGCGGAAAGCGAGACCACACAACTAAAAACTGTAGGGGTGAACTGGTGACCAAAACTCCACAGCCTCAACCGCAGCAATACAAAGCACCAAAAGGTTGCTTCGGATGTGGAAAGCCAGGGCACTTTAAGAGGGACTGCCCCCATGCGGAAAACAATGGGGATGAAGCACTGAAGAGTTGCTTCAAATGTGGGAAGCCAGGGCACCTCAGGAAGAACTGCCCATATCTAGAGAACGACAACAATAACAGGAACAATAACGGTCCGAAGGAACGACCCCTCATAATTGGGGCTAAGGAAGCCAGAAATGATCCTAATCTTGCAACATGTACGTATATCTTAAATGATCATTACACTTCTGTATTGTGTGATACTGGAACTGAGAAAAGTCTTATATTTAAGCACCTTAGCAAATACTTGTCATAACCCTAATATCTTTAAAGGCTGAATGCACCATAGAGTTAGATGATGGTGAACTGATTGTAACTAAGCACGTTCTAAGAGAATGCACTTTAGAGCTAGCAAACCATAAATTTAGGATCGACCTCATGCCAAGTTACACTAAGCAGTTTTGATGTTGTAGAGGGCATGGAATGGTTGTCTAGAAACTAAGCTAAAAACCATTTGACACGACAAGGTTGTGCGCATATCTCTTCGTAGTGGGGAAACCCTAGACAGCAATGGTGAAAGAAGCGACACTCCTCTGTTCCCACGTGGAAGTCGGAACAAATACCAATGCATTTCATTACCAAGATACCCCGTACTCCTAGTGGATGTGACACTATCTGGGCAATTGTGGACCGACTAACCAAGCCAGCACATATCCTTGCACCCAAGGAAAACCAGAGGATGGAAGAGCTAGCCAGAATTTATGTCAAGGATGTAGTCTCGCGACATGGAGTGCCAATCTCCATCATTTCGGATCGAGACGCCCAGTTCACTTCCCACTCTTGGATATCATTGCAAAAATCGTTTGATACGCGGTTGGATATGAGTACAACATACCACTTACAAACCGATGGCCAGAGCGAACGCACTATACAAACCCTTGAAGACATACTACGAGCGTGCGTAGCAGATTTTGGCAATAGTTGCGAAACTCACCTATCATAGGTGGAGTTCTACTACGGCAACAACTATCACACCAACATCGAAGCTTCGCCCTTTGAGGCACTCTATGGTAGGAAATGCTAATCACTTATCTGTTGGGCGGAAGTGGGTGACAGTCAGCTCACTGGCCCAAAACATAAACATGAAACAACCGAGAAGATAGTACAGATTAGAAACCTCATGGCAGCAGCTCGCGATCGTCAAAAGAGCTATGCCGAACACCCCTCTGTTTTGGTGAACGAGGAATACTGAATCCATTGTATATTAGGCCATTCGAAATCCTGAAGCGGATCGGCCCAGTAGCATACCAACTCAACCAACCAACCAAACTCGATGGAGTTCACAACGTATCCCATGTCTCAAATCGGAAGAAGTGTTTATCAGAGGAGACACTTGTGATTCCACTGGATGAAATCCAGGTGGAATAACGACTACGGTTCGTGGGAGAACCCGTAGAGATCATGGACCGAGAGGTCAAACGACTTAAACAGAGTCGGATTCCGATTGCCAGGTTTCGATGGAACTCGAAACGCGGACCTGAATTCACGAGGGAACGTGAAGATCAGATGACGCGCAAATATCCCCACCTCTTTAAACAAACAACGTCGAACGCCGACAACAACGGATAAATTTCGGGACGAAATTTCCATTCAACAAGGGGATGATGTGACAACCAGGAATTTTCAAAATTTTCATCCTCAAACACTACCAACAACAATCAAATTTCGGGACGAAATTTCTTTCAACAAGGGGATGATGTGACACCCGACAATTTTAGGTAAATTGCAATACTCATTTCACATCCATACTTGTTGCATTTCATTTAATTGAGTTTAATTAGATGAGCTAAACACAAACACAAAACAATAGTTCAGATTATTATTGAATTGTGCCTTACACGTTGATTAGGATTAATCAAGCGTGCAAACACTTCGTAAACACACAAACACGAACCATCAAAGGTAATTCAAGGAATTATCGAAACACACACACGAGTCTCACGAACGTGGTGATCAAACTTATATGTTATTACATGATTATGTGCTAAACATCCATTAGATGCTTTGGATAAACGTTTGGAATCGAGTACGAGCGAAATCGAATCGACGAAATCGAAAAACAAGTTTATGGACCCGTCGCGGTACGAGATACCCCTTGGCGAACGGTTTCGCGATACGCGAAGCAGTAGCGGGGACTCTGAGTCCCGAATCTCTCCGCGGTACGCGATAAAAGATTTTGATCGGCCTCCGCGGTACACGAAGGCCATGCAGATCAAAATTTCTTTATATTCAACCCCAATTCATTTTCACTCGGTTTCCTTTCCATTTCTCCGACTTTCTTCATCAGTTCTCGACCCAAACCACTGAAACCAAGCCTTCAAACCTGTTGGAATCATCATTGGGACTATTACTTGCATTGGTGAACCACTTGGAGTTATTGAAAGCTTGGGGAAGGAGCAAGGAAGCTACAAACGACCATCAATCACTGATTCAGCATCATCAGCCATCATTCCCATCAAATCCTAGCTTCTAAGGTAGTTTTACTTGTTTATTAGTTGATAGATCGCACATGCAACATGCAACTCCATATGATGATTGTGCTCAGATTTGTTGGTGATTTGATGTGTTATCGTCATAGATTTACTGATTTTATTGTTTAGTGATGTTAGATTTGAGTTTGGTTTAGTTATTGTTTGATTTGGGGATGATATTGGTACACTTGCCATAAAAGGAAACTTTTATGTTGCAAGTCTTAAATTTGTGATGATCTAGACATGTTAGACATGTCTAGATGTTGTTAAATGTGTATTGGAGTGTTTAGAAACACATTGGGATATTTGATTTTGTCAAAAACTTGGCTTTGTAGAAACTTACTATTTATGGAAACTTTTGTAAATCAAAAGAGGGCTTTTGATGTTTTAAAACGTTTTGATGAACTTGGATTATTGAAATATGTTTAGAAATAGTTTTTAACATATTTGGAAACTTGGATTTGTGAAAACGAACTTTTAAAAGGATACTTTCCAAATAAGGAAACTTTATTTGGACAAAACGGCATAAATGGTGATTTATGCGCAAACGACATGTTTTAAGGGTTTAAATGTATTTTATAAACATATTAAAAGTATTAACATTATGAAATGGAATTTCATAACCACACTTTCTTAAATGGGAAACTTTCTAAAAATGGTAACTTGTGCGAGTAGAGTCATAGGATGCATTTTGGTGTCTTATGTGCATTGAGACACATAAACACAACAATCGTGTCACCAACGATTCGTCGAGTCTCACTAGTCAACACACACACACTCGGTTGGGCACACCGACACTTGGAGTTGTATGGACTACAACACACCACAGGACACATACTTACACCTATATGAACATAGGTGCTTACTAGCAGGACTGCTAGCTTTCGCAGTCGCGAACACCACATAAACCGGAACTGCTTCATCAGGTGAGTTCACGGCCCCTTTTTACATTTTCTACCTTTGGGGGAGATAACATTGCATACAACTGGTTTTGATCAACATACTTACTTTTGGTTTCATTTGTACATGCTAATATCGTATATACATATGTGTGGCACTCATCCACAAAACTGATAAGTCCTCATTAAACACATCTCGAACCGTTAATAGCGCGTAGCGCTTAGCGTGGTAATTCTGAATAGTACTATTTGGGCCTGACAAGCCCCACTGTTGTGCGCCGTATGGCCACCCCGACTGGAGGTTGGAACAGTGCATAATTGACCAATAAACATTGCCATATCTTGTTGGATGGATATGGCGGTAGGCAGCATGTTAGCTTCGGTTTCGAACCCGCATATGGTATATAAAACTACAAACAATTACTTTAAACATTTTGATGTTTACTGCTGATACAAACCTGTGCTCTCACCAACCTTTGTGTTGACTCTTTACTCGCATGTTTTCTCAGGTAACTAAGACACGCACACAAGGAAAAGGATGCTAGGCTGGAGTCGCATGCATCTGTTAAAGTGTCTTAGTCTATTAAACATTTTTATCATTTGATCGTATTACTCATGTATTGTTAGACATTTTTAATCGCTTCCGCAACGATGGTTACTTATCATTTTGAAAACTGTTTTAAATTAACGTTTCCGCTATCTATGAATATTAATCTGTTTTGATAACCTACACTTACTTCTGCAACTCTGATTATACAAACTGTTTTATCCAAGTAATTGGATGTACGTGTACAACCAGACATATAGGTCTCGCTAGTTGTGTGACCGGAGACTTCGATCCTGACAATCTGCCGCCGCTCGCGACCCAGAAGGGACGGGATTTCTCGGGGTGCGACACAGCTAGTGTCTTCTGAGGTAGATAAGTTCAGCGGCAGTTCTTTTTCGCGGAGCTTCCGCTGTTGTCCTTCCGATACTGAAGCAGTTCTTCAATCGGAAGAGAAGCATCCACGGCTTGTCATTCCGCGGTTTTATTCAAGTGTCTGGCTTTAGTGGTTTTGCGCATCAATCCTTATTTTCCAACAATCTCCCTCTGGACTGATGAAGCCAAAACCTATTTATTTTGTTTTAAAGTCAGACCAATTTTATTCCTAAGAGTTCAAACATAGTTCAGAACTTCATACTCTGTATCAGCATTGTCCAGAGTCTTGTGCTGTAGTTCCTTCAGATTATCAGTTGGTAGGGTGAGAATCTCATCCCAATTTGAGAAGAAAGTTCTTGAGCCATTATATCTTTCAATGGCCATACTCTTGGAGACAAATTCATAGAACCATCTCCTTATTCTTATTCTTGAGTTTTTGATCTGAGGAGGCTGGGATTTAGAAGGTAGACCCAAAGTAAGAGGGGCTCCAGATCAAAAACTTCTAAATCATGGCTCTGATACCAAATCTGTCACACCCCGACCGACGGCGGAATATGTCGGGGCGCGAGTTTGACTGTTCAAAAGCTCATGGTGCTATGTTAAAGTTTCAATATTTAAAACATCCACATTAATTTAATCAAACAAAATCATTTAATGTCATTAAATATCATACGAGTGCTCAAAATAAATTACAAATGATATTCTAAACATTGTTTAAATTAACTAGGTGCTCTAAACCTAATATATGTCTTCATCATATGTCTTCAACTTAACCTGTTACATATGTAAAATAAAGGGTCAACTATTTGCATAGTTGGTGAGGATGTGCTTTATTCTTTTCATCTGCTCAATGGTCTTTTTCTTCTTGACTTCAGCTTTTATTCTTTTGGATAAAACTTCAGCTTCATTTCCGAGGCTAGTGATATCCCAATTGCTGAAGTTTTCAACCTTGTACTTCCTTCATCCAACAAGTACTTGATCAGCTGCTCCCTCTCAGCCTGATAGGATTTATCTTGCTGCTGATCCAATCTGGCTATTTGTTCTTGATAGGTCCTTACCAGTTCATCTCCTGAGAGACCAGTGGCTTCTAGACCAGCCATAATCAAGTTTTCCTTCTCCGTTTCTTTATTCTTTATCTTCTGAAGGTCTTCATCGGAAAGGAAGGTCCTAACAGGTGAGTAGGATTCCTTTACTGGAGAGGTTTGTGGTTTCTCAGCATCTGCTGATCTTATTGGTGAGGGAGCTGTGGTGGTGTTTGGAAGATCAGACTCATCATCATCAGCCAATATGAGCCTTCTCTTTCTTGAAACAAGAAAGGCAATTGGCTGATCATCATTTAAGTATGAGGTGGGTTCTTAAGCAGGGTTTGGAGATTTGTGAGATTGGTTATTGAGTGATTTGGTTTTTTAGACCACACTCTTTTGTCTTCTTGAGAAAGACTGAGTGATTATTGGTGTTGGTTTTTGGCCAATTTTAGAGGCATTGAGGGTGGTAGGAAGGGAAGATAGTTCTAGGAGGGTTTGAGAAGCAGAATTTGGAGAAAGAGTGGGTGAGCTTTCTTTATTTGTGTGTATGGGTGAAGAGGGGATATATATGGTGGGAGTGACATGTTTAGAAAGGATGAGGTTGTGCTCAGATTGGACAGGTTCAGTTGGAATTGGTATGTCCTGAGTGGTTGAGGCAAAAGAAGATGGGGCAGTGGTTGTGGGCTTTATTTGCTCAGTGGGAGCTGATTTAGAAGGTCTGGGTTTTCTGGATACTCCAGATGTTCCAGTGTTTATTTGAGCTTCAGCTTCCTTTTGCTTTTCCTCTGAGCTAGCCTTAGCAGCTTCAGTTTGAAACTGTTGATCCAGTGCTGCTTTGAGAAGTGCCTCTTGATTTTTCAACCTTATTTGCTTCATTCTTATTTGCTCAGTCTTATCTTCTGCCCTTTTGACAGCTTGGGCAGCAGACAAGAGCCGTTCATTCTCCCTCGTTTTGGCTTCATCAGCCTGTTCTTTGAACCAGGGAGAAGGAGGAGCAATCCCAGTACGTGACTCAAGAAATCTGATATGGTTAAAAACTTCATGTTGTAAGAAGGAGACTTTGGTATCGACTGAAATTTTCAGTAGATCAAGTTGGATCTTTTGGGTGGTGAGGAATTGGTGAGTAAAAGTTGAAGCAGGGTAGTAAGATGGGTAGTAAGAAGTGGGTTTAACACTTTTTGAAAAGCATGAGGTGAGAAGGTGAGGGAAGTGGAAGTAGGTGGAGTGTTGGAAGTACCTTCAAGTGAAGGTGCGTGCATGGGGATGGATTTGGGTTGCAGGGCTTGGTTACTCAAAACTGTTGAGACAAGCTCACTAAACTTAGTCACATCTGCCTGAATGCGAGAAACAGAATCCGTCAATTCCTTTATTTTAAGATCTGATTCGTCCATCTTTTTACAGATATCATCCGAATCCTTGACTAATGAGTCAGTTTTATCATGAACTGAGTCCATCTCAGGAATGTCATGGACCCATTTTTCTTGGTTCCGGGGATTTCCAGCCTCAGTTTGAAGAACTTCATGGGTTGTTGCCATATCAGGAGTCTTATTGCCTGATCCATTCAAATAAGAGCCCATTGGATTCTCATGTGAAATGGATGCTCCAGATATATGATCAAGATGTCTAGATGGACTGGACATCCTGATATCATCCTCTTCTCCATGGGTAGGAGATTGATGAGTTTGAGCAAAAGTTTAATGTGGTTGTTCCTCTGTTGAAGAAAGGGGAGGAGAACCAAGTTGCTCAAACACAGAATCAATTTCATGGAGAATATGAGTAGGAGAGTTAGGGGCTATATGAGGGGAAGAAACAGAGATGTCCTTGGGAGAGTGGACTGCCATCTGAGTGTCAAGTGACATTTCAGTGGTTAGTGAGGGTTCCCTTTGAAGTACAACATCATCCTGTTGAGAGGATTGATGAGGAGCGGTGGAGATGCTTGATTCATCTGTGAGGATGGAACAGATGTATCCAATTGCCCAGTGGGGGCAGAGACATGTTTAGGGATCTCATCTTCCTGAACAGTCTTTTTGGGCTTCTTAGGTTTAGAGGTTTTGGTAGAAGCTTTTCTTTTGGCCGGTACCTGTATAAGTGTGGAAGAAGAGGTGGATGTGGGTTCACCAAGGATGGGTGTTTCCTCAGTGTCATCCATTTGTCTTGCATCAGTGTTCAATCTAGTGAACACCTGTTTGTCAATGCCCTTGATAGTGGTAAGTGGAGCAATGTGACAAACCTTATTAAGGTCAGCAAAGAGACACGCTATTACAAACCTAGGATATAGCAGAAACTTGGGACTTTTCTGGTGATGTACCAGATGGTCAAAAATTATTTGAGACAAGTTGACCTTTTCGTTGGATAGAACTGCATACATGACATATTGCATGTCATATGGCATTTCTCCCCAACTCATCGACTTTTGAGACAGACATTGTAGAATGGTGTGATACAGGAACTTGTATTTAGGGTAAAAGAAAGCTTTGTACAAGGTCCTGTTTTTCAGGTCACCCTGATAATCACACTGAATTAAAACACTATGGAGAAGTTTTAAAGAAACAGTGGTGGGAGCCTCAGTGTCGTTCAGATTTAGGGCAGCGCTTATTTTTGTGGGAGTGACGGTGACTTGTTGACCAGCGACCACTGAAGCGATGCTTTCAACAGAGTCATCCTTTATCACCAAGGATTAGTTTGCCCAAAACTGGTTTAGAACAACTTCCGAAATAGGAGGGTTTAGAATGAGAGCAGTATGAACGAAGGAGTTTACCAGAGTGTCGATTGCTTCGTTGTAGTGAGGGTACTCAGAAGATTTGACTAAGTAAGCTCCGAGGTTATGGATTGGTTTGATTTTCAAGGCCATTTTTCTTTTGAGACGATGAACACCGAGCAGTTATGAACGCAAAGTGTGAGTGAAAACTTTGCTTTTAGAGAAAAAGAGATGAGGAAGTTTAATCGTTCACACACAAAAGCGGTTTCAAAAATAAAAACTGCCACTACTTATAACATATCAAAAGTTTTACCTTAGGGTTTTTACTCATTGGACAAATCTGTGATCATGAGAGAGAAGAACAAACGACAAAGAAGTACGTTCATGCACACCCTGAAGTACAGACAAAGCTTTGTTAGGGATGAATCCTGGTCCGATGCCGTTACACCATCATCATGAGCATAAAGTGTCACACCCCGACCGACGGCGGAATATGTCGGGGCGCGAGTTTGACTGTTCAAAAGCTCATGGTGCTATGTTAAAGTTTCAATATTTAAAACATCTACATTAATTTAATCAAACAAAATCATTTAATGTCATTAAATATCATACGAGTGCTCAAAATAAATTACAAATGATATTCTAAACATTGTTTAAATTAACTAGGTCCTCTAAACCTAATATATGTCTTCATCATATGTCTTCAACTTAACCTGTTACATATGTAAAATAAAGGGTCAACTATTTGCATAGTTGGTGAGCAATTCAAAACAGTTTGATATAATACGTATAAAAAGGATGCAAAACTATTAAACTAAATATAATAGATTTAAAACATATGTAAATTTGCAAGTAACACAAAGCAAGAATCCAAATGATCTTACAAAGTTTAAATCAAGACTAGCTAGGTCCTAACTTAAACATTGAAAATCATAATGTTTATGTATGTGTATTTTTCGCCTTTTTCACACAAGACCTAAGTCAATGCGAAGAACGTCGCTACATTCTTAGGCTACTAGATACTGTTTTGTTTTTGTATGAAACGTCTTCTAACTTAAATCCCACATAGCAATTAGCACATAAGTTCACATAGCCTCTAAATCATGTCTACTAAGCTTAAAGGTTTGCATCATGTATATGTTTTGACTCTAAGAACATGTTTGTGTATATGACATATGTAACATCCCAAAAAGTTTACAAAAGTAAAAAGGAGTAAGAATTAACTCACTGTTAAGATGCTTAGCTAGTTTCGAGTCCTTGAATAATGATTGAGAAGCAAGCTATCTACTCAACCTAAAGTTTGAGTAACAAGTCTTAGCATTCTATAATTCAAGTTCAAGATCCTAACACTATGGCATCCTAATGGAAGTCCTAATTGAATAAATCTAAGTTTTGAATGGTTTTCATTTAGGATTATTTATTTATCAATTAAATTAAATAAATAAATATCCTAATTGATATTGAATAATCATTTATTTGATTTTGAATAATCAAATAAATAAATATCTTAATTAATTTAGAATAATCATTTATTTATTTGAATAACCAAATAAATAATTATCCTCAATCAATTGAATAACACATGATGTTTGAATTAACCTAATTTCCATCCTTTTGTTGTTGTTTTATTGTTTAATGTTTAAAAAAAAAATTGTTTTTAAAGATTACATCTTAGGTTAAATAATTGTATTAAAGTAATTGCATGTTTACAAAAGATTTTAGTTTAAGAACAATAGCCTTTTTATTTATTTATTCTGAAATAAATCTTTGTTTAATAAATAAATTCTTAGTTTTATAAAACAAACATTAAAATTTATAAAATTTGTATTGATTTAATTAAAAGGATACCTTTATAAACATTTTACTATTGAAAATAATAAAAAGATAATAGGTATACATATATGTATTTTATAAAATAAGTCAATAAATAAATAATAACAAAAAGTTAATAAACTTAATGAGTGTATACATATATGTATTTTATAAAAAGTATTTTAGTAATATTTTAAAAGAAATATAAAAGATTAATGAGTGTTTCTAGTTTAGTCTTTAAGTTTAAAATAAGTGTACATAATTGGTTAAATTAATAAAAATAATTTTAACAATTTTCTGCAATTAATTAATTAACACAGAATAATAAAATATCATTTTAAGATTTTTAGGATTTTATTTATAAAGAAAAATGGATAGAACAAGGCTAAAAAGGTCAAAACCGGTTAAATGGGTCTCGGGTGGGGTTCGAACCCCCGACCCTTACCTCGCATATGGGCGCCCAAACCAGTGGGCTGTCATCTGTTTTGTCTTAACAGGTTGGATTCGATTAATAGTTAATCAAACCTTAGAAATGGAACCTTAAACCGAAGAACCCTAATTCGAATAGCTCCCAAATTCGTTCGATATGTTGATTGTGAGGGATCAAAAGCATAGGGCTTTTGATCTTCTCATCAATACGATTCTATAGGTGTAGGACTTACTTGGATTGGTGCTCGTTTGATATGGGTTCGATTGACGCAGATGCTTCGGCCGTTCTTAGGTTTCAATCGTGATCAACTCTTGTTATATGTCTTAGTTTTTAGCCCAGACAGCTTCGTGATGCTGGTATGGTACTAGAGGTGTGTTTTGATTGAGCTTTTATAGTGGTTCTATATGATTTTGAATTGCCGGTCGATCGGGATTATATTAGGAAGGAATTGTGTGCTTTAATGAATTGATTTCGAATAAATGATGATTGCAGCTGTTCACGCGTTCGAATCCCTTCCATTTCGAGCAAAGATGAGCTGTAATCGACTAGGTTTGGTGCGGATTGAATGATGGGTCGAAACCGGGTCATGGGAACCGTATGAAGGTGACGGGTAAAGGGGGAGGGAAAGTTTGGTTTGTTTACAAATTAGTCCCTCATGTTTTCCCTTTTATCAGTTCTCTTTTAAAACTTTTAAAAGCTGAAAAATAGTTTATAATTTGGCAAAAATGATCCCTTTGGTTAAATAGTTTCTCAATCATTTTATAAAAACCTTTTTATTAGTTTTTATTGGTTATGTTTTATAAAATAAATTATTACTTGTATCATATTAAAGTAAAAGTTTATAAAATTATAAACCTTTCATTTATTTACAAAACTTTATTATTATTATTATCATTATTATTTATTTATTCTTAAAGCTCAAAATATATATATATATATATATATATATATATATATATAAAACATTTATTTTCTTTTAAATCTTTATGGTTTAGTTTCAATTGTTTACAAGTTTATTAGTAATTATTACTAAGTTTTTTTTTTTTTTTTTTTTTTTTTTTTTTTTTTGACTTAGCTTTATAAATTGAACATCATTATTTTATTTTATTAATTAAATGTTTAGAATAATACCTATATATATATATTTTTATGCATTAATTGTCATATAACTTTGTATTTTTAAATACGTTAGATATTTAAAAATAAACCCAAACTTTTCATTATTAGAATTTAAACACGATTAAAATTATTCGATTTTCATAACAAACCCTAGGGATTACATAAAGCTCAGACGGAATCAGCGTAATTGCGTCGTGCCAAGGTACATGCCTGACAAGCAGTTGTCCTTCACCATGAGTAGCATTTGGAAGATTCAAGTTTGAAAGGAGAGTGTTCTTGATCAAAGGAAGATCAAGTAACTTTGTTGAGTAATTATGAAAGAACTGAAGGATTTAAGAGGGTAACCACTGATATAAATAATATCAGTGGTCATTAGAGAAGAAAGGGGTAAAAAGGTAAAATGAAAGGATATTATCGAGACTTGAGCACACTTAATGAGGGTCATTTCAATTAATTGTAGGGGGTCTAATCCTACAGAGCGATTAGTGACCGTCAAATCAGACGTATATCTTAAGAATTAGTTAACTATAGAGAAGAAAAGTTAACCACGGAGGAGATTTTTAACATCGGAAGAACCTTATCCTCAGAAGGAAAGTAATAATGGATAAGTAAAGAGGTTAAAAGTCTCGGAAGAAAAGGAGACGTCGGAAGAGAAATAAACCACAGAAGGTTTATAGTGTAACAACGGAAGTTTTAACCGCGGATAGATATGAAACAGTGGTTATAATAACCACTGAACCTATCTGTGTTATAGGATAACCACTGAGAGAGACCAAGGTTTCCTCATCAGCGGTTTATCAAATATCCGTTGTTAGGATAATCATTGAAGATTATCCTTTTATGTATTTATTTAAAGGTTTAAGAAACACATTCTTAACCATGTTTATTAGCTCAT
The DNA here is from genome assembly GCA_009363875.1 of Mikania micrantha. Taxonomy (NCBI): domain Eukaryota; kingdom Viridiplantae; phylum Streptophyta; class Magnoliopsida; order Asterales; family Asteraceae; genus Mikania; species Mikania micrantha. The sequence goes on from CM018685.1 coordinate 39,598,753, forward strand.
ATTTATCATTCCCAGTTTGGCCACAAACTTAGAAAAAGTTGAAGAGTCCAAGGGTTTGGTAAATATATCTGCTATTTGGTCACTTGTAGAGACATGTTCTGGAACAATTAGTCCCTTTTCAAAACAGTCTCTAATAAAGTGATGCCTTATTTCTATGTGTTTGGTTTTTGAATGGTAGACAGGATTCTTTATTATATTTTTGGCAGCTTTGCTGTCTATTAGGAGAGGTGGTTTTAGTTCAGTTATTCCAAAATCCAGCAGTTGGTATTGCAACCAAAGGATTTAGGCAGTGTAATGGGCTGCTGCAATGTACTCAGCTTCAATAGTTGAATTTGACACTGACGTTTGCTTCTTTCTTTGCCATGACACTAAGAAATTTGCAAAGAACTGACATCCTCCTGAAGTAGACTTTCTTGTGAGCGAGCATTCAGCATAATCATTGTCTGAAAAACCAACAAGCTTACAAGTTTGGTTAGCAGGATACCAGATACCTAGCACAGGAGTGCCTTTAAGATATATGAGTATCCTCTTCACAAATGACAAATGGGATTGTTTGGGGGCTGATTGGTATCTTGCACAGACACATGTTGCATACATGATGTCTGGCCTACATGCAGTAAGATACATCAAAGATCCAATCATACACCTGTAGAGGGTTGATCTACAGGCTCACCATTTTCATCTGGACTTATTCCTGGGCTTGTAGCCATGGGGGTAGAAATTATTTTGCAATCATTCATATCAAATTTATTTAAAAGATCCTTTACATATTTAGATTGATGAATGAAAGTTCCATTGGGGGTTTGTTTGACCTGGAGTCCTAAAAGTGTTTTTAGTTCACTTAAAGCACTCATTTCAAACTTAGAAGACATTAATTTAGAAAATTGTTCACACAAGGAAGGTTTTGTTGATCCAAAAATGATGTCATCGACATAAATTTAGACCAGCAAAAGTTCCTTGTCTATCCTCTTGATGAACAAAGTCTTATCAATGGTTCCCCGAGAAAATTTATTAGAGAGAAGAAATTGAGAGAGAGTATCATACCATGCTCTGGGTGCCTGTTTCAAACCATAAAGTGCTTTGTCTAGTCTGTACACCCAATCAGGATGATGAACATCATCAAATCCTGGAGGTTGACACACATAGACTTCCTCCTTTATTGTCCCATACAGGAATGCACTTTTTATATCCATTTGATATACCTTTATATTATGGGATATGACAAATGCTAGGAAGAGTCTGATGGCTTCTAGTCTGTCCACGGGAGCAAAGGTTTCATCATAATCGATGCCTTCCTCTTGGCAGTAACCTTGCACTACCAATCTGGCTTTATTTTTAATCACGATGCTTCTGTCAATTTTTTTATTTCTGAATACCCATCTAGTTCCGATAGGGTATTTTCCTGCTGGCAAGGGGCAGAGAGTCCAAACGTTTTGCCTTTTGAACTGTAATAGTTCATCTTGCATAGCCTCTACCCAATTATTATCTTTAAGAGCTTCCTGATATTTGGAAGGCTCAACTTGGAGCAAGAAGGCTGCATGAAAGCAAAAGTTCGAAATCCGGCTCCTAGTTTGAACACCTTTATTTAAATCACCTAAGATTTGTTCTAGAGGATGATTTCTGCTGAAGGGAATGATGTGCAAATAGTTATTTGAAAAGGCAGCATCAGAAGAAGGTGAGTTTTCAGTGGGGCCAGGAGAATTTGATGATGGGGAAGTATGAACATGTTCAGGAACATCTACAGGCACATTATCCAAGGGTAGGGATAAAGGAGTAGATATTTGTTCATCTTGCTCTTAAGAATTTATTTGATAAGAAGGAATGGCGGTAAATAATTTAGATACAAAACACTCCTCAAGAGAGGATAGATCTTCAGAAGTTTGACATGATTCTGAAGAAGGAGAAGAAGAAGTGGTTGAAGAAATGTAGGTGAAGCTTTCAAGATCGAAGAGGTCATCAGGAGCAGAAGGGAAAGATGAAGTTGATGCAGATTCATTGAATTTGACATGAATAGTTTCCTCAACAATTTTGGTCCGAAGATTGAAAGCTTGGTAAGCCTTAGAGGTCTGAGAATATCCAACAAAATATCCAGAGTCAACTTTAGCAGCAAACTTGGATAAAGAGTCTTTTGTATTCAAAATGAAACACGGACACCCAAAGACTTTTGAGAAAGAAATGAAAGGCTTTATGTTATGAAGGACTTCATAGGCAGTCTTGTTATGTCTTTTCACAATGTGAAATCTGTTTAAGACATAGAAAGCAGTGTTCACTGCCTCAGCACAGAAGGATAAAGGTAATCCTGAATCTGCAAGCATAGTTCTTACAGCTTCAATAAGTGTCCTATTATTTCTTTCCACAACTCCATTTTGAGCAGGAGTTTTAGGAACACTATATTGTCTTAGGATTCCTTTAGAGATTCAGAACTTATCAAGAAGCTGGTTCTTGAATTCAGTCCAATTATCACTTCTTATTGTTTTGACAGGAAGATCAAATTGTCTTTCACATTGGGTGATAAGGGCAATTATTTTATCAAAGTCTCATCTATGCTGAAAAGAAAGAAGGTCCAGCAAAATCTTGAGTAGTCATCCACAACAACTAAACAATATCTATTTCTTGCCAAACTGGCTACCTTCACTGCACCAAACAAATCCACATGAAGCAAATTAAGACAGTTAGTTGTTTTGGATTCCTCAATAGACTTATGTGATGTTTTATGTTGCTTTCCCTTTAAGCAAGATTCGCATTGACCTTCAAAGTGAAATTCTTTGGAAGGTAATCCTCTTACTAAAGAAAGGGTGGAAAGCTTATGAAGAGATTGGTGGTTAAGGTGACTGAATCTTCTGTGCCAGAGGGCAATTTCAGAAGATGATGCTTTGGTTATCAAACAAGTAGGAGAGGATGTTTGAGAATCAGTGGTCATATATATCTACAACGTAGACATTTCCACTTCTTTTAGATGTTAGCAAGGTATGATGATCAATTAAGATCTTTATTTTTGAATTTATTTCAGGAGAAAGAATTTTGCAACTATCCTTGGTGAAAAATGAACTAAAGTTTTTGTCAGCTAGTTGAGAAACGCTCAAGAGATTAAACTTGAGATTTTCAACTATGCTTATATCTTTGAAGTGCAATTTTCCACTCAGGACAGAACCAGACCCTACTATCCAACATTAGGCATTATTTCCAAAGGAAACAGATGCTCCATTCTTTGGAATGAAGTTATTTAAAAAGGATCTGCATCCTGTCATGTGCCTAGAGCATCCACTGTCCACATACCATAGATGATTTTGGTCTGAAGAAGGTCTCTGCACATGAGAATTAATTTCAATAGGTTAGATATGGGTCTTGTTTATTTTTAGAAGAAAGAGAAGATGTTTATTTGTTTTGCTTAGTGTTATTCACCAATTTCTGCATCATCAGTATCAACTGTTGCTGATTTTGATGCAAGATATTGATTTGTTAATCCACGGAAGAAAGGTTCACATCAGCAGGAGAATAGGCAGCAGGAGTCACCATGGGGTAAGAAGGTGGTGTTCCAAGGATGGATGGCCTAGGAGAAGCAGATAGAGGAGAAGACAAACGAAGAGATGGATGGGAGTTAGATCTTATTGAACTATTAGCTGAAGATCTATTTGCCTTCTTTGATTTCTTCATCGTGTTAGGGAGGTTCTCTTTAGATGAGGAACCCAGTTCGGCTTTCAATCTTTCAGCATTCAGTTTGTCTCTAGCTTTCTCCAAGGGAGTTTTTGTCCAACAGTTTTCAGTAGTGTGATTATATTTGAAACACTTTAGACAAGCAGGAGATAGAGAGGAGTAGTTGGGGATGAAAGGCTTATTTACCTTCATTATTGGATAGGGTGGATGATGATGAGAAGGAGGAAATCTAATGTTAATCATGGGCCTCTTTCCTTTGTCAAGACGGGCAGCATGATTATTAGAGGTTTTAAAAAGACTTGTATCTTCCGAACTTTGAGTAGAGCTCATGGTTGGAACAATCTCAGTTTGTTCAAAAGAATCATTATTTTGATCACTTTCCAAGGGTGTTTCCTCCAGTTTCTCAACGTTAGTTTCAGTGGGATAAACAAACATAGGAAACTGCCGAGGTTGGTACACTCTTGGAGGTGTGATTGTTATGGATGGAATTTCATCCAGAAGAAAGGTAGGGGAGATGGGTTCAGAATCAGTCTCATTTATTTCATTATCAGTGGGGGTATAGTCCTTTGGAGGACTAGTATGATTATACCCGATTCCAAATTTGGCCTTGCTGTGAACTTGCTTACTTAAAAGCATTTTGAACCCTTTGCAGGATTCAACCCACTTGTCACATCTGACCTTGGTCTGAGACAGTTCATCTCTACAAGATGCATATTTTTCATTTTGCAAATCGAATAGAGCTTGTAGATTGGATTTTTCAGTCATTAGGATAGAGATTTGACTGTCTTTATTCTTTATTAATTTTTCTATTTCAGAATTTTTTATTATCTAGCAGTTCTTCCAACTCCTGATTTTGTTGTTGAAGCAACATATTGGCTTTCTTTATTTTTGCAAAAGCCTCTATGCACGCATCGGTACATAGTTTTTCTAGGGTTGAAGAAGATACATGCACATCAGGAGTGTCTGCAGCAGGTTGTTCAGAACGAGAAGAGTTGTCACCAATAGCCATAAGAGCGAAATCTGTTGGTTCAGAGGTGATGAGGGCATAGCCTACATCTTCAGGCAGGCTGCTCCAGTTTACGTACTCTTGGGTGAAAAGAGCCGGTTGACTAGAAGAAGGGAACTGGATAGCAGGGCCTGGTACACTTATTTGAAAAGGGGATGGTGCAACAATTTGAAGAGGTGCAGGAGTAAGTTAATACATGCTACCATTGGCAGCTTGTACAAATTCTACGGTGATAGGAGGAGGGGTCTGTATAATGTGATTTGACTCCTGAGAATTGTTGTGCCTTTTGAAATATGAGGAAGAAGAAGAAGAAAAAGGTGTAGAATAAGTATGTGATTGTGAGTTAAGGAAAGTCACATACGGTGAAGAATTTGAGTTGGGAGCATTTTTGCAATCCCTGGAAAAGTGTCCAGTGCCATGACATCTATAGCATTGGACCTTAGCCTTATTTAGGCTGAACTTGGTTTTCCCATGAATACCAGGAAATTTCCTTCAGGTCCTCTTGTAGAACTTATTCGTTCTTATGATCGAGAGGGCCAGTTGGTGAAGAATGTCCATCTCTTCCAAGTCATCACTTGGAACTTGATGGAGATCATCCATGATAAAGCACAGATGATCAGAGATAGGAGAGTGGTCATGACAGGAAGAAGAAGAAGTGATGCTAGTGGTTATGTCTATGTATTCATTATAACCCTGATCATTTATCTTAGAGTTATGACTCAAAAGAGCTGTGTTCCCTTGAACATACTCTTCAGTTGATTTACCAGACTTTATTAATTTTCTTTTCTGGTCAATCTCTCGCTCAAAGGTGAGCAACTTACCATGAAGTTGGGTAAGCGAGAGTTTGCCAAAGTCTGGAGAGGATCTTATGACAATGGAATAAGTTTCCCATTTTTCAGGCAGAGATCTCAAGAAGCGATTCAGAACAGAGACAGGGGTACACTTGACCAACTAGTTTTAATTCACTTAAGAGAGAAATGAATGGTTCAAACTGCTGAGTCAGTGACTCATTATTTAGTTGGGAGAATGTCTCGTATTGTTGAGCTAATATCTCCCTTGTATTAGCCGCAACATCTTCGGTGCCACCGAATTGCTCTTTTAGAGCATCCCACAAATCTTTAATAGACTCATGGTGAAGAAGAGTAGAGTATATTTCATTAGGTTGGGCCATAGCCAGTTGATCATGTGCCTTTGCATCAAGCTCCAACTTCTAGTAATCTTCTTCGGTGTAATTCTGAGGATCTTTCGGGACATTGTCTCCAGTCTCCGTGTCCAGAACCGTTGGTTTATGCGGTCCAAACATGACAGACTTCCAACATCCTGTATGATTATTGGACAGGAAGTGTAACATCCGCCTCTGCCAAATGTTATATTGGTGCCTAACCAAGATTGGTGGCTTCGTGGCATAACCGGTGTTATGAGGGTCTAGGGTGAATTTCTCTGCCATTGGTTCACAAATAGTTATGAGCAAATCAACGAGTGATGCGTTCTCAAAGTGATTTGTTTGAATGATTTTTTAACACAGTTTAGTTCAAAAACCAAACTCCTACAGATTTTAAGAAAATAGAAAGACAGAAAAGATAGAACGAAGAAAACTAAAACAACAAGATATCAGTAAGAGCTTTGAGTTTTAGTCTTGATGGTTAAACCAAGACTAAGGACAAGGCTCTGATACCAATTGTTGAACTATAAAACCTCGAGGAGTAGCTGTTTCACCATGAACAAGGCTTTAGACACTTAGTCAAAGTTTTGGTTTTAGCTCCCTCTAAAGTTTTGCACAAGGTTATTTTCGTTGTTTAGTTTTCTTGTTTAGAAAGAGAGAATAGAACAGATCGAAAGCACAAGGAATTTTTGGGGGAAGTAATTCAATTTATTCAGAGAATGTTGGGACTTAAATACCCAAACATTCTGAGATACAAGACAAAAAATAATAAGACAAATAGCTGACATTGTTACAGACACTGAAACGACAGACTAGTACAAATACAAAGTCAACAACAACAGAAACAAGAGTCTTCAGGAGTCTTCAGGTCTTCCGAGGTTGAATTAGTTGTACTGGTGTTCAGTGGTTATTCTTTCGAAAGATGGTCATCGGAAGCTGATTAAATAATCAATTATTTCGGAAGAGGAGATTGTCTTCCGAGTCATTTGACTTCTTCCGATGCAATGGTTGTCTTCCAAAGATGTCATGATCAGCTAGTGTCTTCTGAGGTAGATAAGTTCAGCGGCAGTTCTTTTTGGCGAAGCTTCCGTTGTTGTCCTTCCACGGTTTTATTCAAGTGTCTAGCTTCAGTGGTTTTGCTCATCAGTCCTTATTTTCCAACAGTGTCTTTTGTACAGGTAATTGTGTCTTTTGTGTAGGCATTGTGTCTTTTGTACATGCATTGTGTCTTTTGTATATGTCATTGTGTCTTTTGAGTTTTACTCAATATTGTCTTTTCCTAAAAATTTAAGACACAATAATGTTGTAGAATACATAATGTTAATCAAAGATGACACAATGACAAGTATAAATAACACATTGATATTTAAAAAAGACACAATTACTTGTAAAAAAACTCACAATTATCTGTAAAAAAACACAAAAAGATAATTATACACAAACGTTTAAAAAGACACAATAACGATAATTAGAAGCAAGATGATAATTAGACACGATATGCTGAGAAAATTTAATTTTTTCTAGCAACATTATACTCATTTTAAAGATAAAAAAATGCTCGTTTTTTATGATACATTTTTTTGAATAAATAATATCGTATGTAAAAGTTATAAATGTTTAAAAAATGTGGTGGGGGGGAAGTGTTTTTGACTAAATTACCCTATAGAACTTTTTTCTCTAAAATTTTAAATTTCCCTCTTAAATTTGATCTAATGATCCAATGGATAATAATCCTTTTAAGACTTTTTAGGATAAAGAGAATATTTAGTTGAACCTAATGTTATATATATATATATATAGACACACGCACACACACATGTATATATAGGGGTTGGATCTACTAATAAAATATTTTGCCTAATGTAACACCAGTGCCGGACGCGTGCCGGAACAGTGATCGCAACAGTAAACATGTACAGTAACTCAGGTATACATTTCGTGAAACTATGTTCATACTATAGATGCATTCTGATTTACATGAAACTATTAAACAATTGTCTGAATCTGACTGAAATCTTAGGATTTAACAGTCAGAAAACATGTCAGACAACACAGTGTTGAAACATAAATACTTGATGTAATATTACTAGGTGTAAACGTATGTGAGGTTAAACAGAACAAAATCTTAACGGTTGTCGTTTCCGAATGCTAAACCGACGTGTTATTCGTACAGGTGACGATCTGTACAAATGATTCTGATAGTTTAACGTTCTGAAATAACGACTTAACAGTAGAAAACAAGAATCAGAAAGCCAAACCATCGACGTGTTCGTTCGAATGACGATTCGAACGAATACGCGCGATGGCGACGCGATCTGACGAAACGAAATCGAAAACGAATGAAGACACGAACGATCATAATTTTAAGGAAATAAAATATTTCCTATTTTACAATTTTGAAACTCATCATAAAACAATTTAAACTAAACTATCTTAATTAAATCGCGAAGGAATTAATAAAGCGCGTAAAATACTCTAATTTGATAAAAAAATAAATGCAACAATATTTAAAATGTTTTCTAATAATATTTGTGTTCTAAAAATCCTAAAAATAATTCTTTATTATTTTATTTACGAAAAATGCGCGTAACTTGCCGGATACGCGACGAAACTACGAACCGAGTAACCGAAACGAACCCGGATAACCACGGAGTATATAAACCTTGAGTGTGGCATTTATTTCATTTCTACCACTCTTCTCTCTCTCTCTAAATCAGATTCACGAACCTATCTCTCTCACTCTAGAAACCCACTTCAAAACGCGATATCTCCTTCGTTTGTGGACGAAATTCAGTGATTCTTGCGCCTACACGATCATCTTGAAGCCCTCTACACGGAAGTACAGCTCATCTGAAGTTTTGACTGGCTGAAATCGAGGTATACTCGAATGAAATGGCTGAAAAATAGGGTTTTCTTATAATCTTGTTCGAACTCCTCCATGTAGTCGGTCAACCCATTATATTTCGAACCACTAGTCTCCGAAAAACATTAGTAGCATAGATCCATGTTAACCTCATCGTTTCACCATGGCTGATGATGATGATGATGAATGTTAGCCGAAGGACTGGATCACGAACGCAGGTGGCCGAACCCTGCAAGGATGGCCGAACCATTCAAGGAGCCGATCCCTGTTTGTTCCCTGGCAAGCGAACCTACTACACCTGCACTATTCCACCTACCACCGAACCATGGTGACCGACGAACTCTTCCTGGTAGCCTAACCTATACAAGGTGGCGAACCCTAGTGTTTCCCTGAACCATGCACGAACCTGATGATGACCTAGCAGCCGAACCCATCAACCTAGTCGGCGAACCTGGATCTCTTGGCCGAACCTTTGAAGCTGCGAACCTCACACCCAACTGCCGAACCCTTAGCATTTGAGCGAACCAACACCGGCCACCGAACCTTTAACATTGCCGAACCCATGGTGTTAAGCGAACCTTAGCCGGGGATTTCATAGGTTCGCTGTTATCATCGGCTACATGAGTATCCCCATGCGGCCAACTTTCGATGCTAACCGGCCCACTACACCTATATAGCCACTAAAATTTTCTTGGACCATTGAGTTACCGAATTAAACCAATGGTTCGGCCCAAGCACGATAATTGACTCAAGAGTCGGACCATGGTCACTACTTTGGCCCACGTTAATTGTAATGGGCCCAATACCCTTTTATTCTTCGGCCCAATTAATTATTAATTGGCCCAATAGTCCAGCCCAATAACCGGCCCAAGATCCATAACCGGCTCAACCCAAGTGATTAACCCAATTTATCCTATGCGACCCAATACTTTTAGACGGCCCATCGACATACAAACTCTAGGCCCAATTACACTATAATTGATTTAATAAGTTATCCGGCTCAATGAATTTCGAAACATATATAAACTTTAGAAATGGTGCATAAAACGTCACTTTATTCATTACAAATGGTAATGTTAAAGTCTATACAAAGGATGCCAAGTCCTAAACACATCATTTAGAAAGCTTGGTATATAAGTAAAATCTAAATGAAAGAATTTCAAACAATCAAAAAGATTCATCACAATATTATTTAGCATATGGAATTCTGAACCGGATAACGAACAAGAATCACGAGTGTTAGCCAACTTTAGAGCTAACACTAACATTTTCACGTGCAACAAATCCTTACAAACTTCTACTTATAAACTTCAATACAATGAATTCAATACAGGATTGTGAACATTACAACAAAGGGCAAACAAAGAGCGAGCGTATTCTTGTTTTACATAGTCAACCACTAAGGACACAAGGTGAGTTCATTTGTCCCTTTTCAAACTTATTTGTTTTACTTCGGGACTGAGAAGCATGTTAAACATTTTCATATAATTATTAGAATGTTATTTAATGCTTTAAACATAAACTTTATACTTATGTTGAAACTTATTGGTGGAACTTAGTAATCATTGAAAAGCCTTAGACTTGACACATATGCATGAAACATGATACTTATATTCATGAAACTTTATACTTTAAAACATTGTTGGTGTTTCGTGAGACTTTATACTTCGAACATGAGACTTTATTGCTTAGACTTGTGAGGCTTTATACTTCAAACATGAGACTTGAATGCTTAGACTTGTGAGACTTTATACTTCAAACATGAGACTTTATCGCTTAGACTTGTGAGGCTTTATACTTTCAACATGAGACTTGAATACTTATACTTGAGAAACGTGATACTATGAACTTGAGACTTGATGCAAACATATGGGATTCATGATGAAACATTGTGCAAACATTTGAATTGTATGCTTGAAACTACTACTTGCGCATGAAACATGGTACATATATCTAATCATAGGCTACGTAATGGCTAAACTACTGGTAATCCAGAGCTTGTACCTATGAATTGAGATATATGTAAAACATAAACGTAACGAGACTAAGCTATTACCTATATAAGAGACATGTAATGGCTAAACTACTGGTAATCCAGAGCTTTTGTCTGCTTATATGAGGTATGTAATTGCTAAACATAAACATTGCGATGCTAAGCTATTATCTATATAAGAGACATGTAATGGCTAAACTACTGGTAATCCAAAGCTTTTGTCTGCTTATATGAGATATGTAATTGCTGGAATTACTTGTGTATGCATGGCTTGTGTCTATATATGAGATATGTAATTGCTAAACTACTGGTAAACCAGAGCTTTTATCTTGTATAGGAGACACGTAATTGCTAGACTAAGTTTAACTAATCTGTGAGCTACGTAATTGCTAAACTACTGCTAGTGCAGAGCTTGTACTCACGTATGGGATTAGGGACATCTAAACTATTTGCGTGTGAAACTTGATGCTTGATAAACATACATTGAAACTAACACTTGTAAACAATATAGACTTGTAAACTTTGAAACAGACAACAAAAGCTTTGATGAGGAATGGGTTGATTGGTAGGTAAAATGCTTAATTATTATTAACAACAGTGTCATATCTGGATTAGTATGTGGTGGGATGTTGGCTAGGGCTTGTCCCTTACATATGCCCTATATATAAGCATACCGATTTGGATATTACATGTGGAGTTAATGAGGTTAAGGTTTTACCGAAGGAGGTTTGTGAAAACTATTTTAAACTTATAAACTTTATGAACTTACCAACCCTTGTGTTGACCTTGTTTTCTTACATGCATTCTCAGGTGATGAACATGTATAATCTAAGGCTTCAGGACTTGCATACTAGGCGGCCCAGATAGAGGACCTAGTAGACTTTTGTAAAGCACATCTTTTGTTGATGATACACATTATTTTTTATATCTTGTACATATACAAGATATAGACATGTTATTCTTTTGATAGGTTTACTCGGTTAAATTGCAGAACATTGATGTTGTAATTTAACTTTGTAATCCTAGTTATCATTTGATTGCGCTTTAGTTAATCTTAAACATTGATGCTATGTAAACAATCTGATCATCTTGATTATCACCCACGATATCACACCCCGGGAACCTTCCGCCCGACGGGGACTCCGATCCAACCCAGCCGGCTTGGGGTGTGACAGATTGGTATCAGAGCTCAAGGTTATAGAGAATAATAGGTCATCTACTTAAACGGTTTGGCTTAGACTATAACTTAGGGACCTTCATGTAGAGAACTTAAGACTTAAGCTTGCATTATGTTTTTTGCATTCGATCACTGCACTAACCAAATACTTTTGGTTATGATCAGAATGCTGCCGAGAAAACAACCTACTTCGCAAGTCTCTGCTCCTCACTCTTCGACTCCTACCCCACCTGATTCACCACCGCCACCTCCACCTCTTCCACACTCTCCACCACCAGGTTCAAGCACTGCTCAGATATTAGATCCTGCTACCATCGCCTTGGCGACACTACTGAGTACTCAACTGACCAGCCAGCTGAAAGATGTCATCCCAGAGATGATAAACAGGATTCAAGGCCATGGAAATTCTTCTTGTCATACTACAGGAGAGGCTAGTGGAAACACTAGTCACACTTCAGATTGCTCTTACAAGTCTTTTGTAGGATGCAAACCTCCAAGCTTTACTGGAGTCGAGGGAGCTGTTGGGCTGATCCAATGGCTCAAGAAAATGGAGAACACTCTGGACATAAGCAGTTGTCCAGAACACCATAAAGTTCGCTATGCAGCTGGTTCATTCAGCAAGCGAGCTCTAACATGGTGGAACGCACAGATCCGAGCAAAGGGAAGAGACGAGGCAATGACAATGCCCTGGGCAGAATTTAAACTTCTTCTGAGGAATGAGTTTTGCCCGAAACATGAATTACAACAACTGGAGATTGAGCTCTCGAATCATGAGATGAAGGGAGCTGATTATATGACTTTTACCAACCGCTATCATGAACTGGTAGCCCTGGTGCCAGAAATGGTACCAACCTTGGAGAAACTAATTGATCGCTATGTGGCATGATTACCTTCATGTATACAAAGCGTTGTACTGGCTTCATATCCTGCTACTTTGGAGTCAACCATTTCCCTCTCTACTAAGCTTTCCAAGGTAATGGTAAAGTCTGGAGTCTTAAAAGATGATGCTGGAAAAGCCAAGGAAACAACATCAAAGAAACCCGAGTACCATCAGAAAAAAAACAAAAGGTTGTCAAGAATTATGCAGCCGTTACCCCTCTGCGACAGGCACCTACAGCACCTATCAATCCTGCTACTAGGGGTTATGGGGGAGAACATCCCAAGTGCAATCACTACAAGTATCATCATTCTCTTGCTGCTCAATGTAGGAAGTGCACAAACTGTGATCGGTTTGGCCACTGGGTTACCAAGTGCCGAGTTGCTGTAAACCAGGCTACTAACACTGCAGCAAGAGCACTACCTCCACCACCACCACCACATAATCCAGGCAACAACAACAACAACAACAGGGGATGCTACACCTGCGGGGAAACGGGTCATTTCTCCCGCAACTGTCCGAAGAGAGTGCAACAAGGAGCACAAGCACCTCGAGGATGAGCTTTTGTCATTGGAGCCAATGCTCCACGCCAAGACCCTAATGTGGTCACTGGTACATTTCTTTTACATGACTCTTATGCATCTATACTATTTGATACTGGTGCAGACCAGAGTTTTATTTCATCTGATTTTGCACAACAACTTAGTCTTACTGAGGAAACTTTAGACTCCCCTTACATTATCGAAGTAGCATATGGGAAACAAGTTACAGGTAGCACTATACTTAGGAACTGCCCACTTACACTCGTAGATCACTCATTCACCATCGACTTGTTGCCAATGGAGTTGGGCAGTTTCGACATCATCGTGGGGATGGATTGGCTCTCACTCAATCGAGTTGAAGTCATCTGTTCCGAGAAGCTACTTCGGATTCCAGTAACGTATGATCATGTATTGGAAGTTCGTGGGGATCAAGCAAAGCGAAACGTAAAGATCATATCATGCATAAAAGCGCGTAAGTGTCTGCAAAAGAAGTGCATAGCTTTCTTGGCTCACGTGGTGGAGAAAGAGAAAGACAAGAAAACAATACAAGATGTACCGATAGTGAGAGAATATCCTGAGGTGTTTCATGAAGACCTACCTGGTTTGCCTCCTGTGCGACCGGTAGAGTTTCGTATTGACCTGATTCCTGGAGCAACACCTGTTGCTAAATCTCCTTACAGGTTAGCACCTTCGAAGATGCAAGAATTATCTAACCAACTACAGGAGCTACTTGATAAAGGTTTCATCCGACCGAGCTATTCACCTTGGGGAGCTCCGGTCCTGTTCGTGAAAAAGAAGGATGGATCTTTTCGTATGTGCATAGATTACAGGGAGCTAAACAAACTAACCATCAAGAATCGGTATCCATTACCGAGGATTGATGATTTGTTTGATCAATTGCAAGGAGCTCAATACTTTTCGAAGATCGATCTGCGTTCCGGATACCACCAGCTCAGAGTGCAAGACGAAGACATACCGAAGACGGCGTTTCGTACCAGGTATGAGCATTACGAGTTTATGGTGATGCCTTTTGGTTTGACGAATGCACCTGCGGTTTTCATGGATCTCATGAACCGTGTGTGTAAGCCGTATTTAGATCAATTTGTTATTGTTTTCATTGATGACATTTTGATCTATTCCAAAAGCAAAGCAGAACACGAGCAACATCTTAGAACGATCTTGGAATTGTTAAAGGAGGAGAAGCTCTATGCCAAATTCTCTAAGTGTGAGTTTTGGTTAAAAGAGGTTCAATTCCTAGGCCATGTTGTTAACAGTGAAGGAATACACGTTGATCCTGCCAAGATCGAGGCAATAAAAGATTGGGACACTCCGAAGACACCTACGGAGATACGTTCTTTTCTAGGCTTAGCAGGCTATCACCGAAGGTTCATCTCGAACTTTTCTAAAATAGCTCTGCCACTCATGAAGCTAACACAGAAAAGCGAGCCGTTTGTTTGGGAACAGAAGCAAGAAGAAGCCTTTCAAACTTTGAAGCAAAAGCTATGTGATGCTCCGATCCTATCCCTCCCAGATGGTTGTGATGACTTTGTTGTGTACTGTGATGCATTCCATCAGGGACTCGGCTGTGTACTTATGCAGCAGGACAAAGTTATTGCTTATGCTTCGAGACAACTAAAGATTCATGAGAAGAACTACACTACTCATGATTTGGAGCTGGGAGCTGTGATATTTGCTTTAAAGATCTGGAGACATTACTTATATGGCACCAAGTGTACCATATTCACAGATCATAAAAGTCTGCAACACATATTTGATCAGAAGGAACTCAACATGTGGCAGCGACGTTGGGTTGAACTTCTGAATGACTATGACTGTGTAATCAAGTACCATCCGGGCAAGGAAAACGTTGTAGCTGATGCCTTGAGCCGGAAGGAACGGGTCAAACCCTTGCGCGTCAGAGCAATGGGAATGACTGTGCAGACAAGCTTACACGATAGCATTATGAGAGCACAACAAGAAATCATTGAACGTGAAAACTTGAAGAAAGAACTTGATTGCGGTGTGGAGAAACATTTGGAAACAAAACCCGATGGACTTGTTTACTTCAAGGATCGTATCTGGATTCCTGCAGTAGATGAGTTAAGGAAACTTATTTTTGATGAATCACACAAGACCAAGTACTATGTGCATCCCGGTGCGGATAAAATGTACCAAGACATACGTGCATTTTATTGGTGGCCGGGTTTGAAGAAAGACATAGCTGAGTATGTTGGTCGATGCCTTACGTGTGCTAAAGTGAAGGCGGAACACCAGAGACCGTCAGGTTTACTGGAACAGCCTGAAATTCCACTTTGGAAGTGGGAACAAATAGCTATGGACTTTGTAACCAAGCTACCCCGCACTTCCAGTGGACACGACACTATTTGGGTTATCATAGATCGATTAACCAAGTCTGCTCATTTCTTGCCGATGCGAGAAACTTACTCAATGGATAAACTAGCGAAGCTTTACATCAATGAGATAGTGGTACGCCATGGTGTGCCATTGTCTATCATTTCGGATCGTGATAGCAGATTTACATCAAGGTTCTGGCAGTCATTGCAGAAATCTCTGGGGACACAATTAAACTTGAGTACAGCTTATCATCCACAAACGGATGGTCAAAGCGAACGTACTATTCAGACCCTGGAGGACATGTTGAGAACTTGTGTTCTAGACTTCGGTGGTAATTGGGACTCTCATTTGCCACTAATCGAGTTCTCCTACAACAACAGTTATCACAGCAGCATTAGTTGTGCCCCATTCGAGGCCCTTTATGGTCGAAAATGTCGGTCACCGATCTGTTGGTCAGAAGTAGGAGATAATCGTATAACTGGGCCAGAACTTATCCAAGAAACTACAGACAAGATTGCTCAGATACAACAAAGACTACAAGCGACACGAAGCAGACAAAAGAGCTATGCCGATAAACGGCGCAAGCCGTTAGAATTCCAAGTGGGAGACCGTGTCATGTTGAAGGTCTCTCCATGGAAAGGTGTAGTTTGTTTTGCAAAGAAAGGCAAACTAACACCACGATACGTCGGACCGTTCGAGATCATTGAACGTATTGGTCCTGTGGCGTACAGATTGAGCTTACCGGATGAACTTAGTGGTGTATATGACGTGTTTCACGTCTCAAACTTGAAGAAATGCTTAGCCGATGAAACTCTTATCATACCAGTTGAAGAAATTCAATTGGATGAAAACTTACGCTTTGTTGAAGAACCATTAGAAATCATGAATCGCAAAGTCAAGAAACTGAGGCGAAGCCGTATTCCTATAGTTAAAGTTTGTTGGAATTCAAGGCGCGGACCCGAGTTTACTTGGGAACGTGAAGATCACATGAAGAACAAGTATCCCCAACTCTTTGCCGAGGAAGTCGTACCGAATAACGAGTCTTAAATTTCGGGACGAAATTTCTCTAACATGGGGAGACTATAACACCAGTGCCGGACGCGTGCCGGAACAGTGATCGCAACAGTAAACATGTACAGTAACTCAGGTACACATTTCGTGAAACTATGTTCATACTATAGATGCATTCTGATTTACATGAAACTATTAAACGATTGTCTGAATCTGACTGAAATCTTAGGATTTAACAGTCAGAAAACATGTCAGACAACACACTGTTGAAACATAAATACTTGATGTAATATTACTTGGTGTAAACGTATGTGAGGTTAAACAGAACAAAATCTTAACGGTTGTCGTTTCCGAATGCTAAACCGACGTGTTATTCGTACAGGTGATGATCTGTACGAATGATTCTGATAGTTTAACGTTCTGAAATAACGACTTAACAGTAGAAAACAAGAATCAGAAAGCCAAACCATCGACGTGTTCGTTCGAATGACGATTCGAACGAATACGCGCGATGGCGACGCGATCTGACGAAACGAAATCGAAAACGAATGAAGACACGAACGATCATAATTTTAAGGAAATAAAATATTTCCTATTTTACAATTTTGAAACTCATCATAAAACAATTTAAACTAAACTATCTTAATTAAATCGCGAAGGAATTAATAAAGCGCGTAAAATACTCTAATTTGATAAAAAAATAAATGCAACAATATTTAAAATGTTTTCTAATAATATTTGTGTTCTAAAAATCCTAAAAATAATTCTTTTTATTTTATTTACGAAAAATGCGCGTAACTTGCCGGATATGCGACGAAACTACGAACCGAGTAACCGAAACGAACCCGGATAACCACGGAGTATATAAACCTTGAGTGTGGCATTTATTTCATTTCTACCACTCTTCTCTCTCTCTCTCTAAATCAGATTCACGAACCTATCTCTCTCACTCTAGAAACCGACTTCAAAACGCGATATCTCCTTCGTTTGTGGACGAAATTCAGTGATTCTTGAGCCGACACGATCATCTTGAAGCCCTCTACACGGAAGTACAGCTCATCTGAAGTTTTGACCGGCTGAAATCGAGGTATACTCGAATGAAATGGCTGAAAAATAGGGTTTTCTTATAATCTTGTTCGAACTCCTCCATGTAGTCGGTCAAGCCATTATATTTCGAACCACTAGTCTCCGAAAAACATTAGTAGCATAGATCCATGTTAACCTCATCGTTTCACCATGGCTGATGATGATGATGATGATGAATATTAGCCGAAGGACTGGATCACGAACGCAGGTGGCCGAACCCTGCAAGGATGGCCAAACCATTCAAGGAGCCGAACCCTGTTTGTTCCCTGGCAAGCGAACCTACTACACCTGCACTATTCCACCTACCACCGAACCATGGTGACCGGCGAACTCTTCCTGGTAGCCGAACCTATACAAGGTGGCGAACCCTAGTGTTTCCCCGAACCATGCACGAACCTGATGATGACCTAGCAGCCGAACCCATCAACCTAGTCGGCGAACCTGGATCTCTTGGCCGAACCTTTGAAGCTGCGAACTTCACACCCAACTGCCGAACCCTTAGCATTTGAGCGAACCAACACCGGCGACCGAACCTTTAACATTGCCGAACCCATGGTGTTAAGCGAACCTTAGCCGGGGATTTCATAGGTTCGCTGTTATCATCGGCTACATGAGTATCCCCATGCGGCCAACTTTCGATGCTAACCGGCCCACTACACCTATATAGCCACCAAGATTTTCTTGGACCATTGAGTTACCGAATTAAACCAATGGTTCGGCCCAAGCACGATAATTGACTCAAGAGTCGGACCATGGTCACTACTTTGGCCCACGTTAATTGTAATGGGCCCAATACCCTTTTATTCTTCGGCCCAAAGAATTATTAATTGGCCCAATAGTCCAGCCCAATAACCGGCCCAAGATCCATAACCGGCTCAACCCAAGTGATTAACCCAATTTATCCTATGCGACCCAATACTTTTAGACGGCCCATCGACATACAAACTCTAGGCCCAATTACACTATAATTGATTTAATAAGTTATCCGGCTCAATAAATTTCGAAACATAAATAAACTTTAGAAATGATGCATAAAACGTCACTTTATTCATTACAAATGGTAATGTTAAAGTCTATACAAAGGATGCCAAGTCCTAAACACATCATTTAGAAAGCTTGATATATAAGTAAAATCTAAATGAAAGAATTTCAAACAATCAAAAAGATTCATCACAATATTATTTAGCATATGGAATTCTGAACCGGATAACGAACAAGAATCACGAGTGTTAGCCAACTTTAGGGCTAACACTAACATTTTCACGTGCAACAAATCCTTACAAACTTCTACTTATAAACTTCAATACAATGAATTCAATACATGATTGTGAACATTACAACAAAGGGCAAACAAAGAGCGAGCGTATTCTTGTTTTACATAGTCAACCACTAAGAACACAAGGTGAGTTCATTTGTCCCTTTTCAAACTTATTTGTTTTACTTCGGGACTGAGAAGCATGTTAAACATTTTCATATAATTATTAGAATGTTATTTAATGCTTTAAACATAAACTTTATACTTACGTTGAAACTTATTGGTGGAACTTAGTAATCATTGAAAAGCCTTAGACTTGACACATATGCATGAAACATGATACTTATATTCATGAAACTTTATACTTTAAAACATTGTTGGTGTTTCGTGAGACTTTATACTTCAAACATGAGACTTTATTGCTTAGACTTGTGAGGCTTTATACTTCAAACATGAGACTTGAATGCTTAGACTTGTGAGACTTTATACTTCAAACATGAGACTTTATCGCTTAGACTTGTGAGGCTTTATACTTTCAACATGAGACTTGAATACTTATACTTGAGAAACGTGATACTATGAACTTGAGACTTGATGCAAACATATGGGATTCATGATGAAACATTGTGAGAACATTTGAATTGTATGCTTGAAACTACTACTTGCGCATGAAACATGGTACATATATCTAATCATAGGCTACGTAATGGCTAAACTACTGGTAATCCAGAGCTTGTACCTATGAATTGAGATATATGTAAAACATAAACGTAACGATACTAAGCTATTACCTATATAAGAGACATGTAATGGATAAACTACTGGTAATCCAAAGCTTTTGTCTGCTTATATGAGGTATGTAATTGCTAAACATAAACATTGCGATGCTAAGCTATTATCTATATAAGAGACATGTAATGGCTAAACTACTGGTAATCTAGAGCTTTTGTCTGCTTATATGAGATATGTAATTGCTGGAATTACTTGTGTATGCATGGCTTGTGTCTATATATGAGATATGTAATTGCTAAACTACTGGTAAACCAGAGCTTTTATCTTGTATAGGAGACATGTAATTGCTAAACTACTGCTAGTGCAGAGCTTGTACTCACGTATGGGATTAGGGACATCTAAACTATTTGCGTGTGAAACTTGATGCTTGATAAACATACATTGAAACTAACACTTGTAAATAATATAGACTTGTAAACTTTGAAACAGACAACAAAAGCTTTGATGAGGAATGGGTTGATTGGTAGGTAAAATGCTTAATTATTATTAACAACAGTGTCATATCTGGATTAGTATGTGGTGGGATGTTGGCTAGGGCTTGTCCCTTACATATGCCCTATATATAAGCATACCGATTTGGATATTGCATGTGGAGTTAATGAGGTTAAGGTTTTACCGAAGGAGGTTTGTGAAAACTATTTTAAACTTATAAACTTTATGAACTCACCAACCCTTGTGTTGACCTTGTTTTCTTACATGCATTCTCAGGTGATGAACATGTATAATCTAAGGCTTCAGGACTTGCATACTAGGCGGCCCAGATAGAGGACCTAGTAGACTTTGGTAAAGCACATCTTTTGTTGATGATACACATTATTTTTTATATCTTGTACATATACAAGATATAGACATGTTATTCTTTTGATAGGTTTACTTGGTTAAATTGCAGAACATTGATGTTGTAATTTAACTTTGTAATCCTAGTTATCATTTGATTGTGCTTTAGTTATTCTTAAACATTGATGCTATGTAAACAATCTGATCATCTTGATTATCACCCACGATATCGCACCCCGGGAACTTTCCGCCCGACGGGGACTCCGATCCAACCCAGCCGGCTCGGGGTGTGACACCTAACATTATTAAGAAAAAATAGTACTTTGACATGATGCATGTTAAAAAAATAAAAACAAAAATCTAGTACAAAAAACGAATTATATTACAAAAACAAAAAAAAATATATTACAAAAAATTAAGTCCAAAAAAAATATAGTACCAAAAAATAAAAATACAATATAAGAAAAATAAAAACTTGGTACAAAAAAACAAACATACTATATAAAAAAACATAAAAACCTAGTAAAGAAAAAAATATAAAAAAAAATCAAGTATAAAAAAATAAAATTTTAATTAAAAAAATGTTATACCTAAGTTATCATTTCATATGTCAAACTTTTACTAGTTTTATACTTGTCAAACTTGATTTTTTTTTCCCATATATTGTTAAAATCTCTTTTTAATTTTTTTTTTTTCAAAGTTTATTATTATAAGGTTAGACATGTTGTAAGGAAAAAGAATTTAATAAAAATATGTAAATCACGAATTTACGTGTATGTAACTCGTATATATGACGTAAAAGTTACGTATATATAATACCATGAGTTGCATATTAATTTTTTATATTTTTCTTGTTTTACCTTTCAATAAAAAGAACTAAAAAAACGAAAAAAAAAAAATTGGTAATGATTATGATTCGTTTCTTAGTTTCTTTATAATAAAGGTTTTCTTAGTAACTATCACGTGTATAAACACACACATAATACAACCCCTATATATCTTATCTTACTATTATAATAAACAAACATATGTGTTTGCCACTTGTCAAATTTTCACAAAAGCATTGTCACATGTCACTTTTTGATCAATCTACTCATTTATTTCTTCTATTAAATAACTATACTCTCACATATTAAATAATAATATAATGATACTAAATAAAAATAATATTAATTAACTTTTTCATATGCAAAATAGTTTTTAAAAAATTAAAATCAAATCTTTTTATTATAAAACACAGTTAAAAAAGTTTATAAAATATAAAAAAAAAATCAAAGTATTTTAAAATAAGAAATATGTTATGTTATATTTATAAAACAAATTTTTTAAAAAAAAACCATTTTCTTAAAAAATATTTTTATTAAAAAATAAAATAAACTTTAAATTAGAGTTTTAAAATATGTGATACTTATACAAATGATGTTTGTTAATTTTCTAAAACCAAAGTAATAAAATTTTTACGAAAGTTACATTTTTATCCTTTATGTTATGATATTTTTAAATTGGCTCATTTAACATTAATAATTACATATATTATACCTTATATTCTTCATTTACAAAATTTCGATTTTGACATGATATAAACTGAAATTTTCATGTTAATTAGTTCAATTATATTAATTCTTACAAATAAAGAAGATCATCAATTATTATTTTTAGTTATTGAAGTTTTTAATTATTGTTTCATTAGGTAAAGTACTTATTTTATAAGTTCTTAATTTTATTACTAACTATTTACTATTTTATATTAAATCCGTGTAATACACAGGATAATAATCTAGTGTGTGTGTGTGTGTGTATATATATATATAAGGTTCATAAGAAATTCCTTATTTTTGAGAAAATAAGGAAACTCATATTAACCAATAAATTTTTTAATTTTTTTCAAAGTTTATTATTATAAGGATAGACATGTTGTAAGGAAAAAAAATTAATAAAAATATGTAAATCACAAATTTACGTGTATGTAACTCATAAAGTTACATATATGTAATACATATATAATAACATGAGTTACATATTTTTCTATATTTTTCGTTTTTTACCTTTCAATAAAAAGAAATAAGAAACAAAAAAAAGAAAAAAAATTAATTGGTAATGATTATGATTCGTTTCTTAGTTTCTTTAAAATAAAGGTTTTCTTAGTAACTATCTCGTGTATATACACACACATAATACAATCCCTATATATACATATAGGGGCTGTTTGTTTTTTGAGAAAACATCTTCCTGGTCTCTTATGTCTGCCCCGCACAGACACGGGCAGAGGTTAGAGAGATACAAACCGTTTTTTTTGAAGATATTTCATTAAAAGGTATTCCAAACCTCTTTTTCGCACAGACATGGACATCCATCTTTTCTCCTATTCCCGTCTCTTCCCGTGTTTTTCTTTTTACCCATTTACGTTTGTTCACAATTAGGTTTTTGGAAGACCATCTTCAATCTCCTCTACAAAGCTGGTTCCCCTCGACCAAACCCTCCATCTCCGGCGGCTCCATCGGCAAATCCCCCTCCGTTCAACTCCCATACATCGACCGGTGCAGCACCTTCTCCTTCCGGTCACAGATTCAACGGCTTCAACCTTCGTTCACAGGTTCGGAGCGTTCTTTTCTTTGAAATTGATTTTTCATCTTTGAAATTGAAATATTAACCAATCAGATGTGGAAATCACGTTAGATTTTTGTTTGTAACTAGTAAGTTGAACCCGCGCATTGCCGCGGGTTTTAAGTGTGATTAAGTAAAGATAACACATGTTGAAACGGTATATTTAGAAATAAATGTAAAATCATTGCCTTTTTTAAAATGAGTGTTGGTATTTAGGAGTGGAGATATGCTCTTGCCTTGTAGCATGAATAAAAGGTATCTCACATACAATAATATAAATATTTCAATGCTGTAAAAGTCTATAATATTGTGTCAAAATTAGGAAATATAATATCATTTACCATCCTCATCTAGTCATCTTCACTATTTACATCAAGATTCAATTCCATTAACATACTTGCAGACCTCAGTTCGGCCCTCTCCTCGAGCAAAATGCAAAGCTCATCGTTGTTGTCATCCAATTATGCATCAAAATACTTAGGATAGGCCTTTGTTGTCATCCAATTGTGCAACTATACCTATTAATTTTGACATAATCAGAAAATTGAATGAACAATTTTTACAAACGATTGATGGTGATAAATATGAAGATCATTAAACTCATATTAAAATTATCATTCAAATCCCATAATCAATTATGTGTTTTGAAAAAAACATGCCTTGCAAGTGCAAAGGTCATAAGAAAAAAAAAACAAAAACAAATTGTAAGATAAATTTCATAAGTTGAGGCAAGGGGTACATATGGAATAAAGTTGTTAGACCTTTCAATATGTACACTAACTTTGATTTGAGATAGCCCACATAGTGATATAATTATCATATCAATTAGAATCAGTTTAGCCCTTTGATTTCCTATTTTTGGTAATCAAAGTTGTAAAATGTATCATGATGATCATAAAATTGTTCATGAGTTGGCTAAATGGTGAAAAAGTAAAAACAAATACATTTATTGACCAAAGATGAGAATATATGTTGCTCATATCACTTTCTTCGTACATGTTCACCTTGGTGATCAAATCTGATTTTGGGCACATTACACTCTAATAGGGACTCTATAACATGAAAAATACTTGTGAGGTGATTGAATATTTTCAAAGTATTTGTGTACGAAAATTTGAAAAAGTTGCTGCAATATTTAAAAAGTCTTAGAGGCTGAAAACTCAAAATGCATAAAAGACTTTGAAAAATGTAATCATCAAATATAGATAACCCACCTCAGCCAACTCAAATGTCTAATTGTATACATCAAGTGGCAAACCGATCTCATGTGATCCTAAGGATCATAGGGATTTATCTTAGAAATACTTTCGCATTGTTGTTTTTTAAAAGATGACCATGCAATACAACAACCGCAAGTAACTTAGGAGGCAATTAGTTATGCATATGTTTCCTAGTGCTTCGTTTCTTCCCAATAGATATTACACTTACTTTTTGATTTCAAATAAAAATTCCCAAAGATTTAACCTTCTTGAAAAATTTTCAAATTATTATTAGTTCAAAACCAATAATTGATGGATTTGACCTCAAATATCAAAGTTCATCATCATTGACTTTCATCATATATTAAAGCAAGCAATTTGTAACGAATCAAGCAAAACAATCATTAAAAGTTAACCAATTTAAGGTCAATATCTTGCTAGTAGTACTGTTAATATTTCTTTAATTATGCTTGAAAACTAACAAACTTTGAATACCCAGTGTAACATCCCAAATTTTCTAAATGCAAGTTATCCGAACTTACGAATGCGTGATGAACAATTAACTTGTAGGAAAATAGACGAAAAATAACCAAGTCTAGGATTACAGATCGTGTACTCGAAATGGTAAGATTTCGAGTACACCAATTTCGAGTACACCACATTGTCGTGTACAGGGGTTTTCGAATACAGGGAGCCTCTCTATAAATACCCGTGCCTTGGGAAATGTGACAACCTTTGGTTGGAAACACAGTTTCTCTCGAGTACACGAAGTTGAAGTTCAAGAACATCAAGAATCGAGCTTTGATCGACTAAACAAAGGAAGAAACGAAAGGGATTCTACCAGGAGAATCAGCTACCTTTAAGTAAGTGTTCTAGACTGAAAAGTTAGGATTTTTATACAAAAGTTAGGATGGTTAAACAAAGGGTGAACTTATGCATAAAGCTCACACCTTTATGCATAAAGTTCATAACTTTGAGGTTCCAATACGTTGGTAACAACCAAAGGAACCTAGAACTAGCTCTCCAAAGTCTTAGATGAATTTCTGAGATGTTTAAGGATGAAATAATGAGTACACGAAATCATGAGCAGAGGGTATTCGAAATCATACATCTTAGTACAAGGTGATTTCGAGTACACCATTAGGTTCGAGTACACATGGATGTTCGTGTACACCCGGGGGTTCGTGTACCTTGGGTATTTCGTGTACTAGTGTTTCGAATACTCATGGATTTCGTGTACATGAGGACTTAATGGATTTCAAGGGTTTCGAACACTTAGCTAAGTGTCGAGGACTTGGGTTCAGCAGGGGGAACTAGTAGGCTATGGGGACTTAGACTATTTTCTAGGTCCAAAGAACGTAACGTAATGTAATGAGATGGTGTAACGGATGTAGGTTCTCGGGTCTTAACTAAGGAGTTCGGTTAAGAAGACAAGGATCCATTATCAGGTGAGTTCTAGACGCCCTCTTTTATGTTTGATGTTTTGGGCTGGCATGCATGCTTATTGTGATGTCTATGATGTTATGTGCTTATGATGATGATGAATGAATGATGATATGCCCTGACTATATATGCATGTTTATGTGTTAGCATGGTGTATGCATGAAAGTATGCTGATTATGATGAATGCATGATAAATGAGTTATGATGATGAATAACATGACATGATAATGATGCTAGCATATGATATGATGATGACTTTATGATCACATGCTTCATGACGATAACTATGAGAATAGTTATAGGGATATGGCAAGGTCCTAGGTGGCTAGGATGATAGTATGATACCATGATGTTATGATATGATAATGATGCTAGTATGTTATGATGGTATGATGAAATGATGCTAGTATGTTATGATGGTATGATGAAATGAGGCTAGTATGACATGCCTAAGATGCCATGATTAACCCGATGAATGATGTTATAATGCTAGCATGAAATGTATGAGGATTCTGACGGTATGATGCTAGCGTATCATGTATGATGAATGAATGATGTCCCTATACGTGCTATAGGATATGTGTGAATGATGATGCTCCGGTACTTGTACTGGGTGAATATGAATGATGACCTGACCGTATCAGGATATGAACAGCCGATCGGGCTATAAACATGGAGCCGATCGGGCTATAAACAGGGGAGTTGACCGGATTATAAACAAGAGAGTCGACCGGACTATAAACATGGAGCCGACCGGGCTATAAACACGGAGCCGATCGGGCTATAAACATGGTAAGAGCCGATCGGGCTATAAACATGGTAAGCGTCGATCGGACTATAAACATGGAGCCTTGTGCCGGCATAAGCCCACTGTTCGTATGGTGACAGTGGAACGTAAGACGATGATGGAAATGATGATATGTGCTAAGGTTATGAACTATGTGTATGAAATGATGTTTATGATATGTATGTTTAATGTTGTTTTACGAAAACTAGAACTCACCAGCGTAAGCTGACTTGATTTAGCATGTATGTCAGGTTAAAGCTATGATAAGAGAAGGCATGGAGCTCGGGCATCAATCCAGACGATCCATTGGTTTTGGCAATTCGATATGATTTTGATACAGACACTTTATTAAATTATGTTTATCAAACTATGTTTACATTTCCGCTGCATGATTATGAAAGTTTTTAGTTTAAGAGCTATGTGTTATGATGAAAACCAACCTCTGCGAGGTGCCCGGTTTCGGGGCCTCACAAGTTGGTATCAGAGCCATAGTTTGAGAGATCTTAGCATCCAAAATGCTAAGACTTAAACTGAGAATGGGATTAAGTGATGCGGATTGCCAACCACGGATGAACGGATGCCACGAGCGGAATGTTTATGTATGAGTTAAGGGTTAGATGTAAGGTTATGTATGTAGTTAGTGTCATGCGCATTGAAGAGATGGGATGGGAAACGTTTAGAGCCTATGAGTTGGGTAAATGGTTAATAGCACTTGATCAACGTCATTAACGATTTACAAAGCTTATTTCGTGCTAAACTGACTCCTGTACTGACTCATCAATTGTTGCATCCTGTAGATAGTCAGATGGCCGGACAAAAGGGTAGACCACGTAAGCAACCACAGAAACCTGAAGAACCACGTGTCGAGAGTGAAGAACCCGTCAATGAAGACGACCACGAGCACAACGAGCAACCTGAGAATGAAGATGAGTTTACTCTAGAGCCTATTGTGGTGAAGGCTATTTCTGATGAGGTCTGCAAAATCATGGATGAAAAACTACCAGCCTTGATTGCTAAGGCACTAAAGGATGCTCTAAAAGACAAGTCTGAAGGAACCAAAGAGAGCACCAAAGAAGATGAGGTGGTGATCATCGAGACAAAGAGCGGTGATTCTATGGCGGGGAAATTGAAGGGCTGTGACTACAAGTCCTTCAAGGGATGCAACCCACCAACCTTTGATGGGAAGAAGGACGCAGTGGCCACCTGCCACTGGATTTCTGCGATGGAGGCTGTTATATCCATCAGTGAGTGTCGAATTGACCAAGCTGTCAAGTTTGCAGCTCACTCTTTCGTTGAGGAGGCACTTCACTGGTGGAACACCATCAAACAATCCAAGACTGCTGATGATATGGAAAAGATGACTTGGGAGGATCTAAAGGAACTGGTCACTAAGCAGTTCTGTCCCAAAAATGAGCTGGATAAGGTTGAGAGGGAGTTTCTGGTGCTGAAGGCGGGAAGCCTGAATCACAGGCAGTACACTTCGCGATTCAATGAGATGGCAAGACTTGTTCCTCATCTGGTTTCTACCGAGGAACGCAGGGTGAAGTTGTACATGGAGGGCTTGCCTCCAAAAGTAAGGATTCACGTCAAGGCCAATGCTCCTAAGACCTTTGACTCCACTGTTGAACTCAGTGGTATTGTATGGGATGATGTGGTGGCCGATGAGCCAGTGAAAGAGGAAACCAGGGTGAAGGAGTCTTCCGGGACTAAGAGGGGTCGAACAGACCAACGAAAGACTTCTGGCAAGAAGATCAAGAGAGAGGAAACATGTCTATGCCGTAAGTATGGCAAGAGCCACTCTGGGCTGTGCCGTGTGGGCACAAACTTATGTTTCAGATGTGGAAAGGTGGGGCACTTTTCAGCCAACTGTCCCGGTACGATTCGATGCTATAACTGTAATGGGGTTGGGCATCTGTCCAAAGATTGCAGGCAACCTCGGGTCGATGCTTCGGGCTCGGATAAGAAAGAAGAAAAAGGAAAGGAGAAGCAGAAGGCTAAAGCACGAGCCTTTACGATGACAAAGGATGATGCGATTGAGGACCCTGATGTGGTCACAGGTACCTTTTCTATCAACAATATTCCTGCTTCTGTATTGTTTGATTCTGGTGCCAGTATGAGTTTTGTGTCTTCTACTTTCTGTGATGGGTTATCTGGGAAGGTTAAGAAGATAGATCGGGTATTTGATGTAGAGACGGCTATTGGTAAGATGACCAGGGTGACTGAGGCTATTGATGATTGTTATGTTGAGATAGGAGGTCATAGGTTCCCAGTACGATTGTTTCTGATTACCTTAGGAGGATTCGATGTAGTTTTGGGTATGGACTGGTTAGCCAAATATGAGGCTAACATTGTATGTCGACGAAAGATGATATGTTTACGTGCGATGGATGGGAGCTCCGTGACGGTTTATGGTGATAAAGCGATGTATGCGCCTAAGATCATTTCGATGATCAAGGCTGATGTTATGATGAGGCGAGGGTGTGTAGCCTACTTGGCCTACGTGATTGAGGAACGTATGTATATGAGGACGATTGATGATGTTCCCGTGGTGTGTAACTTCCCCGATGTATTCCCTGAGGAATTGCCTGGATTACCACCCGAACGGGAAATTGAGTTCCAGATCGACTTAGTGCCGGGGGCACAACCAGTTGCCAAAGCACCGTACCGTTTAGCTCCAAACAAGATGAAGGAAATGATGACCTAGCTACAAGAACTCCTTGATAAAGGTTTTATACGACCGAGTGTCTCTCCGTGGGGAGCACCGGTGCTATTCGTTAAGAAGAAAGATGGAAGCATGCGTATGTGTATCGATTACAGGGAACTGAATAAGTTGACCGTAAAGAACAGGTATCCTTTACCTAGAATTGATGACTTGTTCGATCAATTGCAAGGTGCAAGCTGGTTCTCAAAGATAGATCTCCGATCCGGTTACCATCAGTTGAAAGTTCGAGAGCAGGATATTCCAAAGACTGCTTTCCGTACGCGTTATGGACATTACGAGTTTCTCGTTATGTCGTTTGGATTGACAAATGCTCCTGCAGCATTTATGGATCTGATGAACAGAGTATGTCAACCGATGCTGGACCGATCGGTGATAGTGTTTATTGATGATATATTGATTTATTCAAAGAACGAGGGAGACCATGCTTGCCACATACGTGAGGTATTGGAGATCCTGAGGAAAGAGAAACTTTATGCTAAATTCTCCAAATGCGCTTTCTGGTTACGAGAGGTACAGTTTCTGGGTCACGTGGTGAACCCAGAAGGCATTATGGTAGATCCAGCTAAAGTTGAAACGATTATGAAATGGAGCCCTCCGAAGTCACATACGGAAGTACGCAGCTTTCTTGGTTTGGCCGGTTACTATCGGAGATTCATTCAAGACTTCTCCAAGATAGCGACGCCACTGACGAAACTCACGAAGAAAGACGTAAAGTACGAATGGGGTCCAAACCAAGAACAAGTGTTTTCAGTGCTAAAGGAGAAACTTACCCAAGCTCCTGTTCTAGCACTGCCGGATGGGAATGATGATCTTGTTGTGTATGCCGATGCGTCACGACAAGGGTTGGGATGTGTACTAATGCAAAGGGGAAGGGTGATAGCTTATGCTTCGCGCCAGCTCAAGATTCATGAGGCTAACTACCCGACCCACGATCTTGAACTCGCTGCAGTGGTGTTTGCATTGAAAATATGGAGACACTACTTGTATGGAGTACAGAGTACCATCTATACCGACCACAAGAGCTTGAAGTACTTCTTCGAGCAAAAGGATTTGAACATGAGGCAGAGACGATGGCTTGAGCTGCTAAAGGATTATGATTGTGATATTCTATATCACCCGGGAAAGGCCAATGTGGTGGCGGATGCTCTGAGTCGCAAGACTGATCATCCTGCCATACGAGTAAAATCGTATAGTTTGGTGATAACGCCAGACTTCCTGAACGAGCTCAAGCAGGCGCAACAGGAAGGATTGAAAGAAGGGAATGTGGGTTTTGAACGCGTCTTCGGTCAAGTCAAGAACTTGGAAGACAATGACCATGGGATAAAGCTACGATTCGGTCGAATGTGGGTGCCCAGAAATGGGGACATTCGAGCGAGGATTTTAGATGAAGCCCACAAGTCACGTTACTCGGTGCACCCCGGGGCGACGAAGATGTATCAAGATCTTCGACAGGATTATTGGTGGCCGGGCATGAAGTTTAATGTGATGCAGTATGTGAACAGGTGCCTTACTTGTGCGCAAGTGAAGGCTGAACATCAGAAGCCCTACGGATATGTGCAACCACTAGAGGTACCGGAATGGAAATGGGAACACATCACCATGGATTTCATCACCAAGCTACCGAGGACAGCTAAGCGGCATGATACCATATGGGTGATTGTGGACCGACTGACGAAGAGTGCACATTTTCTCCCTATTAGGGAAACGTATACGTCCGAAAGGTTGTCTGAATTGTTCGTGAAAGAGATTGTGACCAGACATGGAGTTCCTGTCTCTATTGTGTCAGATCGGGATACGAGGTTTACTTCCAGATTCTGGAAGCAGTTTCATGATGCCATGGGAACGAGGTTAAATATCAGTACCGCCTATCACCCTCAGACTGATGGACAGTCAGAAAGGACTATCCAGACGTTGGAGGATATGCTTAGGGCGTGCATTATCGATTTTGGAGGGAGCTAGGATGACCACTTGCCATTGGTGGAGTTTTCATACAATAACAGTTACCACTCCAGCATCGGAATGCCCCCATATGAGGCGTTGTACGGAAGACGATGTAGGACCCCGGTATGCTGGGGTGAAGTTGGACAGAAAGAAATGGGAAACAAGGCTGCTGTGATTGATATGGCAGAAAAACTACGGGTGATAAAAGCTCGAATGAAAGCTGCACAAGATCGCCAAAAGTCTTACGCTGACAAGCGCCGAAGACCGATCGAGTTTGATGTTGGCGATCGAGTGTTGCTGAAAGTATCACCATGGAAGGGAATCATTCGATTCAGAAAGCGAGGCAAGTTGAGTCCGAGGTACATCGGGCCGTTTCCGATAAAGGCAAGGATAGGGAAAGTCGCGTATCGACTGGACCTACCAGAGGAGTTGAACGGAATTCATCCTACCTTCCACGTGTCACATCTTAGGAAGTGTTTGGCGGACGAGCTAGCACATGTTCCTTTGGATGACATTGAGGTAGATGACCGACTGAACTACATTGAAGAACCAGTCGCCATTGTGGATACGAAGGAAAAACAGCTACGGAATAAAACGGTTCGTCAAGTAAGAGTTCAGTGGAAGCATCGGAAGGGTTCAGACACGACATGGGAATTGGAAGACGAGATGAGGAATCTGTATCCTCATTTGTTCGATATGTAACGAGGCAGGTTTCGGGACGAAACCTATTGTAAGGAGGGGAGACTTGTAACATCCCAAATTTTCTAAATGCAAGTTATCCGAACTTACGAATGCGTGATGAACAATTAACTTGTAGGAAAATAGACGAAAAATAACCAAGTCTAGGATTACAGATCGTGTACTCGAAATGGTAAGATTTCGAGTACACCAATTTCGAGTACACCACATTTTCGTGTACAGGGGTTTTCGAATACAGGGAGCCTCTCTATAAATACCTGTGCCTTGGGAAATGTGACAACCTTTGGTTGGAAACACAGTTTCTCTCGAGTATACGAAGTTGAAGTTCAAGAACCTCAAGAATAGAGCTTTGATCGACTAAACAAAGGAAGAAACGAAAGGGATTCTACCAGGAGAATCAGCTACCTTTAAGTAAGTGTTCTAGACTGAAAAGTTAGGATTTTTATACAAAAGTTAGGATGGTTAAACAAAGGGTGAACTTATGCATAAAGCTCACACCTTTATGCATAAAGTTCATAACTTTGAGGTTCCAATACGTTGGTAACAACCAAAGGAACCTGGAACTAGCTCCCCAAAGTCTTAGATGAATTTCTGAGATGCTTAAGGATGAAATAATGAGTACACGAAATCATGAGCAGAGGGTATTCGAAATCATACATCTTAGTACAAGGTGATTTCGAGTACACCATTAGGTTCGAGTACACATGGATGTTCGTGTACACCCGAGGGTTCGTGTACCTTGGGTATTTCGTGTACTAGTGTTTCGAATACTCATGGATTTCGTGTACATGAGGACTTAATGGATTTCAAGGGTTTCGAACACTTAGCTAAGTGTCGAGGACTTGGGTTCAGCAGGGGGAACTAGTAGGCTATGGGGACTTAGACTATTTTCTAGGTCCAAAGAACGTAACGTAATGTAATGAGATGGTGTAACGGATGTAGGTTCCCGGGTCTTAACTAAGGAGTTCGGTTAAGAAGACAAGGATCCATTATCAGGTGAGTTCTAGACGCCCTCTTTTATGTTTGATGTTTTGGGCTGACATGCATGCTTATTGTGATGTCTATGATGTTATGTGCTTATGATGATGATGAATGAATGATGATATGCCCTGACTATATATCCATGTTTATGTGTTAGCATGGTGTATGCATGAAAGTATGCTGATTATGATGAATGCATGATAAATGAGTTATGATGATGAATAACATGACATGATAATGATGCTAGCATATGATATGATGATGACTTTATGATCACATGCTTCATGACGATAACTATGAGAATAGTTATAGGGATATGGCAAGGTCCTAGATGGCTAGGATGATAGTATGATACCATGATGTTATGATATGATAATGATGCTAGTATGTTATGATGGTATGATGAAATGATGCTAGTATGTTATGATGGTATGATGAAATGAGGCTAGTATGACATGCCTAAGATGCCATGATTAACCCGATGAATGATGTTATAATGCTAGCATGAAATGTATGAGGATTGTGACGGTATGATGCTAGCGTATCATGTATGAGAATGAATGATGTCCCTATACGTGCTATAGGATATGTGTGAATGATGATGCTCCGGTACTTGTACTGGGTGAATATGAATGATGACCTGACCGTATCAGGATATGAACAGCCGATCGAGCTATAAACATGGAGCCGATCGGGCTATAAACAGGGGAGTCGATCGGACTATAAACAGGGAGCCGACCGGGCTATAAACATGAGAGTCGACCGGACTATAAACATGGAGGCGACCGGACTATAAACAAGAGAGTCGACCGGACTATAAACATGGAGCCGACCGGGCCATAAACACGGAGCCGATCGGGCTATAAGCATGGTAAGAGCCGATCGGGCTATAAACATGGTAAGAGTCGATCGGACAATAAACATGGAGCCTTGTGCCGTCATAAGCCCACTGTTCGTATGGTGACAGTGGAACGTAAGAAAATGATGGAAATGATGATATGTGCTAAGGTTATGAACTATGTGTATGAAATGATGTTTATGATATGTATGTTTAATGTTGTTTTACGAAAACTAGAACTCACCAGCGTAAGCTGACTTGATTTAGCATGTATGTCAGGTTAAAGCTATGATAAGTGAAGGCATGGAGCTCGGGCATCAATCTAGACGATCCGTTGGTTTTGGCAATTCGATATGATTTTGATACAGACACTTTATTAAATTCTGTTTATCAAACTATGTTTACATTTCCGCTGCATGATTATGAAAGTTTTTAGTTTAAGAGCTATGTGTTATGATGAAAACCAACCTCTGCGAGGTGCCCGGTTTCGGGGCCTCACACCCAGTGAGTTAGGTCTACTAATTTCATTATTCTCGCTGAGCTCATTTCAAGAACTAAAAACTATGATAGTAAAAAAAGTTTGATGACCTAGTAAGTTAGGTCTACTAATTTCATTATTTTTAATGAGCTTATTTTAAGAATTCAAGATAGAACAATGAAAAGATTCACAAAAAACACAACAAAACCGAATCAATAATTGAACTCCTGTAAAAAAAACCCCTAAATGCATTCAAAGATAATGAATCAAGCAATTTCATGTACTTCTCAGCATAAAAATAGTGAACTAATGAAAAAGTTAAAGATTTGAATTCATCTATAAAAATTACCAATCAAACTAACTAAACTTTTAAACAAACACCTGAAGTGCACAACAAATAGGGACATGTTGCAACAGTAAACAAAATTCATCAAATACATTAAAGAGAAGCAGTCCAAAAACATACATGTAAGTGCAACTCTCTCAACCATGCAAAGGTATACCAAACCAACACACGACCAAAAACCTGTAAAGGAAAGCAAAGAGAAATTAAAAGAGAAGAAACAGATGAAGAAGACACATGTAATCATAAAGAAGTAAGAGGATAAAAAAGAAAAATATGTGAAAGACACTATGTAAAAAACCACACACATAAAAACAAAAAAAAAACTAACCATGAAGATCCGAACATGTAACTTCCAGAAACATAACTAAGTGCCTTACCAAGCGAATCATACAACATATGCTAAGTAAATCAGAAACCAATTGTATAACCTAAGACAAAGAAGATGACTAGAAAAAGAGAAAATTACACTCACACTATGAAAGAAATAAAAAATTTCTTTTTATTATAGATCCATATGAACATAAAAATTTCTTGAATAAAAAAAATGCCACCCTTTTGAGCTTTCATGGTCAATCAAGGTTTAAGTCCTAGACCAAAAAGTTTTGGTTCAGTTTCTTACTCACCCATCAAGATTTAGAAACAATGTAAAAAGTATCATCAAACTAAATTGAGAATATAAATGAAATGATCAGGTATTACCTTGATAAACAGCCCGTGAAGACAATGATTTTTCGCCACTATTGTGAAATTGATGATCACAAACAAAGGTCCTTATACCACCATGTGATACTTTGAATAGCTATAAAACTGTAAAATCGGCCAAGAAATAGGGTAGAATGGTATAAGGTTGACGACACAATTGATACAAAAGCATACCAGTGAAACCCTAGCTGGAGACGTCAATCCTGGAACCTCTTTAGCTACCACCAGCTCACGACCAAACAATAGGGCATAATGGTGTTTCAATTCTCTGCTCCTGTTCAAGGGCTCTGTGTCACCCATAGGAAACGATGATGATTTTGAGGAGATGAGTTAGAGAAGGTAGACCAAAACCCCAAAAAAATCCACAACAATAAGATTTTATTGCTATGATTCTCAGTTTCAGTTTCTTGAGCATTCAATTAGTGAAACTTATACAAAATTTCAAAAATAGTATGAAGAATCAGAACATATTCAAGATCGCTTGCTATTATACAAAAAAAAAATTGAGATTACAAAACACTACGTTAATTGGAAAGCCTTGATTGCAATCAAGATCATATTGCAGATCATCAAATTAGTTAAACATAATTTTCAAAGATTGATGAGGTGTGACTACCATACACCGGTGCAACGATGGAGGCACAACGTTGGACGACCCGGCATCGGGATCAGCGACGGCGTAATCGTTGGAGAAGGAGGCGGAAAAGCGATAATGCGTATAAGAGAAGAGAATATTGATCGAAGTCGAAGTACTAATCAAAAATAAGAGTTTTCACTCAAGTCCTACGACCCAATTTAGCTAGGGAAGTCCGGTATCGATCCACAAGAAGTCAAGTGTAAATCACTTTCAACACAAGTCACTTAACTAATTGCAATGAAAAAATAAACTTTGAATTGTTGGGTTTTGAGTTGCAAACAAAACAAACTTATAAAACGTAAAACACATAATTAAAATATTTGTAAACAATAATTGAAAAGGTGATCACTCCAGATTTCAAGTTAGTAAAATAACTAGGTCTTGTATACTTGTTAATTGGAAATCACATAGACATGATTCATGCTTAGATTATTAAACAATTATGATTTGGAACCAAGTTAATGACTTTGTTGACAACTGATAACTAGACCGATGTTGTTGACTAAGTTAATTACTTGTTTCACAAAATGTAGGATTTCTAGAATACTTTAAAAACCAATAACATTAAACATGACAATATATGAAAGCAAGCAATGAGATTGAATTCAAAATTGTAAAATAAACCGGAAATCATTTATCGTCTCACAATCAAGCAATATTGAACTTGTAAATCTATGAAAACAAATCCAATACCAATGTTTAACAAATCAAAATAAAACCTAGTTATCAAACCTAACCATTCACCCGGAGATGACCACGAATGGATTAGCCGGATATTACAAAGGTTGAAGCTTCAAAATTCTTGATGAATTGCATGATTAGATCTTCAATTCCCTCTTTGGATTGATGATTTGGGCTTTAGAATGCTCCAAAATGCTCCAAAATCGTCCAAGAGTTCGCCCCAAAGTGATGATATGCGACTAGGGTTGATTTGGACCTTAAATACCCCAAAAATCGCAAAATTCGGTGTTTTCCGGATGCTCCTGGTTTAACTTACGCCCCCTCAGGCGTAACTTACGCCCAGGCCCCCATCTTACGCCTCCTACCCTCTGTTTTACGCTTCTAGTTACTGTGAAAAGGTACCCGGTGTAAGTTATGCCCTCTGGGCGTAAGTTACGATCGAGCAAACGTCATTTTCAGCTTCGTCTCGTCGAGAAACGCAATTTTTGTATATTATGGGTTTCGTAACTCTTCTCCTATCCCAAGATATGTCTCTTCAATGTTTCCGACTTTTACTTCATGTGTTTGCATCTTCAGAGGTGCTCGATCTTGCTTTTCATTGTCTGGTTTTCGTCTAAACTCATCATATTACTCTATTTAACCTGAAAAGCCACAAGAAACCATGGTAGCTTCTATTCTAATGACTAAACGCTTAAAAACGCACAATAAAATCCATTTAAACAATTTATAATCACAACCTAACCCTAGTCATCAAATATATCCCTATGCATAAATGAGTTGAATGTAAAGCATCCATAACGGTACCAAGTGAACAGTGAAAACTGTGAGAGGAGGAAAGTTTGCTTTTTAATATATATATATATATAATATAACTAGCCTATTAACCCGTGTATTACAATGGGTTGTATAAAAAATATAACAATTCAAACATTAGAAAATTAAATTATGCAAATGAAAAGAATATTTAAAAATTATAAAAAAAAGACAATTGAATTCTACAAATTTGTAAACACTTTCAACATTTGACGTTTTGTTTGTAAGTTGTCCGTGTTTATCAAGAATCAATAATTTCTATCACCAAAAAAATTCACAAGCTGTAGTTTTGACCAATTTGAGTCAACTGTTGTCTCAAAACCCTCATTATCTTGTTTGTTGTCCTAGGAAGTGATTCAAGGGGCACCACATTAGAAGCCTAGAGAACCGAATCAAACTCATAAGTCAGACATGAGAATTCATAGCATGTCAAAGGACTACAAATAATCAATTAATCAACTGAATAGTTCTAAAATGATAAAATGATACCTTAAACAAAAGGATTGAGATTCTTTTGCAAAGTTGTATTCAATAACCCCTTCAACCTGTTTAAATCAGATTGAATATGAATAGTTAAAGATAAAATATGTAACGTTTATCTACATCTCACATTTCCTATACGGCTATACCGTACCAATAACTTGGCTAATAATAGGACTTTACTAAATATGGTTGTTGTATTTGTAGTTAAAGATAAAAAACAAACCTGGAATAGTAAGTTCACACATAAATAGGTTGAGTTTGACTAATTAAAATTAAAATAAATATAGTAGTTTACTTTTCCAAAATGAAGAAAGAACTTTAGATGTTTGAGATCAATTATGGTTGTTAACACTTTTTTATTAAACTATCTCAATTTCTGTAGAAGAAAACAATTACCAAGCCAAACTTTTACAAAAGTACTATAAAGCAAACAAAAAGGATCCTAATCAGATCAATTTTGAATTCGAATTCAGGAAGTCATCATTTTGACCTCAAAAGTATCAATAGCATTTATTTAAAAGTGAAAGAAAAATGTGTGCAAATAATATGATGATCAAAACCATACCTCAAAACCATCAAGATTCATGGTATCATATGCACGGCCATGGGCATGATATTATCCTATAATAGTGCGCTCAAATACATCTCCATGCCATCTTAGAACCTATGATGAAAACATTTAACAAAAGGGTCAAAAGAGATTTAGGTTGAAATGATTCTTTTTTATATGGATCAAAACACTGACCATAAATATAATATAATTCAATTATGATTACACAAACAATTTTATTATAATAATAATCAAAATACTTGAATAAAAAATGTTGAAGATATACTGCATTAGATATAAACTTTTGGCATTTGTCAATTTGTTCAACATTTTTTACCTGTTCCCCGTTTAGCTTTTCTTTTTCATGATAGAAACGCAACCCAAGTAAGGTGACTTTTTACTAAACTTCCCATTCAAATAAGGCATGCTTTTGAAGTAGACATCATAGTGATTAGCATTTAGTAGTGTGTTTGATGCTCCAAACATTAGGGATTAAGAGCCGATTTACCAACTCCATATACCTTTGGTGGCTACATCAAACACATTAGGACTCAATCAACATTACCTTAACAATGATAGTTAAAAAAAAGTCAAAACTACCCATATTTTAGTAGCTTTTATTTTTGAACGGTGAATGCACACACCTACTAATAATACTCCTAAACTACACCAATACACCTTTGTTAGGAATTGAACCCTTGACCTATTGTCTAAGAGAAATATGCCTATGCCAACTATATATTTACAAATTTATCAAGAACCAAATTGTTGCAAGCATAAACAAATATATATACTAACAGTATATATTGAAAAAAAAAGAGTATATATTGAAAAAAAGAGTATATATTGAAAAGCAGAGTATTAGATGGATGTAATTAGGGTTTGTAAGGTTATATGACTTAGACGTAATAAGAAACCAACATGGAAGAGAATGAGGTAGTGCTAAAATCGATGAACCCTAAAATATAAAATAACACCTATTAATCAAACCTGATACGATTGATTCAACAGAGAACGATGAACTGCACGAGAAAAAGAAAGCGTGTCAAAATCAATGAAGCATAAAGAAATTTTACGGTTTTTTGGATGAGGAATAAAGAAGATGATAAAATCAAACCATTGTTTAATGTTACACAAACTTGATAGTAGTAGATGGAAGCCAACAAGTAGAAGAGAAATCAATTGATGATGAAGTCAACGAAGAACCAGAGAAGATGAAATTTTACGTGGAACTATTTTTAGGGATTTGAAAACGGGGAAAGAATATATGGATGTGTTGGATCAAAACGGGTATAACCCAAGATCCGCATGTTTTTTTTTTGTTTCTTCAAGAATTCATCATGAGATGCTATGTGGCATTATTAAGATTTAAGCCAATTATTAGCTGACATGTGTCATGTAATTAAACCAGAGAAGGACATGTGACTCATTGTTATTGTTTTATTAGATAGTATAGATGCTAGTTGATGGGAGTTGAATTTTTGTTCTTTGAATGGTCCTCCTTGAAACAATATCAGATAAGTCAACAAGGGCTGCAGGTTACCCATATTTTGATTGGTCCTCTTTGTTTTTGAGTTGAATTCAATATGCTCCTTCTTTACTTAAAAGCCCATATTTTGATTGAATCCATGGGACCCTGAGATGACTCCATATCAAAATTAGCAGTAGCCTTGTGCTGTGGCCAGGAGTCCATAGCTTGATTGAATCCATGGGACCCTGAGATGACTTCATATCAAAATTGTGAAATTGTTACAGAAAAAAGGAGCACAAATGCTTGGAAACACAATAAAATAAGAATTAAATCATGAGTTTTTAAACTCATGATTTCTTGAACTTTATTTGAATCATGTACACATGCGTTGTAATGACTGTGTTAATTTTTTTCTTTATCATTTGAGCTAGACCAAATGAATTATTATACAGGGGTTTTAGTTTGAGTTGGATTAGGTTCGTTTCCTTGCAATGTTAAACTTGTCTTTTCTTTGTTGGTTATTAGAAATGGGAGAGAAACAACAATGGTCCAATGAACATATAAAATGCTTATTGGAGACTTGCATTGAAGAGATAAAAAATGTGGGCAAAAAAGGATTGAGTTTGAACAAAGACTCATGGAATAAGTTAGGAATAGTTATTAAGGACAAGTTTGGATTGGTTTTGACTCAAAAGCAAATGAAAAATGCCTTTGATAACCTTACGTTGGGTTTAGGGGCATACGAGGCCGGATCGTTGAAAACAGTTCCATTGCCTTTTCCAGACCTTTGTGCTGCATTGTTTAATAGTAATTCTGCCACTGGGAGTTTCAAGTGGACCTCAACCAAAACAACATCAATGGTTGGATCATCTTCTTGTCATCGTGTCCAACAACTTTTGATAGCAGACTGCGTTTTTCAGGACACAGAAGATGATGCTGACACTTCCCACCAGACGTCAGAGCCTACTCCCGATCCTACTTACGATCCGACGTTCAAGCCTACACATGATCCTACTTTGGAGACTACTCGTGAGCCTACTACCCCTGATTCTAATCCAAGCAAAAGGTCGAAAACCTCAAAATCCTCATCTATCAATTCTGATGATTTAGCACATGACATGAAATAGGCTCTACAGATCCACATGCACCTTTCTCGTTTCCACCACCTGGTATGGCTGTGAATTGTAAAATATTTAACTTACTTTAATATTATAATTAATTATGTATGTCATTACAGAGAAATATTATCTTTGTGATGTCGCGTATGCGCACTTACGATGATTTATGGCTCCATATCGTAATGTGAGGTATTGGCTTGGAGATTTTCGTCGGAGACGTGCTGTGACCAATAAAGAAAAATTCAACCATGCACATGCAAAACTACGGAATGTCATTGAGCGTGCTTTTGGTGTATTGAAAGCACGATTTCCTATATTGAAGAGGATGGCACCATTTCCGTTGGTTACTCAAAGAAACATTGTCATTGCATGCTTCGCTCTACATAATTTCATAAGGAAACATGGTTGGAGCGATGACTTATTTGCACGATATGATCAACCCAATGTGTCGTTACGAAATACTCATGTGAATGTTGGTGCTGATGAAGACGATGTTGAAGCAAATGGTACCGCATCGGATCGAGAGTATATGATTCGGTTACGAGACGAAATTACCGAGCAGTTAATGGAAAATATGGAATAAATTATTTAAAAAAATGTAATTGTGGTTTTATGAATGTTATTTCAGAGATGTAAAACTATTATTTAAATTTCAATGTTAAAATACTGTTGTAGGTTAAAAGAAATGGTTTATTTCAATTTTAATCAATTTTAGCAGCTTGCAGACGTTAAAAAACAGAAGCAGACTGCAGACATTTGGTCCAAATCTTCTTCTGCAGATGTCTGCAGATATGGTCCGCAGACTGCAGACGTTTTACAACTGAAAAAACAAACAACACCATACTCTTTATTTCTAACTCGTTTCGTCGTCTCTTCTACTCAATTCTTCTGATATGATCCTAACACCAAATTTTTAACCACTCTTTCAAAACAATTCCAAACTATTTATTACAAAACCAATAACAATCCACATGATTAGTTTTTGTTTCTTTACGTCACTATAGGGAGAGGGGTTCCCAATTGCATATAAGTATATAACACCTACCTAATATGTCTCTATTAAACCAGATAACACCCAAACAAGAAACCATCATGAATAATTTTAAATTGAACACGTTACAAGTTTGTTTAGGATTTTTATTTATTTATTTATTTTCATATTGTTTTTAAACAAATGTTTGATACTAGTCAAATGATCATTATTTTCTAATATTGGCATTTTTAATTAAACAATAAACCATGGTTTGAAAATGGTATGGTATTAGAAACATGATTAATATGTCTTGCCTTAGTGACATCGAGACCAACAATCCTCAATAAACTTACAAATCGAAACGTAAGAAGAACCATTTTCACTAATTGCCTTATTTCCACTTTCCTTTAACATGTCTCCTTTCATCTTCATTGTTTTTCCTTTTTCACCCTCCACCAAATCCACCACCATCTTCGCAACCTCCTCTCTCCCCACCACTTTCACCGTCGGCAACGCCGCCGGTCGGACCGCCACCTCCAACACCTCCGTCAGCATGGTTGCATTCATCTTCTGCTCGGCATACAACGGCCACGCTATCATCGGTACACCACTCATAATACTCTCTAATGTTGAATTCCATCCACAATGCGTCAAAAACCCTGCAACTGACACGTGGTTCAGTATCTCCACCTGTGGAGCCCATGATGGCACCACCAACCCAATCTTTTCTGTTCGGCCCAAAAACCCTTCTGGAAGATAACCACATGGACCATCTAACCCGCTTGATTGACCAGTTTTCAAGAACGATCCATCCGAAACTTGCCCGGATGGTGTCCTGACCACCCAAACAAATCTTTGATGGCTCAGTTCCAAACCACAAGCCAACTCCTTCATTTGCTCTACCGATATCGTCCCTCCGCTTCCAAAAGACACGTATATCACCGACCGGTTCGGTTGCTTATCAAGCCACTCGATAACCTTATTCTTCACCCCCGACCGTTCCGCTCCATCCGGTTCGTATCCTTTGATTACCGGACCAACTGTGTAAACCGGTTTGCATCTAATCACAGACCGTAAAACCTCATTATTTCGTAGCGCATCAAGAGATTGAGGTTCAAGATCTTCCCATGAGTTAATCAACACACCATCTGCCAAAGTGACACCAACTGATTGTGCTAGGTACACACCATACGTCTCATCGTCCCGGTTCAGCATAGGATCGACAACATCTTCTGGTAGGACCGATTTGCAGCCCGGTATCTCCAACGGCTCTTTCTGATCAACGTACTGACCCACCACTTGCTTATCGAGCACCGGTGAGTAGATGAACAGACTGGTGAACCACGCATTGCCAGTGACCAAAACGTACTTGGGTATCCCTAATTCTTCAGCGATCAACCATGAATCGGTGGAGAAAATATCGCCGATGAGGGCGTGAGGACCGGAGGCCATGGTGGATATGGTGGAACGGATGGCAGGAACTGTTTCTCTCATCATGATGCAAAGCTGTGTGACGATTTTGGCGTCGGGTGGGATGACTGCTGAGATGTCAGCAGCCGGGATTTGGATGACGGATAGGTTGGTGGTGGTGAGTGAAGTAAGGAGCTGGGTTATGGCGGGTGAGACGGTGGTGGTGACGGCGAGTACGGTGGCACGAAGGTTGTGGGTGGTGGCAAGACGGTGGCCGAGTGATAATAGGGGGGCTAGGTGGCCGATGCCGGGACTGGCTATTAGTGCAATGTGAAGTTGTTTAAAAGCCATTGGGACCGAGTGAAGTTTTGTGGTAAGATTATTGGTTTCGTTTAGTCTTTACTGATAATTTATAGAGTGGAAAAAATTATGTGTATATATATATCTGTGTGTGTATATATATATATATATATAGAGGACGGTTATAATACAAAGGAAATTAACGTGCTAAGCGTAGGAAACCATAGGAACGCGCCATGCGTCATATTGATAAAGGGCATTATCGTCCATATAAAATTACAGACCGTGATTTATAACATTCCGGACTGTAATTTAACACACATAATCAATGATCACCTGCATAATTACGGACCATATAATCAAGTACCACATTATATGAAAATTACAGGCCGTCATTACCTTTCATATCAAAGGAAAAACTGCATAATT
The DNA here is from genome assembly GCA_009363875.1 of Mikania micrantha. NCBI lineage: Eukaryota > Viridiplantae > Streptophyta > Magnoliopsida > Asterales > Asteraceae > Mikania > Mikania micrantha. The sequence continues at coordinate 39,642,908 of CM018685.1, forward strand.
ACGGACCATATAATTACTTACCATGTTATATGAAATTACAGACCGTCATTTACCTTTCATATCAAAAGAATAACTGCATAATTACGTACCAATAATCACGTACCAGTCATTAACCACGTAAAAAAATCGGAAAAAAAATATAACAATACTATACTCAAATTGAAGATACTAAAATTCTCTATTTTATGGTGTAATTTTTTTTAAAAAATAATTGAGCAATTAAAAGTTATTTGATACTTGATTCCTTAAAAAAAGTCAATAATTGTAGTCAATTCTTTTTTTGTCATTTCAGCTCTATTTCACTCAAGTTTTAAATAAGATGTGAAGACCACTAAATTTTAACCATTCATTTATTTGATCAAAGGCTCAGATTCCTTCCTACCTTCTCACGTTAAAACCCTTTGTATTGGATCCAGCTCCTATATATATATATATATTGGGAATATCAAAAATTAAACATTTGCTTATTGCATTAACCGAATAAATATATCTTATTACTTTAGTGTCCATATTAAAATAAATTTAAAGGTATATGTTTTTTTCTTTTTTAATTAATTTAAGATACATTTACATTAATAAAAAAGAAGGAAAAATCTAAACCTTTAAATTTACTTTAATATGGGCCCAAAGTAATAAAATTTAGTTATTCGATTAAAAATGTATATGTATAGGGTGTGGTTCCTTTGTTAACCCATGTTTATTGGGTTAAAAGTGTTTTTTGTCCAAAACATACAACGATATTAACTCTCAAACGGTAATTAATTTACGCAAACTCAAAAAATAAGAAAGCATTCTAAATGTGTTCACAATGATGTTAAAAAAAAATTGAAAATTTGGCTTGATCTTGATGCGTCATTTTGGGTTATTGCATATTTAATATGTTATTTTTTTATCTTTTCCCTATATATACAATACCCAAAAAAAAGAAAAATTTCCGACTTAGATATTCATAGAAACTTGTCAGAAATACACATTAGCGACAAATTTCTTACAAAAATGATTTGTAGGAAAATCCCCTTAGGAAAAAATTTTCCCGATGTAATACCGACAATTATTCATACGGTTTTTAGGAAAAAATTTTCCTGACGTAATACTGACAATTATAAATACGGTTTACCCTCAAATATATTTGGTAGGTAATTTTTGACAACTTTCCTACAAAACTAATTTTGAAAATTTCCTACAAATATAGACAAACTTCACACATGCAAAGTCTTTTTTATTATTTAGTTGTATTGTTTATTAATAAGCAGTATTTTGATTTATTACTTTATTTTCCTACAAGCTTCCAACGTATAACGATTTTTTTAAATATTAATTTACTGTCAAAAAATTATATTTAATTTCATTTAATTTTAACGTGTGCAAACATTTTTACTGGAAAAGTTAATTTCATTAAATTTTAAATATTACATGTGCCAACAAATTTCCTAGGAAATATTATTTTCAGTTTACTTTAAATGTTAAATCTGCATCTGCCAATAAATTCTATACAACTACTTTTACATTATACAATAAATTGCCAACTATAAATTTTCTAAAAAAATTATAATTTAAAACTAAAATATACTTCATAAGATCCAAAAAAAACATTTTAAACAAAACACTACTAGAAAATTGTCTTAATGCAACTTTTTATAAGCAACTTTTTGTCATGAGTTGCATTTGATGCTAAAACAACTTTCATTCAACATAAATGTTACATTTGAAGATTTATTGCAACCTTTTTTATAAAAAGTTGCAAATTTTATTGAAAATAGCAACTTGCAAATATTATTGGAAATTGTAACCTTTTTTTAAAGGGTTATTGGATTTTAATACTTCCAACTTTCACCTATTGGCCAGAAATACTCCCTACTGAGGAAATGTTTACTGACACCCCCATCTATCAACATACTTTCTTGTGGCACTCCCCAATTAACGAAATTCAAACGGTGTTAACTTTTTGATGATGTGACACTGAGTTTTCCATCTCACCTGCTGATAAAGAAACCATTTAACTTGAGGGATTAATGTTGCCAAATTGTAAAAATAATGTTTCAGCTTTAAAAAAATAAAATTTGAGAAATATCTAAACACGGAGGGGCTGAATGGCAATTAACCCAAAGTCAAACGAACACCAAACCAGGTAAACCCAAGACCAAGGAATGACCGACTCTTTGCGTATATTGAACCTCTATCAAACAAATACCAAACCAGGTAAACATTACATCATTAGAACCGTAGGAGTGTGAGGATTAAAAGCCCTATGCTTTTGATCCCTCACAATCAACAGATCGAGGGAATTTGGGAGCGATTCGAATTAGGGTTCATAGGGTTCAAGACTTCGTTTATAAGATGCCATGTGTGTATCAGCAGGTGAGGTGGAAAACTCAGTGCCACTTTATCAAAAAGTTAACACCGTTTGAATTTCGTTAACCAGGGAGTGCCACAAGAAAGTATGTTGAAAGTTGGAGGTGTCAGAAAACATTTCCTCAATAGAGAGTATTTCCGGCCAATAGGTGAAAGTTTAGAGTATTAAAATCCAATAACCCTTTTTTAAAAGTTGCAAAGTTTGTTGAAAATTGCAACTTTTATATTGAAGAGTTACAAATTTATCAAAACCTGTTGGATTGGGTTATGTATCTAACACAAAACTTATCACAAGTTATCTTCTACAAAGTTGATAGTTGCAGAAATTCTATCAACTTAGTTTGTAAAACAGTTTGAAACACAATACAAAAGGCAATTATAAACTCAAGGTCTAAGTATATTGCATTCAACTGTTGAGATTACAATACAATGCTCAAGCACACACCGGTGTGGTTCTAACTAACAAGTGAACTTATTTATACTAAGACCTACAGCTGTATCCACGTAGAAATACAAGACTGGACAAAACACTAGAATCAAACTAATGCTAAAACTAGTATCTGTTATGGACTTAACAGGCCAAGCCATATTAATTACAGTTAATACAATAGACTCTATTGACTTTTACAATAAATGCCTAGACTACAAAAATGATTAATGTAAAGGTATCTCTGTAATTCTGACAAATCTTCTGAGCTACTGACTTTCATAAGAATATCTTCTATATTAGTCTTCGGAAAAGAAAGTAGCTCTGAATATATCTACCAGTGTATGGAATCTGTCAGAAGTAAGTCTTCAGAAGTCTAGGTACAATGAAACTGCTGAGATGGTTGTCGGAAGCTTTTGATCTTCGGAAGCTCTTGGTCATCGGAAGCTTTGAAGTGATAATTCATTTAAGTGTTGAGCTTCTGATAGTTGAAGAAGTCTTCGGAATCTTTTCTTGTATAAACCTTCGGTAGGAAGAAGTTAACCTTCGGAAGAAATGTTTCTTCCGAGGGTTAATTTCTTCCTTCCGAAGGCTGTTTGACTGTACATGAGGAAATATATACAAGTACTTAGAAAGTTTTGGAGAGCACCAACCTTTATGATTTTACAGTCTCCCCCTAAGCTGATGCTTCCAAAACTTTTTATCTTTCTACTCTAAGAACCTTTGCCCTTGCTTTAGCCCATTTGCTGGCTATTCTCCCATCAGCTCCATTATCTGGATTATAAAGAGGGAGTCTTTCAAGATCATAGACAAATGGTTCTGCTATGATCATTAATTTGAAGAGATCCAGCACCATTATTCCTCCATTTATTTTAGTGAGGGTGAACATCTTCTGTTGTGCATTGAAGCTCCACCCTACTTGTAACAACCAAAAATATTGTAAATTTTTAATAAACGTGCAAAATTTCGGTAACCGTTTATGTCCAAATTTTATATAAACGTTCGTAAAGTAATTACGATCAAAAGGATATAAACGATAAAAATATCTGATAACGTATGGACACGTTATAAAGCCTATTAATAACAAGTAAAAATTTCTGTGACTGTTTGGGTTCGAAATTTTTATGAACATTCCTGAAGTAATTGCGATCAAATTAATATAATCGGGACAACTATACGATAAAGTATGAACACGATATAAGCTCGTGAATATTAAAAATATGTGAGCAAAGTAGAAAGGGGCTTTAAAAATAGAACCTCAAAGTTCAAGGGCCCTAAGTGTAAATTCAAATTAATTCATTCTTATACTTCAAAACAAAGGTGACATGGAAGCTAGGATGTGTTTCATTTTAGCCGACTTCAATATTTGATATTGATTTGTGAAGGTATGTTCCAGTTCCATATCTTCAAAAATAAACAATCAAGAATTGTGAGTTCTGTTTGACTGCCTTCTCTATTTTACGAGCAAGGAAGAATCAAGAAGAATCGATCGGACTGATTAATACTAACTATACACATCGTTAAGGTATGTGTTCATGATTCTCATCTCGTGTTAGTTTAGTCATGATTGATTAAAGAGACCAACACCATGTTTAGATAAAGTTTTGGTGTTATCTGATAAACATGAACTTGATTTGGTTGAAGCCCAATTTCATCTAGATAATGATCAAGTTTTCTTGAGCTTTATGAGGATATAATATGTATGTGCTTTCTGGTTGCCTTAAACCCATGTTATTATACAGAAAGTTTAGCAACGCCCTAAGACGAATTAATTAAATAAGAGAATACGCTTATCTAAGCCGAGCAAATAAGTAATTTTTAAGCATAACAAGATTGTAGAAATAAAAATGGTGAAAATGAGTGCAAGCGAAATTTTGAAATAAAGCTCCGAATGAAAGTTATGACATGCCGAAGTTTCGAGCGGTCATCGAAAATTTTCATGATAAGGTTATAATCTTGATAATATATCCATATTAATAGGATATCATTCTGAAGTGAAAAAGTAAGGAAAAGAAGAAAGGCTAGCAAATTGTGTTTTACTAAGCTCAGGTGAGTTCTTTGTAGCCCTATTTTAAATGTTTTATCATTTTGGGCTGTTATGCATGTTATAAAGTTATTTTATGAAAATGATTGTTACATCTGACTACGGTCAGATAAAAGAATATGTTAAAGTAAAGAATGTTTTCAGGTAAAGAATGTTTTAAGTCTTGACTACGGTTGAGAAGTAAATGATTTTTCAAAGTCTCGGCCGAGCTCGAGCAGAGAATATGGTTTTGAAGTCCCGGTTGTGGTTGGGCAGAATTTGAGCACTGCGGTACGGTAAAGTGTTTATGTTTATGACGGTTTAAATGATTTAAACCATGTTATGTATGAATGATGTATGTAAAGAAGTCTTGTGCCGGTATGAGCTGCCAACTTCGGTTGGTAGGCATAGAGTCTTGTGGAAACACAAGCCTGTCGACTATGTGTCGCCAGTTCAGTTAAAGAAGTCTTATGCATGCATGAGCTGCCAACTTTGGTTGGTAGGCATAGAGTCTTGTATTAATACAAGCCTGTCGACTTGGGTCGTCAGTTCATGGTTATAGAGCCTTGTGCTGCACAAGCCTGTTTGACTTCGGGTCAGCAGTTGACGGCGAAGTTCCTTCACCGTATGAATGATGTTATGATGATATGTATGTTATGAAATTATGTTATGATGCTATGTATGTTATGTAATTATGTTATGAGGACAGGTATGCTATGTATTTGAATTATGTCATGTGATGACATGAATGAATAAGGATTTTTTTTAAGAAATGAACTTAGAACTCACCAGCATAAAGCTGAATTGTTTTACATGCATATCAGGTTGAATAGTTTGAGAAAGGAGACCAGGAGGGCTCATGGCATACGTTGAAGACTACCCTGGCATAGACTGGCTATATTATATAACTATTAGAAGTGTGGGCTATGTTTTAACATTTTTTTAGTATGTGTATATTATTTTATGTCATCACCTTAAATTCCGCTGCTATAGTAATGTAATTATGGTTTAAGGACTATGGGTTTGATGTTTTGCCAACCGAGGGGACTCCCGGGACTTGGGGCCTCTCAAGTTGGTATCAGAGCCATAGTTTGAGAGATCTGGTCATTCCTAATGCCTGGACTTAAACTGAAAATGGGGCAGAATGATAAGAATGCCAGTTAAGGGTAGTCTGACGCCACGAGCATAAAACCTTAGAGCTTTGTTATGTTTAAGATATAGATTAAAGTAGTATGATGTTGCGAATGATAATGTGTTCATGATTGGGAATGTTTAGAACATATAAGTGAGGTAAGTAGTTAATTACACTTGATCAACGTTATTAACAATTTACAATGCTTATTATGCCCTGAATTATTACCTTTATTGACACGTGGTTGTTTGCAATATGTATAGAAAACTAAAATGGTAGGCGAAAAGAGAGGAGGTGGACGTGGTAGAGGACGAGGTCAACCACCTAAAAATAAGAAGCAAACTGAGGAAGTACCACTGCTGATGTGGAAGGCTTAAGACGGGAAGACTTAAAAGAATTGGTTACTAAACACTTTTGTCCGAAGAATGAAATTGATAAAATTGAGCGGGAATTTCTGACATTGAAAGCTGGATGTATGAATCATCGGCAATACACTTCAAAATTTAATGAAATGTCAAGATTGGTTCCCCATTTGATAAACACCGAGGAACGTAGGATGAAGTTATATGTGGAAGGACTACCACCTAGAGTCGGCACACATGTGAAGGCGCATGCTCCCAAAACTTTTGAATCAGCCGTAGAAATTAGCGGCATTGTCTGGGATGATGTGTTTGAAACTGAACCAATAAAGGAGGAACCGAAACAAAAGTGGTCACCTGGATTCAAAAGAAACAGAAATGATAAACCAGGACTCCTTATGAAAAAGCTTAAGGTAGAAGAATTTGAAACATGCACTAAGTGCGGAAGGAAACATGGGGGAGAATGTCGCCTGGGGACTACTTTGTGTAACCGTTGTAGAAAAACGGGACATTTCTCGTATAATTGTCCAGGCGTGCCAAAATGTTACAATTGCGGTGGACTCGGTCATGTGAGCAAGAATTGTTTTAAACCAAAGACAATACCTACTGAAGCCAACAAACCTGAAAGTAGCAAGGGAGGTGAGAAGCAAAAGGCAAAAGCTCGTGCCTTTACTATGACTAAAGATCAAGCAGATAAAGACCCGGATGTGGTGACAGGTACATTCTTGATTAATGATATCCCTGCTTCAGTTCTATTTGATTCTGGTGCAAGTATGAGCTTTGTGGCCATTACTTTTTGTGATAAACTGCGTGCTAATGTTAAAAAAATAGAACACGTCTTTAACATAGAAACTGTTCTTGGTAAGTCTACTAGAGTAACGGAGGCCATTGATGATGATTGTTACATTGATATAGAAGGTCATAGATTCCCTTTTAAGTTGTTTCTGATTACGTTAGGAGGTTTTGATGTAGTCTTGGGCATGGATTGGTTGGCCAAACAGGAGGCTAACATTGTTTGTTGACGAAATATGATTTTCTTAACGGCTCTTAATGGGAGTTCAGTAAGGGTTTACGGGGATAAAGTGTTCAACGTGCCTAAAGTCATTTCAATGATTAAGGCAAGTGAATATATGCGGCGAGGGTGTGGGGCTTATCTGGCCTATGTTATCGACAAAGAAGTTAAGGTAAAAGAATTGGAAGATGTACCCGTGGTGTGTAATTTTCCTGATGTATTTCCTGAGGATTTGTCAGGAATTCCACATGATCAGGAAATATAATTCCAAATTGATGTTGTGCCAAGAGCTCAATCTGTCGCCAAGGCACCGTACCGTCTGGCTCCAACAGAGATGAAAGAATTAATGACCCAACTACAAGACCTTCTAGACAAAGGTTTTATACAACCAAGTGTGTCGCCTTGGGGTGCACCAGTGTTGTTTGTAAAGAAAAAGGACGGAAGCATGAGAATGTGTATTGATTACAGGGAATTGAATAAGCTCACAATAAAGAATAAGTATCCGTTACCAAGGATTGACGATCTATTTGACCAATTGCAGGGGGCAAGTTGGTTTTCTAAAATCGATCTCAGATCAGGGTATCATCAGCTAAAGGTGAGAGAACAATACATTTCGAAGACATCGTTTCGAACACGTTATGGACATTATGAGTTTCTTGTGATGTCTTTCGGGTTAACTAACGCTCCTGTGGCGTTTATGGATTTGATGAATCGGGTGTGCAGACCCATGCTAGACCGATCAGTGATTGTGTTTATTGAAGACATCTTAATATACTCAAAGAGCGAAGGTGATCATGCTTGTCACATACGGGAAGTACTTGAAATGTTAAGAAGAGGAAAGATTTTTGCCAAGTTCTCTAAATGTGCCTTTCCGTTACGAGAAGTACATATCAGTCCAGAAGGCATAATGGTGGACCCAGCTAAAGTAGAAGCAATAATGAAATGGAATCCTCCGAAAACACCAACAGAAGTTCGTAGCTTTCTCAGATTAGCAGGTTACTACAGAAGATTTATTCAGGATTTCTCTAGGATTGCTACACCATTGACAAAATTGACTAGGATAGAAGTAAAATATGATTGGGGTCCAACTCAGGTCCAAGCTTTTGAAGAACTAAAGAAGAGATTAACTGAAGCTCCTATTTTAGCATTACCGGATGGCAATGAAGACATGGTTGTATACTCAGATGCGTCTTATCTGGGTTTGGGTTGCGTACTTATGCAAAGAGGAAAGGTAATAGCATATGCCTCAAGACAATTGAAAACCCACGAGGCTAATTATCCAACACATGATTTGGAATTGGCTACTGTGGTATTTGCTTTAAAAATTTGGAGGCACTATTTATATGGAGTCAAGTGTACCATTTACACAGATCATAAAAGCTTAAAATACTTCTATGAACAGAAAGACTTAAATATGAGACAAAGAAGATGGCTTGAGCTACTCAAAGATTATGACTGTGAGATTTTGTATCACCCGGGCGAGGCCAATGTGGTGGCTGATGCTCTAAGTCGCAAAACAGAACACCCGCTATACGGGTTAAGTCTTACAGTTTGGTGATAACACCATATTTCCTGAATGAGCTTAAGGATGCACAGAAGGAAGGACTAAAGGAAGAAAATGTTGGATTTGAAAGAATCTTTGGCCAAGTTAAAAGTCTAGAAGAAAATGAATTTGGTATTAAGATCCGATTTGGTCGAATGTGGGTTCCACGAAATGGGGACATCAGGTCAAGGATTCTAGACGAAGCACATAAGTCACGTTACTCTATTCATCCTGGTGCAACAAAAATGTATCAAGACCTCCGAAAGGATTATTGGTGGCCAGGTATGAAGTTTAATGTAATGTAGTACGTAAACAAATGTTTGACATGTGAGCAAGTAAAGGCTGAACATCAGAAACCATATGGTTATGTGCAACCTTTAGAAGTCCCGGAATGGAAGTGGGAACACATCACCAGGGATTTTATTACTAAGTTGCCTCTTACGGCGAAACATCATGATGCTATTTGGGTGATTGTAGACCGATTAACAAAAAGTGCTCATTTCTTGCCTATACGTGAGACTTATACGTCGGAGAAACTGTCTGAATTATTTGTGAAAGAAATAATTACAAGACATGGAGTTCCACTTACTATAGTGTCAAATCGTGACACACGATTTGTCTCAAGATTCTGGAAACAGTTTCATGAATCGATGGGCACAAGACTCAATATCAGCACTGCATATCATCCTCAAATAGATGGACAGTCTGAAAGGACTATCCAAACCTTAGAAGATATGCTCAGAGCTTGTATTATTGATTTTGGTAGTAGCTAGGATGATCATTTACCATTGGTGGAATTCTCGTACAACAATAGCTACCATGCTAGTATTGGAATGCCACCATCCGAGGCATTGTATGGACGATGTTGTAGGTTACTTGTGTGTTGGGGAGGATTAGGACAGAAAGAAGTGGGAAGCAAAGCTGCAGTAGTTGATTTGATTAAAAAGCTTCAACTAGTTAAAGCACGAATGAAAGCAGCACAGGATCGACAAAAGTACTACGCTGACAAAAGGCGAAGACCAATAGAGTTTGAGGTAGGTGATCATGTATTGTTAAAAGTTTCACCATGGAAAGGAATTATTCGATTTAGGAAAAGAGGAAAGCTGAGTCCAAGATTTATTGGACCTTTTCGAATAATGGCGCGGGTCGGTAAGGTAGCCTACCGATTAGAATTGCCAGATGAACTGAGTGGAATTCACCCGACATTTCACGTTTCACACTTGAGAAAATGTCTAGCAGATGATGTAGCATATGTGCCGCTAAATGATATTGAAGTTGATGAATGGTTAAAGTACATAGAAGAACCAGTGGCAATTGTTGACACGAAAGAAAAACAAAAGCGTAACAAGATGATTAGACAAGTTAAGGTTCAATGGAAACACCGAAAAGGATCTGAGGCTACATGGGAGACTGAAGAAGAGACGAAACGACTCTACCCACATTTGTTTGAAACGTAACAGGTTTCGAAGACGAAACCTATTGTAAGGAGGGTAGATTTGTAACAACCAAAAATATTGTAAAATTTTTAATAAACGTGCGAAATTTTGGTAACCGTTTATGTCCAAATTTTATATAAACGTTCGTAAAGTAATTACGATCAAAAGGATATAAACGATAAAAATATCTGATAACGTATGGACACGTTATAAAGCCTATTAATAATGTGTAAAAATTTCTGTGACTGTTTGGGTTCGAAATTTTTATGAACATTCCTGAAGTAATTGCGATCAAATTAATATAATCGGGACAGCTATACGATAAAGTATGAACACGATATAAGCTCGTGAATATTAAAAATATGTGATCAAAGTAGAAGGGGGTTTTAAAAATATAACCTCAAAGTTCAAGGGCCCTAAGTGTAAATTCAAATTAATTCATTCTTATACTTCAAAACAAAGGTGACGTGGAAGCTAGGATGTGTTTCATTTTAACCGACTTCAATATTAGATATTGATTCGTGAAGGTATGTTCCAGTTCCAGATCTTCAAAAAAAACAATCAAGAATTGTGAGTTATGTTTGACTGCCTTCTCTATTTTACGAGCAAGGAAGAATCAAGAAGAATCGATCGGACTGATTAATACTAACTATACACATCGTTAAGGTATGTGTTCATGATTCTCATCTCGTGTTAGTTTAGTCTTGATTGATTAAAGAGACCAACACCATGTTTAGATAGAGTCTTGGTGTTATCTGATAAACATGAACTTGATTTGGTTGAAGCCCAATTTCATCTAGATAATGATCAAGTTTTCTTGAGCTTTATGAGGATATAATATGTATGTGCTTTCTGGTTGCCTTAAACCCATGTTATTATACAGAAAGTTTAGCAACGCCCTAAGACGAATTAATTAAATAAGAGAATACGCTTATCTAAGCCGAGCAAATAAATAAGTTTTAAGCATAACAAGATTGTAGAGATAAAAATGGTCAAAATGAGTGGAAGCGAAATTTTGAAATAAAGCTCCGAATGAAAGTTATGACATGCCGAAGTTTCGAGCGGTCATCGTAAATTTTCATGATAAGGTTATAACCATGATAATATATCCATATTCATAGGATATCATTCTGAAGTGAAAAAGTAAGGAAAAGAAGAAAGGCTAGCAAATTGTGTTTTACTAAGCTCAGGTGAGTTCTTTGTAGCCCTATTTTAAATGTTTTATCATTTTGGGCTGTTATGCATGTTATAAAGTTATTTATGAAAATGATTGTTATACCTGACTACGGTCAGATAAAAGAATATGTTAAAGTAAAGAATGTTTTCAGGTAAAGAATGTTTTAAGTCTCGACTACGGTTGAGAAGTAAATGATTTTTCAAAGTCTCGGCAGAGGTCGAGCAGAGAATACGCTTTTGAAGTCCCGGCTGCGGTTGGGCAGAATTTAAGCACTGCGGTACAGTAAAGTGTTTATGTTTATGACGGTTTAAATGATTTAAACCATGTTATGTATGAATGATGTATGTAAAAAAGTCTTGTACCGGTATGAGCTGCCAACTTCGGTTGGTAGGCATAGAGTCTTGTGGAAACACAAGCCTGTCGACTATGTGTCGCCAGTTCAGTTAAAAAAGTCTTATGCATGCATGAGCTGCCAAATTCGGTTGGTAGGCATATAGTCTTGTATTAATACAAGCCTGTCGACTTGGGTCGTCAGTTCATGGTTACAGAGCCTTGTGCTGCACAAGCCTGTTTGATTTCGGGTCAGCAGTTGACGGCGAAGTTCCTTCACCGTATGAATGATGTTATGATGATATGTATGTTATGCAATTATGTTATGATGCTATGTATGTTATGTAATTATGTTATCAGGACAGGTATGCTATGTATTTGAATTATGTCATGTGATGACATGAATGAATAAGGATTTTTTTTTAAGAAATGAACTTAGAACTCACCAGCATAAAGCTGACTTGTTTTACATGCATATCAGGTTGAATATTTTGAGAAAGGAGACCAAGAGGGCTCCTGGCATACGTTGAAGACTACCCTGGCATAGACTGGCTATATTATATAACTATTAGAAGTGTGGGCTATGTTTTAACATTTGTTTAGTATGTGTATATTATTTTATGTCATCACCTTAAATCCCGCTGCTATAGTAATTTAATTATGGTTTAAGGACTATGGGTTTGATGTTTTGTCAACCGAGGGGACTCCCGGGACTCGGGGCCTCTCAAGTTGGTATCAGAGCCATAGTTTGAGAGATCCGGTCATTCCTAATGCCTGGACTTAAACTGAAAATGGGACAGAATGATAAGAATGCCAGCTAAGGGTAGTCTGATGCCACAAGCATATAACCTTAGAGCTTTGTTATGTTTAAGATATAGATTAAAGTAGTATGATGTTGCGAATGATAATGTGATCATGATTGGGAATGTTTAGAACTTATAAGTGAGGTAAATAGTTAATTACACTTGATCAACGTCATTAACAATTTACAATGCTTATTATGTCCTGAATTATTACCTTTATTTACACGTGGTTGTTTGGAATATGTATAGAAAACTAAAATAGTAGGCGAAAAGAGAGGAGGTGGACGTGGTAGAGGACGAGGTCAACCACCTAAAAATAAGAAGCAAACTGAGGAAGTACCAGTGAATAATGAGGAAACTGAAGTCAACATTGAAAGAGAAAATGAAGAGGAGGAACTTAGGCTTGAGCCGGTGGTGGTAAAGGCAATATCTGTTGAAGTTCGTAAAATTTTAAAAGATATATTTCCTCCAGATAGAACCAAAGCTGAAAAGGAAACTACTATAGAAGGAGCTAATGAGGAAGGAGAAAAAGCTAATAGATCTAACAAAGGGCAAGATGAAGAAGAAGTATTGATCCTCAATACTAAAGGCAAGGGTTCAAGTACAAAGGTACCCATAGGATGTGATTATAAAGCTTTTAAAGGATGCAATCCCCCACCATTTAATGGTAAGAAAGACGCGGTGGCTACCTGCCATTGGATTTCAGCTATGGAGGCGGTTATCGCTATCAGTGAATGCCGGGAAGACCAAGCTGTGAAGTTTGCAGCTCATTCATTTACTGAAGAAGCTCTACGTTGGTGGAACACGGTCAAGCAGTCAAAGACCACTGCTGATGTGGAAGGCTTAAGATGGGAAGACTTAAAAGAATTGGTTACTAAACACTTTTTTCCGAAGAATGAAATTGATAAAATTGAGCGGGAATTTCTGACATTGAAAGCTGTACGTATGAATCATCGGCAATACACTTCAAAATTTAATGAAATGACAAGATTGGTTCCCCATTTGATAAACATGGAGGAACATAGGATGAAGTTATATGTGGAAGGACTACCCCCTAGAGTCGGCACACATGTGAAGCCGCATGCTCCCAGAACTTTTGAATCAGCCGTAGAAATTAGCGGCATTGTATGTGATGATGTGTTTGAAGCTGAACCAATAAAGGAGGAACCGAAACAAAAGTGGTCACCTGGATTTAAAAGAAACAGAAATGATAAACCGGGACTCCCTATGAAAAATCTTAAGGTAGAAGAATTTGAAACATGCACTAAGTGCGAAAGGAAACATGGGGGAGAGTGTCGCCTGGGGACTACTTTGTGCTACCGTTGTGGAAAAACGGGACACTTCTCGTATAATTGTCCAGGCGTGCCAAAATGTTACAATTGCGGTGGACTCGGTCACGTGAGCAAGAATTGTTTTAAACCAAAGACAATACCTACTGAAGCCAACAAACCTGAAAGTAGCAAGGGAGGTGAGAAGCAAAAGGCAAAAGCTCGTGCCTTTACTATGACTAAAGATCAAGCAGATAAAGACCCGGATGTGGTGACAGGTACATTCTTGATTAATGATATCCCTGCTTCAGTGCTATTTGATTCTGGTGCAAGTATGAGCTTTGTGGCCATTACTTTTTGTGATAAACTGTGTGCTAATGTTAAAAAAATAGAACGTCTTTAACATAGAAACTGCTCTTGGTAAATCTACTAGAGTAACGGAGGCCATTGATGATGATTGTTACATTGATATAGAAGGTCATAGATTCCCTGCTAAGTTGTTTCTGATTACGTTAGGAGGTTTTGATGTAGTCTTGGGCATGGATTGGTTGGCCAAACATGAGGCTAACATTGTTTGTCGACGAAATATGATTTTCTTAACGGCTCTTAATGGGGGTTCAGTAAGGGTTTACGGGGATAAAGTGTTCAACGTGCCTAAAGTCATTTCAATGATTAAGGCAAGTGAATTTATGCGGCGAGGGTGTGGGGCTTATCTGGCCTATTTTATTGACAAAGAAGTTAAGGTAAAACAATTGGAAGACGTAGCCGTGGTGTGTAATTTTCCGGATGTATTTCCTGAGGATTTGTTAGGAATTCCTCCTGATTGGGAAATCCAATTCCAAATTGATGTTGTGCCAGGAGCTCAACCTGTCGCCAAGGCACCGTACCTTCTGGCTCCAACGGAGATGAAAGAATTAATGACCCAACTACAAGACCTTCTAGACAAAGGTTTTATACGACCAAGTGTGTCGCCTTGGGGTGCACCAATGTTGTTTGTAAGGAAAAAGGACAGAAGCATGAGAAGGTGTATTGATTACAGGGAATTGAATAAGCTCACAATAAAGAATAAGTATCCGTTACCAAGGATTGACGATCTATTTGACCAATTGGAAAGGGCAAGTTGGTTTTCTAAAATCGATCTCAGATCAGGGTATCATCAGCTAAAGGTGAGAGAACAAGACATTCCGAAGACAGCGTTTCGCACACGTTATGGACATTATGAGTTTCTTGTGATGTCTTTCGGGTTAACTAACGCTCCTGCGGCGTTTATGGATTTCATGAATCGGGTGTGGAGACCCATGCTAGACCGATCAGTGATTGTGTTTATTGACGACATCTTAATATACTCAAAAAGCAAAGGTGATCATGTTTGTCACATACGGGAAGTACTTGAAATGTTAAGAAGAGAAAAGATTTTTGCCAAGTTCTCTAAATGTGCCTTTCGGTTACGAGAAGTACAGTTCCTAGGTCATGTTATCAGTCCAGAAGGCATACTGGTGGACCCAGCTAAAGTAGAAGCAGTAATGAAATGGAATCCTCCGAAAACACCAACGGAAGTTCATAGCTTTCTCGGATTAGCAGGTTACTACAGAAGATTTATTCAGGATTTCTCTAGGATTGCTACACCATTGACGAAATTGACTAGGAAAGAAGTAAAATATGATTGGGGTCCAACTCAGGTCCAAGCTTTTGAAGAACTAAAGAAGAGATTAACTGAAGCTCCTATTTTAGCATTGCCGGATGGCATGTTATCATAGGAGGGACTTGATGGAGGAGAAATTGGTTCTTCCTTTGGGTCTTTTGGGAACATGTTTGGGAACATGGCCTTTGTAGCCTCTCCACACATCACCTCTTCACCATCTCTGATCCCAGAACCAGAGTTAGGTTATTCAATGATGGCAGGTCCTCCCCTTAGCCTAAGTTTAGGCTTGCTCTTTGAGCCTAGATCTGCTCCATAGAAGGCAACTCACCTCTGGCAATCTTTGCTTTTATGTCACGTACGTGCATATCCATGGTGGAGTTCTTCATGGGCCCGAGCTGCCACGGATGGAAACCATATTCTAAGAGGATGGCCTTCATTTTGTCCGTGTAGGCTGCCTCCTTTTGCTTCTTGGTTAGTACCACCGTGCTTTTGGTTGCAGCAGCTGCCTGTTCCAGCTGCTGCACCCGATCTAGCTCTTCTCTCATCCGAGGTACCGACCAGAGCAGGATTTCATCAACATCATAGCCTTTCTCCTGGAGGAGACCAGAGAGTTTTGTTAATTCTCCATCCAGTGAAGTGTCTGGTCAGCCCTTTTTCTTTGTTGGCATGCTCCTCCTGAGCAGCTTCCTCCTCCGGGGTTAGCACCCTTTTTCCTTTATCCAATGTTTGTAACCTAGAGGAGATGGATCCTGTAGCCTCACCAGTTGGTTCATCGGCAAATAGCTCTTCTGTGGAGGAATCATCCAGTATGACTGGGCCTTCGGAAGCAGCTGCAACTTCGGAGTTAACCTTAGCATTCACTGCCTCCTCCAGTTGACCAACCAACTTGGAAGATTCCTTAACATCATCCACAGAGAGCTCAAGAGTAAAGGAGAGGTCTTCCTCAGCCATTGTCTCAGAAGGGGACACCGGTTCTATTTAGATAGAAGGTTGTTCTTGTATGGGTTCTTCCATGGCAACCTGGGCTGCAGTCTCAGAAGGAGACTTAGTCCCAGAAGGGGACTGTTGGATCCCAACAGGGGAACTAGGCTCCATAGAGATGTTGGGAGTGAGCTCTTGCTTTATCTCTATGGCAGTCCCTGCATCATCTGAAGAGGAGGAAGTACTAGAATAATGAAAGTAAGTGCCCAAGAATTCATCCCATTCATTGTCTAAAGTTACTATGAATGGAGTGGAGTCTAGTGCAACTTCCTCCTCTCCTACTGCTACTAAACCTGACCCTGTAGGTAGTTCCTTCTCCCCCCCTTTTTGGAAGCATCAAAGGAGAGGATGGTCACCGCAGCGGGGTCAGGTTGGAATGGTACACATATGATTGGGGGCGTTGCTGGAGGTCCAAGATGGTAGCATCTTTAGCTTGAACCTCCAGCCTCAGGGTAGCAACTTCAGCTTCAAGTTGAGCTACCCTGAGTTGTAATGTGGTTATAGTGGCCGTCAATTCCTGCACCTCCACCACCAGATGTGGTTTCTTGGCGCCCTGAATTCCCCTCATTGATAAGTACTTCAAAGAAGTCATCAGCAAAGTGAGTTGCCATAGGAGAGGTCCTATTGCCTGTACCACTGTCCTGCTGATCCTGATAAGGCTCATCAGTAGTGGCAGCCTCTCCTATATTGACCCCCTCAAAACTACTGGGGTCAACCTCTGTGGTTGTAGACTCTGGGTCAGGGAACTTAGCCTGCAACTCTGTCACCACTCTCAGTAAAGTTTGGGAAAGGGGAGAGAGTGGGTCATTCAAAGCTGCTAAAGAAGTTCCTTGAGCCTGGGTAGAAAAATGGGTGGGGGCCGTGATGGGTGATAAACTCCTGGGGACTTGGGAGACAGTCCCTGATCTAGGGGAGTTGCTTCATCAGAAGCAGACTCTGTAATGGGGATGTCCCTTTGGGTATTCTCATGTACGTATTGTGACATACTCTGAGGGCTTTCATGATGGATTGGGGTAGCCACTAGTTACAGAGGAAGAACCAGTGGGGAGACAACAGGTGTGGCTTTCACCTTAGGTGGAACTGTGCCCCTGACAGTTTTCTTTACCTTTTTCTTGATTGGTTCAGAAGAAGGGCCTGAACAACTGTAGAGAGCTGCTCAGGGGTTTGTTTGCGTTTATAGGTGATCTTGACGGGATGGGGAACAGAAGGGGAAGGTGTGGGTTCAGCATATGTGGGTTCAATAGAGCTGTCACCTTTTGGAGCAGGGAGCTCCATAGAGGGAAGAAGAGGGGTGAAAGTTCCACTAAACTGAGCACTCCTGTTTTTCAGCTGAACAAAAACCTTTGCAGTAACCAAGGGGATGTTATAGATGTTCCTAGTTAGTGAGAGGGATGATCCCAACTCACTATAAAATATATGCTGTAAGAACCTGGGATACATACAAAACTTCTTTAGCGACGAAAGATTGTCAGCCAAGTTATTGAAAATGAAAGCAGAAAAATTAAACAGTTGGTTTTAGACCAAGCCATGAATAGCCGAGGCTAAGTCAAAGGGAACTTGATCCCAGCCACCTGTCTTATTAGACAGACAATGCAAAAACAAATGTATGAGGTACTTGTAATTATAGGACACTCTACCCTTCAAATAGGTTGTTGAAGGGAGAGGACCTTCGTACCCCATTGACCTTAAGGTTGATGCTACCTCATCCCTGGTGAATGAGACGCTTCCCCTATCATCATTAAGTTGAAGATGCTGACAGATGGACTCCACCGAAATAGAAATAGGATTAGCATAAATGGTAGCGACAAGACTCCTACCATGGGGAGATGAGACAACAGAGCAAGAATGCCAAAACTGTTGGTGATGAGATTCATACACCACAGGTTTGACAGTTAAAGCAAAATGGCACCTGCTCCTTGTGAGAAAGGAGATGATTGGAGCGAAATCAGCATCGTTATCAGCTGAAAGTTCAACTGCCAAGTTGTGTGCAGGACGAAAGGCGAAGGATGCCATGGCGATTGTAGAGGATTTAGGGTTCAATTTTGAAGAGAGTGAAAATCGATTTGAAATGGATCGGTGAGAGAAAATGAAAGAGCGGGAGACCTTTTATACCTTCAGATGTCAGCATTTAATATGGAGACATATTAAATTTTGAGATCTGGAGTGTCAGGAAAAGGTCTTCCGAGACAGCTGTGGGATATTGGAATACTCACCATTTTCCTAAGGACAAACGTGCTTCCGAGGATGTTGCTTTCGGAAGGAGTTCATGAGACCCTAAATGTTCTTCGAATGTTTCTGAAGATTTAGATAAGTTCATCAAAGAAAATTGTACTTCGGAAGACATCTTCTTCTGATGAGAGAAATCAAAAGATAGAGCTTCCAAAGAAAAAGATAATATATCGGAAGAGAAATACTTCAGAAGGGATTTTATCTTCTGAAGTGTGAATACTTCTGACTCAAGGAATAAAGAATACTTCCAAAGACTTAAACTCTCTTCTGAGTAAAAACTTATCATAATAGAACTTAAGTTTATCTTCTGAAGAGTTGTTCATTCCTTGTAGTTAATTCGCTTATTCAAAATTAATCATACCAATGGCTGTTATTAAGTACTTGAATCTTCCTTCATCAAATGCCTTGGTGAAAAGATCAGCCAGATTGTGTTCTGTATAAACTTCGACTAGATAAATCAACTTCTTTTCTACACAATCTCTGATGAAGTGATATCTGATATCAATGTGCTTGGTCTTGGAATGCTTGACAGGATTATTTGTGATGGAGATTGCACTTGAGTTGTCAATTTGCATAGGAGTGTTGAACAGCTCTACTCCATAATCTTTCATTTGATTCTAAATCCAAATGACTTGTGCACAGCAACTAGAAGCAGCAATGTATTCTGCTTCTGCAGTAGAGGTAGACACACAGGATTGCTTCTTGCATTGCCATGATACAATTCTCGATCCAAGAAATTGACATCCTTCGGATGTGGATTTCTTGCTAATGTTGCAGCCTCCATAATCACTGTCGGTATATGCCATGAACAGAAAATCTTCATTCCTAGGATACCATAATCCTAGAGCTGGAGCCCCTTTGAGATATCTGAAGATTCTTTTCACAGCAAGCATGTGTGAACTTTTGGGATTTGCCTGAAATCTTGCACACAAGCAGGTTGGAAACATGATATCAGGCCTGCTTGCTGTGAGATACATCAAAGAGCCTATCATTGCTCTGTATTGGTGTTGATCAACATCCTCCCCATCAAGATCAGGGCTCAAGGATGTTGTCTTAAACATTGGAGTACCAAAAACATTGCAATCAGTGAAGTTGAATCTTTCAAGAATATCCTTGACATATTTTGATTGATTAATGAAAATTCTTGTAGGAGTTTGTTTCACCTGTAGTCCAAGAAAGAAAGTGATTTCTCCCACTGAGCTCATTTCAAATTTGGACTTCATTAGCGACTCAAAATCCTTGTAGAGAGATTCATTAGTGGAACCAAAAATAATGTCATTAACATAAATCTGAACAAGCATAATATGTTGATTGGATTTCTTGAAGAAAAGTGTTTTGTCAATTGTTCCCCTCTTGAAATTGTTTGCCAACAGAAAGGAAGATAAAGTTTCATACCATTTTCTAGGAGCCTGATGCGGCCCATATAGAGCTTTATCAAGCTTACAGACATGATCAGGAAACTTTGGATCTTCAAATCCAGGTGGCTGACACACATATACTTCCTCATCAATCTTTCCATACAGAAAAGCACTCTTCACATCCATTTGGAAATCTTTGAAGTTCTTAGCAGCTGCAAATGCTAGAAATATTCGAATTGCTTCAATCCTTGCAACTGGAGCAAAAACTTCATCGTAGTCAATGCCTTCCTCCTTGGTGTATCCTTGTACAACCAGCCTTGCCTTGTTTTTGATGACAACTCCTTTGTCATCCTTCTTGTTTCTGAACACCCACTTTGTTCCAATATGTCACACTCACTTTGTTCCTAGGAATTGTCGCACCTCAGTTAGCGTCTTAGGTGCTTCCCAGTTCTTTATGGCCTCGATTTTGGCTGGGTCTATATGTTTTCCTTTCTCGTTCACTACGTGTCCGAGGAATTGGACTTCGCGAATCCAAAAATCACATTTAGAGAATTTTGCGTATAATGTTCTGTCTTCAATAGTTCCAGAACGAGTCTCAAATGTTCAGTATGTTCTTCCTGAGTCTTGGAGTAGATCAGGATGTCATCTATAAATACGATCACAAACTTGTATAGGTACATTTTGCACACCCGATTCATGAGATCCATGAATACAACTGGTGCGTTAGTCAGCCCGAAAGGCATGACCAGAAACTCATAATGTACGTACCGTGTCCTGAAGGTTGTCTTTGGTATGTCTTTTTCTTGTATTCTTAGTTGATGGTAACCGGATCTTAAATCGATCTTGAAATAGTATCTTGACCCTTGCAATTGGTCAAATAGATCGTCTATTCGTGGTAATGGGTATCGGTTCTTGATCGTCACCTTGTTCAGTTCCCGGTAGTCGATGCACATTCGGAATGATCCGTCCTTTTTCTTCACAAACAAGACCGGCGCTCCCCAAGGTGAGAAGCTTGGTCGAATAAACTCTCTATCTAACAACTCTTGAAGTTGATTAGATAGTTCTTGCATCTCGGTAGGAGCCAATCGATATGGCACCTTGGCTATCGGTGTGGCTCCTAGTGTTAGGTCTATCTGAAACTCCAGTTGTCGCTTTGGCGGTAGTCCAGGTATATCGTTTGGAAAGACTTCGGGAAAATCGCGGACTACAGCGATATCCTCGATCTTTCTCTCTTTCTTTGGTTGTTCCGAGATAAGCGCTAGGATAGCGGTGTATCCTTTCTGTAAGTACTTATTGGCCTTCATGCATGACATGATGTTCAGTGGTACACCATGCCTTTCTCCCTGAATTGAGATCTGCTCTCCACTTGGCAATGTAACTCGTACAATCTTCTCATTGCATGCGATTTCTGCATGGTTAGCAGATAACCAATCCATTCCAATCACCACATCGAAGCTCCCGAGAGTCACCGGCATCAAATCGATCTCCAGTTCGTGATCTGCTAAAATCAAAACACATCCTTTGATGATGTGTTGCGTCTCGATCAGCTTGCCGTCCGCTAACTCTATGGTGTACTTATAGTCTAGTGGTGTTGGGGTCATATTGAGCAGCTTACTAAAGTCACTAGAGATAAAACTCCTATCGGCATCGGTATCAAATAATATACTAGCGTAGACATTATTTAAAAGAAACATACCGGTAACGACATTGGGGTCATCTTTTGCTTCACCCGATCTGATCACAAACACCATGCCCCTTGCTGGATTACCACCAGCATTCTTGTCTAGTGGGCAATCTCGACGCATGTGCCCCATCTTCCCGCAAGTGAAGCACCCCTTCAAGGTATCGTTCTTATTGGTGTTGGGGTTAGAGTTAGATCGACATTCTTTGGCCATGTGACCATTTCTTTCACAGTTTATGCATTTGACCCTCTTGCATGGGCCAAAGTGGTGATAGTTGCAGTTGTTGCATTTTGGGCTGTTGCCCTGGTATCCCCCTTGCTTTGGTTGTTTGGCTGTGTGGCTGTGTAAACTTTGGCGGGTGCTGAACGGTGTTGGGTTGGTTGTTGTGGTGAGAAAGTGCGGTTGTTGCTGGGCTCCCACTTCCGTTTGGGTTTTGGGGTTTCAGATGCTCACCCCTCTTTGGCAGCTTTCCCTGGGTGACTCCTGATCAGTTAATTTGTGTGCCAATCGGATCACTGGCTGGATAGAAGTGAGGTCAGAAGCTGTGGCCATGCTTTGTATTTGTTCGGGTAGTCCACTAATGAACAACTCGATCTTCTTGTATTCAGGCGTCACCATCGCCGGACATAGTTTGCACAAATCATGAAATCGAGTGAAGTACTGCTCGATTTCGGATCCCACCATCTTGTGTACCCAAAATTCCGCCTCTGGCTTCCTGATTTCATCTCGAGGACAATATTCCTCGTGGAGCATTTTGATAAACTCTTCCCAGGAGATAGAGTTGGCAGCTTCCAGTCCTAATGTATGGACGTGTGTGTTCCACCAGGAGAGGGCTGGTCCCTCTAGAGTCCCGGTGGCAAACTTAACTCGGTTTTCCTCCGAGCACTCAGACGTAGAGAAAACGGATTCAAGTTTCTCTATCCAACGGAGCAGTCCCACTGCTCATTCAATACCCTTAAAATTGTGAGGGTTGCAGCTCAAGAAAGCTTTGAACGAGCATCCCTTAGTCGTGCTCCCATGAGATCCGTGGTTAGTCCCACTAGTTTCACTGTGTTGACGGTTTGCTTCATACTCGGCAATTGCTTTGTTGACTCTCTGATCCACCATCATCTTGATAACCGCCGAACCAATTGGTTTCTTATGTGGCCTGGTGTGGGTTCCTCTTCCCGCCATGTTTTGTTTCTATACGAAGCGAATGTCGTGTTAGCTTGTTAGAAGTGTTAGATGGTTGAGTCAAAGTATGACATAAAATAAAAGAGCAAACATGATAATACTAAAATATCATTTCATTAATAATAATAGCTTTTGTGTACAACGATTTTCAAAATAGACTACTACCATTATAGTTCATATGAGCACATCCTGCTCATCTAGGAATACAGAAAGTAAAGATACTGAATGAAGAAAATTTGACTAGACAATCGTGGAGTGCGAATCTCCACTGTCCTCGAGATCGTCGTCGTCCTCCTCGGGATCCTCGTCCGGATCCTCATCAAAATCACCCTCCTTGAGGTCCTCTGCCTCGAATTGGGGCTCCTACTCAGGCTGTGGCTTTGCCAGGAACTGTTCGACCCATGCATTTAACATCGCATCGCTGGCCTGGATCATGGCCTGGTTCTCCTTATTTGCGATCTCTGCTGCCTCTAAGCGCCCACCGTGCTCGTGCACGACTGCAGCTAGGGTATCCTGTTGCTCCTTGAGTAGTCCAGTCCGGTCATGGATATATGTGACTTCAGCCGCTGTCTCACCCTGTTGCCGGATCAAGTCCTGGGTCATATCGACCAGATTATCCTGCACCCTATCGTTATCGGCAAGCCTCTTCTCTAGCTATTCCACGCAGCTCTAGAAGCTCTGATTATTCTCCAGGAGACTCCGAAACTCATCAGTCAGCACATGTAGCTGTCGGGAATCCACGGTATACCTCGAGACCAATGCAGCGAATGCCCTTTCTATGGGCATGCCTATAGGTGGTGGTGCTGGCCTGCTAGATGCATCACCTAGAAAAGGCAATCATGGAACTCTCTCCTCCCTTGACCAAGTAGCGAGGGTAGCAGGGTACTAGTCCCACGGTCCAGTGCTGCTCGAGGGTCAAAGTCTCTTCGGCTCCTGTGCGTGTACCAGATCCACTATATCCCGGATCATATGCTTATCTTCCTCAGTAAGCTCGTACTCGTATGAGCGTCTCCTCGTGTTCTTCCCATTCTGGTCTTTACCGTTGTCCGTTCCTGCGTTCATGGTTAAATAAGTAACATCATATGATAACAGATAATATTATTGTGCTAATTCTAGTGTAGTGTCTAGTGTAGAGCAGTGGCTATAGTCTAAGTTCACTATATGCAAACCTAGTTCTCTATAACCAAGGCTCTGATACCAGTCTGTCATACCCCCAAATTCCCACGTGCGGTGTCAGACCGTGCGGGTGTGACGTGGCGAGGATCATAGCTCATGGTCATATAGAATGACTCTATATGATTTACACAAACATGCAGTTTTGTAAGTATACAAGCTTTCATAATGAAGCAGCGGAAATCTTTAACATCTAAAGCAGCGGAATAATAAAGGATTACAGTGAAATCGTAAAATGTTAACAGACACTACAAAATCAGTATTGTTTGAAAAGACATAATTTCAACACAAGCCTCGGACAAGTATCTATATGCAAGCCAGACTCCTTAATGCACCCCCGTGCGCATCCTAGCTTGTAATCCATTAGTTACCTGAGAATACATGCGAAAAGTGTCAACTATAAAGTTGGTGAGTTCACAGGTTTAGACAGACAAAAATAGTAAACAGACATATACTGGGTATGTTAAGTTGTTTGTTGGATGCTAGGATCCGTGAGTGTGTCAGTTCATCTTACCTAAACTCGACTGTTTTTGTTTGCCTCCCCGGGTCATCGATGAACCCGGCAATCAACATCGATATTACACTCGTTATGACCTCCAGTCAACATTGGTGTCGAGTGGGGCTAGTCAAACCCAGTAGTACTACGTAATAATGACTCGTTTGTTACACAACTAACAGTAAGGATACGCGAGGGCTTAATGCGATAATAGTTACACTCAAAAATGGTTTTACAACATACCAATCATATATCTAAAATAGTTGCATTGTAATCTCACCCCAAAAGTTCAGTAAAACAGTTAAAGAGTAATAGTGGGGCTGTAAACTCACCTGAGTTTAGCAGGGTATGTTCCTACGAGAATAGAGTAGCTCACCGACTAGCAGTTACCTATATCACATAGGTGTTATAAGTTTGTGTTCACATTCGTATAGGTCTCACAGGACCGTGTTCGTGTCCAAACAACTCCAAGTTGTTATGTGGTTCGTGTTGACCGTGCTTGACCTAACGACCCGTTGGTGAGGGTTTTAGTTCAAGTGCTCGTGTAACGTGCGATATAGTGCCGTGTGAAGTGTGCGGATTCTAAAATCACATCCGTGAGGTAACTTACTATTCATAGTAAGTTCCTATTTTAAGAAAGTTCCCAAATCAAGCAAGTCATGCAAGAAATCACTTTCCGATTATTCTATCATGCATATTTAACCTAAATGAGCATGTTATCACATAGCACTTAGTCA
Organism: Mikania micrantha; assembly: GCA_009363875.1. Taxonomy (NCBI): domain Eukaryota; kingdom Viridiplantae; phylum Streptophyta; class Magnoliopsida; order Asterales; family Asteraceae; genus Mikania; species Mikania micrantha. Next base: position 39,668,241 of record CM018685.1, read on the forward strand.
CACATAGTCGATTATGCACTTTTTGCATATAAAAGTTACTATTTATACAAAGTTCACATAACACGTTATTTTGCTCATCAATAATCCTTTCTAACCTGATCTTAAGAGTCTTGACATTATCATGGTAACTCAACTTAACCAAAACGAGATATTATGAACAAGTCTCACGAACAAAGTTTCCATTTATGGAAACTTGTAACAAAGCTCTAATACCACTTGTTGGATCGGGTTATGTATCAAACACAACACTTATCACAAATTATCTTCTACAAAGTTGATAGTTGCGGAAATTCTATCAACTTAGTTTGTAAAACAGTTTGAAACACAATACAAAAGGCAATTATAAAATCAAGGTCTAAGTATATTGTATTCAACTGTTGAGATTACAATACAATGCTCAAGCATACATCGGTGTGGTTCTAACTAACAAGTGAACTTATTTATACTAAGAACTACAGCTGTATCATCGTAGGAATACAAGACTGGACAAAACACCAGAATCAAACTAATGCTTAAACTAGTATCTGTTATGGACTTGACAGGCAAAACCATATTAATTACAATTAATATAATAGACTCCATTGACTTTTACAATAAATGCCTAGACTACAAAATGAATTAATGTAAAGGTATCCCTGTAATTCTGACAAATCTTCTGAGCTACTGACTTTCATAAGAATATCTTCTATATTAGTCTTCGGAAGAGAAAGCAGCTCTAAATATATCTACAAGTGTATGGAATATGTCAGAAGTAAGTCTTCAGAAGTCTATGTACAATGAAACTGCTGAGATGGTTGTCGGAAGCTTTTGATCATCGGAAGCTCTTGGTCATCGAAAGCTTTGAAGTTATAATTCATTTAAGTGTTGAGCTTCTGATAGTTGAAGAAGTCTTCGGAAGCTTTTCTTGTATAAACGTTCGGTAGGAAGAAGTTAACCTTCAGAAGAAATGTTTCTTCTGAGGGTTAATTTCTTCCTTCCGAAGGCTGTTTGACTGTACATGAGGAAATATATACAAGTACTTAGAAAGTTTTGGAGAGCACTAGCCTTTATGATTTTACAGTCTCCCCTAGGCTAATGCTTCCAAAACTTCTTATCTTTCTCCTCTCAGAACCTTTGCTCTTGCTTTAGCCCATTTGCTGGCTATTCTCCCATCAGCTCCATTATCTGGATTATGAAGAGGGAGTCTTTCAAGATCATAGACAAATGGTTCTACTATGATCATTAATTTGAAGAGATCCAGCACCATTATTCCTCCATTTATTTTAGTGAGGGTGAAAATATTCTATTGTGCATTGAAGCTCCACCCTACTAAAGGAACATATGCTCTAATGGGCTCTGAATCTCTACTGGACTCTGAATCAGACTCTGATTCAGAGGTGCTAACAATTCTCTTTCTTCTTCTAGCCACGGTCTTTCTTCTTTTAGCCACGGTCTTTCTTCTTTTCTTCTTGGGTTGTACTGTGACCATGGCTAGATCCCTCTAATCTCTGGCCTCTTGAGCTTCCTCATTGGAGCCTACTACTGCATCTGTTCCTACAGTGGGCTCAATATCCTCAGCCTCTCTCCTCTCATCAGCCCTTGGTTGTTACTCAGGATCAGGATCTTTAAAAAAACAAAAAATAATAAGCTAGGTTTATATTTGTTTAAGTATTTAATGATGCTTGACGGAAACAGTTAAGCCCATATAGAAATTTTAACTTATTAACCATACTTAAAAATAACCTACTTAAAATTAACCTAATTATTAACCCACTTAAAATTAACCTAATAATATAAAAAAAGGTCAAAATTGAATTCATATGCAAATTAACCTCAAACAAAACTCACGTATCATTCACGCAAGCCAAATTCAAGTCTCAATCTGGAAGCACAAATCGATCAGGTGCTGAAGAAAAGCTGGGCAATTCTTCAAATTCTCATACAAATCACATGTCATTCGCCAGCTAGCACTCATTGGGATCAATGATTGAGAATTTTTGGGCTTCCAATTCTCATTAGAATTCGATTGCAGCCAACCAGCACCCACGTACGTACACTTCGATCTTGACATCATTGTAAACTGAATACAACCAGCACCTTGAAGCGAATTTGCTTGTTCTATGCTAAACTATTAATCAATTTCCCACAATCAAAATTGATTATTTGATACATATATATTGAAAGAAATTGAATAGGCTATTGATACATGTTAGCTTGCTATACATTGTATTTGTTAAATATGTATATGGATATGTTCTGATCCATCTTGTAGGTTGTATTACTTTGTTTGCTACTCTATTGTTCCAGCATATTACTTCATATTTGAAATTGAATTGACTGTTAAACTAGCTTTCTTGAAGTGTATAGTTATTTGATTCTTAATTACTTAAGGTCACACCTTAATTAGTTTAATTACTATTGTATATGAATGAAACTGATGTGTTAATTCCTATATTATATTTTCTTTTCTTTTAGTTGCTATTTTTTTTACCACGTGCTTTTAAATGGGAATGATAATCATGTTGTTTCTTGAATGTTAGTATTAGCATCCCGGTACAAGAGAGATGGGAAATGCTAGAGATTGGATGTATTTACCTAGGTGTTTACCTGAGTTTGAAGCCGGAGTCATTGAATTCCTTAATGCTTCATTCTCTAAAGCTGCAAAAGGAGGTCTAATATGTTGTCCTTGCAAACGATGTATGAACCGTTATTGGTATCGGAGAGATGAAGTATTTGACCATTTAAAAGGATATAGAGTTTTAGAAAACTACTATGTGTGGGTTTTCCATGGGGAAAATCCCTCACAAATAAGAATGGAAACCACCATTGCAGACAAAGAAAGAGCTTGTATGCATGAAAATTTTGATGAGTTATTGCGTGATAGGTTTAGGAATACTGTAGAGGAGACATGTACAATACAAGAAGGTTTAAATGAGGCTAAAACATTTTATAATCTACTAGAAGATGGAAAGCAAGATTTGTTCCCTAGGTGTAAAAACTTTTCGAAACTATCATTCATCCCCAGGCTTTTTCTCTACAAGACGTTACATGGGCTTAGTAACGTTGCATTTAATGAGCTCTAGCAACTTTTACAAGAAATGATTCCAGAGGCAAAACTTCCAGCTAGTTTTTCTCAAGCAAAAATTTTTTTAAAGGATTTAGGGCTTAGTTATGACAAGATTCCTGCATGTCCAAATGATTGTATCTTATATTGGAAAGAGCATGAACATGTTGATGTCTGCCACATTTGCCACACGTCTAAGTGGAAACAACTAAACGACATACAAGGAAGCAAGCATAATCATCAGCAATATTCAAAGATTCTGGTAAAGTGATGTGGTATTTTCCTTTAAAACCGAGGCTACAAAGACCGTTTATGTGTTCAGTAACTGCTAAATATATGACATGGCATGACGAAGGACGTCCCAAAGATGGAAATTTACGACATCCTCCAGACGGGCAAAGCTGGAAGGAATTTGATTCCTTGTACCCTCATTTTGCAAAGGAAACTAGAAATGTAAGGTTAGGGTTGTGAAGTGATGGGTTTAATCCGTTTAGAACAATGAACATCTCTCATAGCACTTGGCCCGTGGTGTTGGATAAATACAATTTGCCTCTGTGGAGGTCGTTAAAACCTGATTATTTTATGTTGTCTTTGTTAATTCCTAGACCTGAATCACCAGGTAATAACATAGATGTTTATTTACAGCCTTTAATTGAGGAGCTTAAATAATTTTGGATAATTGGGTTAGAGACATATGACAAATCTAAAGGTTAGACCTTTAAGATGTATGCAGCCTTAACATGGACAATTAGTGATTTTCCTGGGTATTCAATGTTGTCAAGGTAGAAAACAAAGGGAAAATTTGCATGTCCAAGTTGCAATCATGAAACTAGTTCATTGTACTTAGAGCATAGTAAGAAAACATGCTATATGGATCACCGGAGATTTTTGGATGCTCAGCACCCATGGCGACGTATTAAGAGGCTTTTAATGGCAAGATTGAGAAGAGGCTTTTCTCCAAAACCCTTATCTAGCATTGAAGCTTTAAGGGATTTGTCTTGTTTTAATAATATTTTTGGAAAGACTCAAAAAAAATAATAATAGCACCTGCCCATGGAAGAAAAGGTTGATATTTTTTTGACTTGTCGTATTGGCAATTCAATACATGTCGACATAATCTTGACATGATGCACATGGAAAAAAATATATGTGATAACGTGATAGGGACTTTGTTGGATATAAGTGGGAAGTCAAAGGATCATGTAAAAGCTCAGTTTGACATTTTAGAACTCGGCGTCAAAGAAAGGCTTCAACCAGAGCTTTCTGATAACGGTAAGCATGTTATCATCCACAATGCATGTTTTTCACTGTCTTCAAAGGCGAATGGAATTTTTTGTCGTGTTTTAAAGGAAACAAAATTACCTTATGGTTGTGCCTCAAATATTTCACGGTGTGTTCATTCTTCAGTAGGTAATGAACACCTACTTGATATCTCACAAAATTACTTTGGTCAAATATTTCGAAGTTTATGTAGTAAGGTAATTAAGTTTAAGGAACTTGACCGGTTACAATTAGAAATTACCAAAACATTGTGTGAGCTTGAGAAAATATTCTTGCCAACGTTTTTTTGACATAATGGTGCATTTATCTATCCACTTAGCAAATGAAGTTAGGCGTGGAGGGCCGGTTCGATCAATACAGGTGGATGTTTTTTATGGAAAGATACTTATGCAAGTTGAAGTCATATGTGCGAAACAAGAGCCGACCGAAGGGATCCATAGCAGAAGGCTATTTGATTAAGTATGTTTGACTTTTTGCTCACGTTATACTCATGGAGCAAATCCAAGAATAAATAAGGGTCTAGGAGATTTCGATGATTTGGAAGGAGAAAATCAAACGGGTGGACCAATATTTGTTAATGGCGGTCATCCTTTGGGAGGTAGAAAACGAAGACAAGGAAAGATTTACACTTTAGATGATAAGTTAAAGGAACAAGCACATCGTTATGCTTTGTTCAATTCAGATTGTGCACAAGTTGATGAGTATATCAAGTAGGTGTTCAATTAATGACCTTTCTTTCTTTCTTTCAAGTTGATGAGTATATCAAGTAGATAATTTATATGTCTATATAAATTATTTCATGTTTGTGTTATTTTTTGTCTAAATGATGTTGCAGTGAGCATGAAGCTTATATTGACAATCAACAACGAAAAAGTCGATGGGAACGTGCACAAAACTATAGTCATGAGTTTGCGAGTTGGTTAAAAGAAAAGGGCATACGTACAAATGTTCCGGATCATATTATTTGGCTTTCTAAGGGACCTAGTCCCACATCAAGGAGATACCAAGGGTATTATGCCAATGGGTATAGGTTTCACACCAAATCACAAGATGATAAATGCCCTACTCAAAATATTGGTGTTTCAATTACATCTTTAACTCCTAGTTTTGCAAGTTCTTGTGACAAAAATCCGGCAGTTGGTAATGTTGACTATTATTATAAAATTTTGGACATAATTGAACTTGATAATTGGTCAAAGTTTAAATTTGTATTATTTCATTGTGATTTTTGTAAAATTTTGGACATCATTGAACTTGATAATTGAACTCCTAGTTATCATGCGTTAATTTGAATGAGTTTTGCTATTCACATGATCCTTTTGTCATGCCTTCTCAAGTGAAACAGGCGTTCTATGTAGCAGACCCTATTGAAGATGGTTTGCATTATGTTATCAAGATGGTTCAAAGAGATATCTATGAATTTGAAGAAAATGATGAAATTAATGGTGACTCCTATTGGTGTGAGCCTAATGAAGATAGTTTAGGTCATCTTGCGCAAGATAGTATCCAAGAGATTCAATTATCAAGAAAAGATATCCCTCCTCTTATAGTTGATGCAAGTACAAATTTACATGCCATGGATGTACTTGATAGTGAGAGTTGCGATTATTCTGATCATGATGATAAACTATGGGATTGGATGACGGTCGATAATGATGATGCTGATTGAGTTAGCTGGTATGATTACATGTTTTGACCCAAAACAATTTGTAACATCAAGTGCCAGATCGTCCGGCAAGTCCGTAAGGTATGTGTACTTTCACTTTATACTATGTGTAAATACATGATCGTATTATCAGAATTCAAAATACAATACACAGTTGTACGTATTTTAGTGCAAACTTAAATACAACAAGTACAACATACATTCGAAGCAATAGTTGTGCGTGTTTAAGTGAAAACTTAAATACAGTTAACACAACAAATCACGAGAAACAACAGTTTACAAGTGAACAACGAAAACAAATCGGTTGCGATCTGATGGCCACAGATGACAAGAACCAGATGGCCGACGAATCAGTACAAGAAAAATGTGAAAACATGATGTTTAGTTGAGTCCGACAGTGAGGAAACACAATTTAAACACAAATACAGTGTTATTTCAGAATAACAAACTAACAGTGTGTTTGCGTGGGTGACGATCCACACAAACATATCTGTGAGTTTGGAGTTCTGAAATAATGACTGAAAGTAGAAAACAAAAGTCAGAAAGCAAAACCATCGTCGTATTCGTTTGGGTGACGATTCAAACGAATTACGCGCGAAAGTGACGCGATCTGACGAAACGAAACGAAAACACGACACGAACGAAAAAAAATTTAATAAAATAAAATAAATAACATTTTACAATTTTGAAACTCATCAAAATAATTAAATTAGCTTCTTGAATTTATTCCATTTAAATTACGCGTAATTTTCAGGAAACGTAACGAAAACGCGAACCGAGCAACGAAAACGAACCCGAACTCGCTCGGGGTATAAATACCCTTAAATGAGTTCAAACCACTCATTTTCACTTCATCTTCTCCACCAAAATCCCAAATCCCGGTTTTGAAAAACCCTCCCCACTCTCCACTTTCTCTCTTCCATAACTTCTTCATTTCTCCACCAAATCACTCCATTCTTGAACCTACTTGAAGCTCTCATCATCCTCTACACAAGAGTACAAAGAATCGCCTCTAAAAGTCCCTGAATCGAGGTAAAAATCGAGGTCAAAGTTGCGAAAATTAGGGTTTTCACCCTTTGTTCTTGCCTCTTAACCCTAGCCGGCTCACACCCTTCTACTTGAGCCATATGGCCACGAGGACCATCTCTAACCTGCACACACCTTCGAAACCACCAAGGTAAGGGATGGCCTGAGTTGGCCTAGCTGCGGCCGAACCAAGGCCCAGCTGGCCGAAGGAACTAGGCCGAATGGCCTCCTGCCCAGTCACTCATTCGGCAGCTTTCTCTTTCGCTGGCCACCTTTCATTTGGAGCCTCCCTTCGCCAAGCCTCATGCGGCCAACATTCATTCGGGGCCTGCACATTCGGCCTCAACTCATTCGGCAGTCAACTCCTTCGGCCACCCAGTCATTCGGTGCCATGTTCATGCGGGCCTCCCTTTCATTTGGTGCCACCCATTCGCCCAAAAAGCCAGCCACTTTCATTCGGCCTAGGGCCAAGAGAAAATTCGGGTGGCCCTCCTTTTTCTGCTGAATCAAGTACTTCCAGGCCACCTCCTAGCCGAGAAGGTCTCATGTGGCCAGCCAGCATCCAACCTCGTTTCTTTTGGACCCATTCAGTGATCTAGGCCCAACATCATAGCTAGAAGCCAGGTCACACCCATGGGCCCAGAATTCATGCTTCGGCCCAAGGGTTTTTCGACCAACAGGCTGCCCAAAACCAAGGTTATGGACCAATAACCAGTTCAGGCCCAGTTCGGTTGGCCCAGTATTGGCCCAACATCCTACTGTCTTGGCCCAAAAGTATTTCGGCCCAGACCTTCTGTTTCAGCCCAGTAGCCTTAGTAGGCCCAGGGTGGTTGACCAAAAATCTTGTTTCGGCCTAGATCCATTAGGTGGCCCAAGGACTAATTTGGCCCACACTCGATTTCAGCCCAAAAGAACCAGGCCCAGTTTGGCCCAAGACCTATTTTGCTTCGCGCCTTGATGAAATCCATGGGGCCCAGCAAATTCAGCCCGAGGCCCACAGAAATTGACCCCAAGGCCTACTTTTAAGGCACTTGTCCTAACTTTGGGGCCACTTTGCAAATGACTTGGCCAATAGCCTACTTCTGGCCCAATTATGGTTCCTACAACCCATTGTAACTTTAGGCCCAACAATTCTTGCCTGGGCCCACCTCTGGCCCAACAATACCCTCGCGGCCCAATAGAGGCCCACAAGGCCACTTGATTACTAGGCCTTGTAACACTTGGCCGGGCCCTTGTATTTCAACAGTCCATATCATCGGCCCACACATTCCAAATAGGCCTAACAACTCTCAATCGTTCAAGACTATTCCAAGGCCCATAGGTTTGGGCCCAAGGCCCAACTTGTTACACGGAGGCCCAACAAGTAACTTGGTCACATTGTTCGGTCCACATTCCATTTTAGGCCCACATGAGTTTAATACATTTCATAAGATCAAAACAATATATGTCAAAAGAATGTTTGTTTAATTAATTCATAATTATGCAATAAATGTTCAAAATGTACAAGAGCAACAAAGTGAAATTGGAAAATAAGCACTAAGTCTTTTATCAAAGCAAAGGGCTTATAACTAATGACAAGATGTGCAAATTTCAAGAATAAATCAAGTTCAAATCTACAAGATGATAACTTATAATGTTATTGACTTAAATCAAATATACGGGACCGAACGGGAATCATGACCAAGTCTTACGCGTGTTAGCCAACTTTAGGGCTAACACCTACACATACACACACAAAACCCTACAAACTTATACTTACAAGTTACAACAACGTGAAATCAATACAGGATCGTGAAAACACACCAACAATTACAATCAAGAGTGCGTGCATTCTCATTTAGGTCAAGTCAAACCCAACTGCTACAAGGTGAGTTCATATGCCCCATTTTCCTTAATCTTAAATGATTTTCAACTCTCGGGGCTGAGAAACATGCTTTACTTTTACTTATTTAAAATTTTTGCTTACATATTGTTTATAATTTGATTAATTGATATTAAATTGCTTATTATCATAAATCATTGTATGCATGCTTGTATGATTACACGATGACAATAAAAGATAAAATGATGATGATAATACAATATCATAGCTCATTATCACAATAGAATAACATAGTTGTAGGATTAACTCTTACAACACTTAGTTATTCTTACAAGAAATGACATAGAAACAATTTCAAAGAAACATGATGACACGAGTACAAGAATACACATAAGAATGATATGAAGATAATACATCTTCATTACATCATTCGATACAAGAATCAAGTAAGTGTAATAAGACTTGTTCTTATAACACTTAGCTTCGCAATTCAATACATATTACAAGAGAACAAGGAACAAAGAATGATAATCATGATAACGTAACTTCATGATAACAATATCATTCTCTCAAACGATTAACATAATATAATAAGACAAGTTCTTATTTAACTTTGTTAATATCATGGAAATTACATGTTACAAGGAATACAATAATACAAGTGGATACAATTACAATTAGTTACTGTTGACCTGTTAGTATTATATCACTTCAATCATGTGCCAATTTGTTCAAAGATCATGTAAGACCCTATAATTCGCTGACCAGTTAGTTTGACGTGACTAAACCGACGATAGCATGGTGATACCATAGGTTTGACAAACCTCTAGCTTGTAGGGCTAGTATGTTGATCGTATTGATTCATTGGCCGGTAACGTATGACCGGTGACAGGGCGACCTCAAGCCAGGTTCTGGTAAGCGACACATGGTGATATTAATCTGCAGTAATAAGTAATTAATCCAACGGGATCCTATTGATTAGTAGGTTGAGGAATTGATCTTACCTCATGTTTCACTACTAGTAATAGCTTTCGTTAAGGACGCGATACATATAAAGTGGTAGAGGTAAATCGGATGCATTGTACTCTGATTATGTGAAGATTACAATGGATTCCTTTTAGGCTCTATGCCCTATGGTTCAAGAACGAATGACAATTGGTTAACTAACACTCTTATTACATAAAAGTGAATAACAGTTAACCCCACAAGTAATAGAATAATACAAGGATCAGATTTAATTAATCTAAACTCCTTAATTCATCGAGGGTCTATCAATACTTCGGTTTGACAACTAAACCCCTCTTAATATATTATTCTACATATGATTACACATCGGACAAGTTGAATAATTGGGAAATGGATATCTTTAGTTGTATCGCAAGTGGTGTGGAACTTGGCTGAGTATGTGATGGGATAGCGTCTGGGCTTGACCCTTTCGTGATTCCCTATATATAAGCATACTTAATCAGGTGATCCACTACTTGTACATATAACTAAGGAGAGGCCATTGGGTGGAACAGGTGAATCAAGTATTACAATTAACAAGTATGACATTGTGGATGTGTGTATGATCAATTCAATGATTTCAACTACTAAACTTATGAACTCACCAACCTAGTGTTGACTTTGTTTAAATGCATGTTTTCTCAGGTGACGGACAGGTGTAGGTACATATATGCAAGTACTAAGCTAGTGGACTTTTAGAAGACCTAGCTTGCTTTTGATTGCATACTTTTGGATGACAAACAGTGAATCACTTTTGTATATCTTGTACAGATACAAGACATAAACTCATTGATTCTTTTTGATTAGATTTACTTAGTTAAATTATGATGTACAATGTAATTTAACTTTGTAATTCTATTTCATGTCATGTTAGCATTTCTCATTTATATCTCATGTGCTATGTAAACAATCTGATCAATTGATTATCACCCAAAGATATCGCGCCCCGGAAACCTTCCGCCCGACGGGAAAACACGATCCGTTCCCGCCGGCCTGGGGTGTGACAGAATTTTTATATATTAATAGGTATGTGTGTGTTATGAAGTGTGTGGTATATGTGTTTATTCAAATGTGTGTGTGCGTGCAGTCTGTGTATGAGTGATGTGTATATGTATGTACCTGATTGTGTGTGTGCTATGTGTATGTGCAGTGTGTATGTGTGTGCGTTTATGCAGTGTGTGTATACAGAAAATGGGTGCAGTGTGTGTATGTGTGTGTGTTTTGTATATACAGTATGTGTGTATAGATGTGTAGTGTGTATAGATGTGCAGTGTGTGTCTAGGTATGCAACGTGTGTCTAGGTGTGCAGAACTAACTCCCTCTCCTCCCCATTTGTTAAAATAAAAGAAATCTATATGATGTTAATGCAGTCTTTTATTTAACTAATTTTACACTTATATGAGACATATGCAAATTTTGAATTTGTTTTAGAAACTAAGTGCTAACTATTATGGTGTCACACCAACAATATAAGAGCATTATATGCAACAATATCAAGTAATTTTTTAAAATTTATTGTTGGGTCAAGACTTTGTTTACGTTTATGTTATATGCAAATAAGTTGCAGTGTATATGTATTTATACGTACATACCTATAATCAAACCTTTTACATTTCATTTTTCATCCGAATCTAATTTTTGTTTATAATACCAAATGCAGGACAGAGATGAATTCGAAGGACGTGTGTAAGTTGAGAATTGAGACGGATACAAAACAAGAATAGTTGAAAATGAATTTAATGGATTTCAAAAACTTGTAATTTTTATTGTTTAGTGATTGTTTGAGTTAAATTAATGCAATTTATTTGGTGTGCAAATTGTATTGTTTTTTTTTTCTTCATATAATGGGTCAACTCACATATTGGTTAAACTCACATAATAGGTCAACTGGTCATGTTACGTGTGATGCATAAAACTTTATGATGGGGAGATGGGTCATATTAATGCAAAAAAAAAAAAAAAAAAAACTCATTTGCATAATAGGCGAACTGGTCATCATACTTTTGTGCATAAAACTTTGTAGCAGGTCAATTCGTCAAGTTAATGCTATGTAAAATGACAATGGATATGTATAAGGGTAGGAAGGTTTGGGCTTATACAAACTACCTACTTTGGACAAATGGAAGTCTTTTGGTTATCCTAAGGATTCTCTTAAATGCAGCAGTGTGTTTTAATTTACAGTATATTCACAGAATCTATGTATATGTGTGCAGATTATGTATGCATGAAGTGTGTCTATGTCTGCTGTGTATATTTGTGCAGCTATCTGATCATATGTATTGTTATGAAAATAATCAGCTTTACATCCAGCTCTCATTTTTGTTTTAAGAATGAGTTACGAGGTGTGTATGTGCAGAATATGTGTTGTGTGTGTATGAGCAGGTTATGTGTAGTGTGTGCAGGGGCAGTTTCATGTGCAGTGTGTGAATGTGTGCAGAACATGTTCAGTGTGTGCAGAACAAGTGTGTTGTGTGTCTATGTGTGCAGAATATGTGTAGTGTGTGTATGTGATGTATTTGTGTGCAGTTTTTGGATGTGTGCAGACTAAAGAATGGCATTTCACATTATTGGTCAACCTTTAACTAGACTTTTAGGCATAAAACTTGATAATGGGTCAAAAAGTCAAAGTTAGTGTGTTATAGGTGTTGATAGTGACGAACCAATCGGTCAATATAATTTTACACATACAACCTAGCGATCATGGGATATTTGATGCTTAAAACTAGGAATGGGTAAATGGTCAAATCTTGTTTTCAATTGATTAACTGTTCTGACAGTCGTATATAACTGCCAAATAGTCAATATTTCGTTGGTGCAGAATGTATGCAGCGTGTGTATGTGTGATGTGTTTATTTAATCTGCAGTTTGCATGTATATACAGTGGGTTTTTTTCTCTAATTTATTTTTATTGTTCTATGCAGCCTATGTTGACATTTTTTTAGCAGAACCAACTTTTTTTTATTGCTAGGTATTTGTATGTTATGATGTGTGCAGTATGTGTTTGTATTCCGGTGTGTGTACTTATGTATGCAGTGTGAGTGATTATGTATGCAGTGTGTTTACTTAATGTAAAATAATTAACAATTAACATTATGGATCAATGGTCACACTACTTTTGGTGTATAAAACTTGCTATGAGCCAATGCTTCAAATAAATACAATCAAAAATACCGGTTCAAATAATGGTCAACTGGTCAGCTTTGACCCACACCAATTTTTACAACAGGTATGTGTGTATATGTCTGCAGAATACATATTCAGCCCCATTAGCATAAGCACACGACAGCAGCCCCACAAGGCCTCCTGATCAACCACCAGGACCACACTGCAGGCACCTAACATCCTGCCCAGGCCACGCAGTAGGCCACCAAGACCTCTTGCCATGCCAACCAGGCCTAGGTGCACCCCCTCATCCCTATAGTTCCTATCAATCCGAATCATACCAAGCACACACATCACAATCCCAGAAACAAAACATTTGGAACAAAACAAGGCAACCAAGGTTTGACCCAGTTTAATGTCAACATAGCAGCAACAATTGACACAATAATGAAGCATAGGGTGACCAAAAATAAAGACCCTATAACTACAACTAACTGGCAGGCCCTAGTAAGTCAAAGCAGTCCAAAGGTGGTCATAAGAAGTGCGTTTAGTTTTTTGTATGTGTGCAGAAAATGTTAACATATTCAATTGTCAAGAAATTATAGTTGACGCAAATAAAAAATTTACATGCCCATGAAAATGATGCTAACTGACTTACCAGGTATGATTATAAGTTTTAACTCAAATCATTTTTTTAATGTTACCTGATACAGTTACATGATTTGACCCAATCAAATTTCTTATTATTACAGGTATGTGTGTTATGATGTGTGGATTGTGTGTATTTGTGCAAAATATGCAGTGTGTTTTAATTGCATGTCTTTTCGCAGAGTGTGCGTGTCTTTTTAAAAGGTTGCTTTAGGGATAATGCAACTCTTTAAAGGTCTAATGCAACATTTTAGTGGGGTTGCATTAGCTTCATTTTGTTGTAGTGAAAATCTAGAAACATCATTTAATACATATCAATCTTTCAACAATTACAAACATGTTAATTAAACACGTAATAACAAGAAATTAGTTTTTTTTTTAACGGCAACAAGAAATTAGTTATAAGCTAATTTTTTCATAGATTCATCCGTTTGTTTTTTTTATTCAATCAACGCTCTTGTTCTCATTCTATTTCCATTTGTTCCAACCAATTTTCCAAGTTTTGTCAAGCTTTTAATTTTTTTCTTACTCGCACTGAACACGTTTTACCTATAATATGTTAAAAGACATAGTTAATACACGTTTCATACTTTATAAACTTATGTGTTATAACCATCATCACTCAATTAAAACAGCTTAAACCCAAATGCACTTTATGAAACTAAAACAAATCAACTTACATATTACCTTTATATTCAAAAAAAAGGGCTAATGAACACAAAACTTTTCTATGTTTTTAGTTTGGCCACACCATATTATCATCACTTTTCAGTTTTACACAACTAAAACCCAAAGGAAAAACACACGCATCATCCATTCTCTGCAAATCCTGTAGGGCATACATCTGGCAAAGGCTACGGCGGCAATAGCGGCAGCGGCTATGGTGGTCTACATGGTGCTGGGATAGAATCGGCTCCCTAGGAGTCTCAATATGGTGGAGGCTTCCAAGGCTCTAACAGCAGCTGCGTGGCAGCTAGGGTTTAGCCGCGTAATTCGGCGACTCTAATATGGTGGAGGCATGCGAGGCTCCATGCACCAGAACCTGCGTGGCGGCTAGGGTTTAGTTTTCGTTAAATTTGTGTACCAATCACTTTGATTACCACCTGTTTTAGTTTTCGTTAATTTCATAAAATGATTAACTGTATTGTAACCTAATTAATCAATGTTGATGCTGCGATATGATTGCGTATAAAAAGTTCAATGTTGAAACCATAGGCGATTGATCAGCGAACACTTCTTTTGTTCCAGAAATGTTGTTGTTAGAAAGTGAAAATTTTTAGCTTTATGCGGCTATTTCATTGTATTCCTTTTGAATGTTTAAAATTACAACTTGTATAATTAACTGCTGCATTGGGAGATGATCTTGGATTTTTGAAGGTGATGCCACGACTACTATCATACCCCCTGTTCTTTTGCTTTATCTTTCAGGTATGAACTAGATTTCCGAAGACAATGCCACCTCATAACAAAGTCTTCTTGGACGTCTTGGATTTTTGAAGATGATGCCACGACTACCACCATAGCTACTGTTCGTTTGCTTTGTCTTTCATATGGTTAGGCCACAAGGAGTGGTACCACTTTTCCCCACTTTTCCCCGTTGCCACATCAGCGCCACATCAGCTTTCCCCACTTTTCCCCACTTTTCCCCATTTTACACGGTGTCGTCCCACTTTTCCCCACTTTTCCCCATTTTCAAATCTTATTTTTAATTAATTATTTTAACAATAAATATAATAAAATTAAAAAAAGATTCATTAAATTTAAAATAAAAAAAAAAGAATTCAAAAAAAAAATACAACTAAAAAAAAATACAACAAAAAAAAAAATACAACAAAAAAAAAAAAGAGTACAACCTAAAAAATTAAATTAAAAACCTAGAAAGGGCAATGCCATCCCCAACGAGCAGCAATTTCTCGTTTACGATCGAGAATCAGTTGTAGCATTGGTTCTTGATAAATTGAGTGGTCTTTCATCATAAACTCTAAATCTACAGCCTTTTGCTGCTCGTCTAAAGCCTGTTGTTGTCGTCGCATTAATGCAACTCGGGCTTCTTTCTCCTCTTGCAAAACACGGAGTTTTTCAGCTCGATGGCGTTCTCTTTTTTCGTTGTCCTCTTTGTTCAACGAGTTGAATTCCGCCATTTGTTGAATTAATAAATCGTCATTTGTGGAGGAGGACGCGGCCGATCTTTTGCCCTTTCTTGTTGGCCTATCCGGTTCATAATAAATGCGTGGGCCATCACGATCAAGGTTGATGTTGATGTCTTCGTCATCATCATCAAGGTTGAGGTCGATGTGGGGGTTCGCACTACCCATGGACTCATTTGGCTTCGGCCTTTTTGTTGTAGATTGTGATTCACAACCTACTGGTGGAATGTCGCACCATAAAGGGCTATAGCGGACCACATCCCACGCTTGGATGTGATCGAATCCCTTTGACTTGACCAAGGTTTTGTAATTTTTCATGGCCGTTTTCAAAACCTGTTCGTCCCCTTCACCGCTTTTGCGATTCATGGAACACTGTTGGTAAAAACCATTCCATTTCTTCATGGAAGCGTTTATATCGTTCCATTTGGAATAGATTTGATCAACAGTCCTCGACCTGTCCTTCACGAGATGGTGAAAATGTTCGGTTACCTACATATAACGAAAATAAATTTAAGCATCAACCGTTACTTTTTTTGTTAACTTAAATAATGTTAAAAAATACCTTTTTATAAAAACCATCCCGTTTTTGCGCATTACCAACATCGGGATTTTCAGAAATAGTTAGCCAAGCTCTGGCCAACGCAACCTCCTCTTCATCGGACCAACGCTTGGGCGGTGCTTTCTTTCCAACTGGTTTCTTTCCCGGTCGCCTAACCGGTTCTTGTTCCTCTTCTTCTTCCGACTCGACTTGAACATGTTCGCTTGAATCCGAGTCGTCTTGATTATTGTCACGATAGTCTAAACATACAAAATAAAGTAGACTTAAAAAATAAACTTATAAAAATAAACAAAATAAAATAAAATATAAAAATAAACGTATAAAAAATACCTTGAAATGGAGATTGTTGTTGAAATGGAGATTGTTGTTGAAATGGAGATTGTTGTTGAAAATTTTGTTGCTCTTGTTGAATCGATTGCTCCCACCGGTTGAATTGTTGTTGAGTTCCCGGTGAATATTGCAAATATGGAGGCGGGTTCATTGGATCGTAGAAAAATGATGGTTGATTCGGAGATGGCATTTGTGGATGATACCCGGGTGTGTTGAACGGGTTCATTTGAGGCGTTTGAACATTTTTTTGTCGTGGTTTTCTAAATTTTTTGGTTGATGACCCACCACGTGATGATCCTCCTTCCATTTTAGTTGAAAATTTTATAAATTTTGGTGTATAATTTATAGAAGATGAGAGAAAAAAGTGTGATATTTTGGTTGGTTTTTGAGTTGTTTAAATAGAAAAAAAAATTGTTTTTTTTTTTTTTTTTTTTTTAAAATTGCCGTTGTACAACGGCTATATTTCTCCTTTCCCCTCTTCGGCTTGAATCGGGCAGTCCCCACCGAAACACCCCACCCCGAATCCGGGGGGGTGGTGTTCCCGTTTTTTCCCGGCCGGCAAAAGCCGTTCCCCGGCTTTCCCCACTTGCCACTCCGTGTGGCCTTATGGAAGCAAGGGGCAGCGGATATGTGGCCAATAAGCTTGGGTTTACATGAAGGGGCGATTACAGGTATAGTAATTTCATAAATACATGTTGATTTTCTATTTATAGCCATTGTCAAACAATGACTGTGATTGCTAGAAAACTGGTCTAAGTGTGTAATTCGACATCTTATAAGGTGTAGGTTCTCTTGCCAAAAACATCATTGCCGATGAAAAAAAAATACTAATTTTTTATGTTATTTTTATACCAAATTTGAATAGAGATTGCCCTAAATTTAAGTTTGATGAGAAATTGAAGGTATAGAGTTTGTGATGGTTGTGATTCGATGGTTGTTGGTGCTCTTTCAGTTTGTATGGAGCATCTCATGTGGCATTGATTAAGCATATTCAACCCTTACAAAAGGTTAATAAAGCTGACCGGTAATTTTATCTCTTGGGTTCTGTATTCCTTAAATTTTCTATTATTAATTTTCTAATTGCTGAAATTTACTTCTTGTATCAGCACTCGGCTTACAAAAGCTTATCAGCAGTGTTGTAAAAATCGCTAATCGCTATTCGGTCGGTGAGGTAGGGACTAGGGATTAATCGGAATTAATCGGATTGGAATTTTATATGTAATTTTCAAAATTATATACATATATAAAATTTTTTTATATATAAATTTTTAAATACCTACATATTTTAACCAACTAATTCATGAAAGCCCATAAATAATAAAAGTTTCAACCCAAAAAAATATAAAAGGCCCATAAATAAGAAACCCAACATAGCCCATAAGCAATAAATCATATCCCGATCGTTCTTCACTTCTTCGTCCCGCATTCCCGTTCTCGGTTAGGGCAAACACAGGCGACGATGATGCTCGATCTTGAGATTGTGTGCAGCGATTGTGAGCAGCAGGGGCGAATCGTGATGGAGTCTGCGTGCAGGTGAGTTTTCTTGGTCAATTGTGTGGTCGATCGTCGTTAGTAGGCGTGATTTTGGAGTCTGGATCGTTGAAAACCCCAATTTTGTTGTGCTTTGACCGATTTTTTACATTAAAAACGATTAATTTGATCGGCCGACTAGAGCCGATTAGGCCGACTAGGTCCGATTTTGACCGGCTAGGACCGACTACCGATTAATGGAGCGACTAGGCTAAAATTAATCGGCTAAGGGCCGATTACCGATTAATCTCGATTAATCGGCCTCCTAATCGCGATTTTTACAACACTGCTTATCAGACTGTAGCTATTATGTTTCATGTTTTAAAAGTTGTTAATTTTAATGAGTCTGTAAAGGTGGCTAATGAGGCCAATACTGTATTTCTTCTAATCTTTAAGAACTTGTAATGAATCACAAATCCTTAAATTAATAAGGTTTGGAAGCTCATAATAAGATTACTGAGAAGACATAGATGTATATTCCTTATAATATACTTCTACTCGATCCCGATAGTTCAAATCAAGCTATAAAGAGATATTCGGAGGTAATTTTAGGTTTTTTTATAAAGAACTCTCAAATCTTTCAAGCATAGTCTTTATTTGAAGCGTAAATATGAGCCCTTTTACTAAGAAAAATTTTGATTAGGTATGTTTTATCTGTAATGGGTCAAATGGGTGGAGTTTAATACATTAGCTAAAACAGAAATGGGTTGAAGATTGAAAAGTCATATTTTTGACTAAAACCTATATATTTTGGAAATAATATGACTTTTCAATCGCATATATGACACTTTTACTCAAAAAAATATAATTGTTAAACTTGTAGATTCAAGCTTCAGTGTCTCCACTTCGGAACACCAGGGGATTGCCTTGGCCCAAAGTCTACAAGAAGAAAGGAGATGATGACATCCTAGATTGGCTACAGGTTATATTTGGTTTTAAGGTTTGCCATTTGAAGGTTATTAGGAATATCCAATATATTATGTTGAATCTCAATATATTATGTTGAAGGTTTGCCATTTGAAGGTTTATTAGGAATATCCAATATAAGGAGTTTGAAGGTATGGAGTTTGTGATGATTTTTTTCCCTTGTGCACACATTATTGATCAGTTTGCTTATTTCATATTTTTAAACCCAAACTCTCTAGGATATCATTGGATGCCCTGTTTAGAGAGCGAATCAGTCAATGAATCAGATTATTGAAATAGTTACTGATGTGAAGAAGTATACTTGGTATAAAATAATTTTTTGAGACTTTTAAGCAAAAATCTATCAATTTTTTTGTAAAAAATAACCAAACAAATATACACGTATAACAACCAGGATTTATGCAATTAAAACACATAACAATGCTTGAAACTAGAAATGAAACTGAGAAAATGATTTCTTATATAGCTTCAGGTTATTGGGTATGGTTTGCATATTTACTAATCTTTTAAGCCTTACAAATTTCTGTTGGTTCTTGTTTTGTATTTTCCAGTTCTGTTGCGAGTAGAGATGCCAAAAACTGTTTAATTGAGCTTTTCGCCCTCTAAGGTGAGTTTATCTACAGGATTTGTTTACATTTTGTAAAGAATTTAGAATGTTATTTTTTACCGGTTTAACGCGCCGCATCGCGCGCGGGCATAAACCTAGTTATCATGAAAGGACATTAAATAAAAATGTAGTCTCTTACAAAAATTGAACTTTTTTTTGATTTTGTACCATTACTTTCAATCAAACAAAACATCTAGAAATTGTACTTCATTGCGTGCATACCTGTAAGCTACATTGTGCATACCTGGAGGCTGCAACAATTTCTTATAAGCAAACAAAAAATTCAATCATAGTGGGCAAATTATTCAATTAAAGGATGTAAGGAATATCGTGAAAGTAAGTTATATGTGCATACTACAACCATTATAAAAGTCCATAATTTAGGAAATGTATTAAAAAATAAAAAAAGAATCGCACCTGGACATTTTCTTAAGGCGTTCGAGTTTCTTAACGACCTGCATAATCATTATAACAATATCTATTGAATGAGGTGTTCGGAAATGGTCGAAGTAGTTGAATAGGAGGACCAAATAAGACAATGCAAGCAAAAGTTTAACAACCCTATTGCATTCAGATTTTCTAATAGCTCACAATCAAATTCATCACAATAATCAAATATAAAACTACCCTCTTTACGTCATATGCTCACTTTTTGACTTCACTTCTAAGTCTTTCACATAACATCTAGTTAGGCATTTTGGGAACTGCAAACAAGATCAACATTACATAACATGGTTGTAAAAATCCCCGACTAGGCTGATTAATCGTTAGTCCACTAAGGCTGATTAATCGTTAGTCTTTTGAGGCCGACTGGGCCCTACTATCCAAGTAGTTGGCTGAATAATCCCTAGTGCCCATCCCACCGACCGACTAGCGACTAGCGATTTATACAACATTAGTACATAACATAAGTTAGGATTAAAAAAACAACTACAAGTTTATCATCAACCCATCAAATTAAATCAATGAACTGTCAAGTATTAGCCCAGAAAATTTCCATCTTTCAAATTGACTCTTGATGATACCATTTGTTTCTTCCAAGTATTGGTTTCGTTAGTTCATAAACTTTTATGTAACACAGACTCCTTAATTCGTTCATTCTATAAGAAGCAAATTATATTTCCTTATCAAAATCAAAAAATCCCTAATTCGTGAACAAATCAATTAAAATCAAAGAGTAGATAGTTCGCACTCAAGAAACTTATAATATTGACTACAAACTCATTGATCGATGAGGATTATTCAAAGATCAAGTAAAATCAAAAACAGAACTGAGCATACCATCACATTTGACTAGGCGGTTGAAGCAAAAGATTGACCATGCGGTTCAAAGATTTGCAATATTTGTATCGTGATGGTTTTTTAGATTAATATTGGCATCGTGTTTGAAAAAATTACCACATAGCTTGCACTGAGCTTTGTTCGGACCGCTTGACATTTTAGTATTTTACATAAGTTGTAATTATTCCATATTTCCGAATTCCTTTTTGCATTAATAACCTCAACAACTTGAAGTTTAGATTGAGTACCACAACCAACTGAAGATTGAGCACTTGATGAGCCCATTGGTGAGTAGTTTTGCGTTTTGAGAGTTCAAAGAGCATTTTTGCATTTTGAGAGTTTAGAGAGCATTTGAGAAATGTGTGATTGAGCCTAAACAACCACTACGTATTCATACTAAACATTTAGGGGCAGCGGCCAAAATGAAAAAAAAAAAAACAAATAAATAAAAGGTCAAAAACTGCCCAAATGACTATTTAAAAAAAAGGTCAAAAACAAAACTAGTCATAAAATCGGTTTACAAACCAGTTTGGGAACTTGGTTTAAGAACAGCCGGTTCGGGTCCGTTTCCAAACTAGTTTTTTCACACCCCCACCTCTCATCACCTAAGATGATGTCATTGGTAGTTCTGAAAAGATTGCGAAAGCATAGTGGTGATGTCTCAGAGATGAGATGTGACTTACTTGATTCGGTATCACAACACACAGATTATCTTAAAATAAATACATTACAAGGTTCGTAATTACAACTAACATTACAATATATAAACTAAGTTTATTACACTATCTGATTTATTTAATTACAAGTATTTGAAGTGCATCCTCATCGCTGGTCACTGTCTCCCTGCAAAATGTTTGAGTTTGGAAAGATCAGCACAAAGCTGGTGAGATCGTAAAGTTCAAGTTCAACAATATGATATGATATGTAAGTTCTCAAAATGTTCAGTTCAAGATAACCATGGGACCCGTATCTAGTTCCTTTCAGACTACTCCGTTCTCGTTCTATAAAGATACTACCCGTCGGTAAATATCTTAGTGCCTCGTTGTCTTAATGTCTATCACTACATTAAGAAGTTCTGGAAACAAATAACAAACATTTACACCAAGGGGAGTTGCAAGCTCCCGGCAAATGGACTGCCAGCCGATAGTACTGTCATTGTTTTTTGTTCGGCCCCACATGGGTTCACTAGATACAGTTCAAGGAATGAGGACTTTTAAGTTCTGCGATAAAGTTTTGTTCTATAGGCAAAATCCCATGAAATCCACAAGTTCTCAACAAATCACATGTAATCATTCAGATAACAGTGATGCATATCATATGATCAAGAAAAGTTCCACAGTAATACCCCGTTGTTTATAAAACATTAAAAAGAAAAGGGGTTGTACGAAACTCACCTGAAGTCAGATGAGTAGTTAAATCACACGCAGATGATAAGGGTAGCTAAATTCTGCATTTGTTTATGTTAAATGAGTTATTTATGTTTTAACTTACTGATTAGATCTTCCTGAACGTTCAATGTCAGAGACATTGCTTTGAAAGTCATCAAACCGATATTAGGTTTTTAATTAATTAGTTTAATGTCATATCATACAATGTATGATAATGTAGGAACCTATACTGGTTCAGGTTCCTATCAAACAGTTGATGACACGTTTGATTAATCAGAATAATCTCAGATTAACCAAATAGCTAATGTTGTTGATTATAGTGCTAAAACAGTTTCCAGATGAATTTATGGCGTAGGAATGATCAATCCTTGATATTGATTACCCAAATATCATGAAATATCACAATGTGACATTAGAATAGGTTTAATAACCATGTTTAACATACTAATCTGACTGTTATCATAATCATCAGATAATCATTCTAGTGAGTATGTTAATGATTGTGATTAGATTAGTTTGAAACACTTGGATTTAACCTTGCATTTCAAAGATTAATCAAACTAATCACCTACATTGTCACAATCAAATGGTTTAATCCATTATAACCATTGTTATGATTTCATGAAAACCGGGCATTACAATGGATCAAAACAAGGATTTACCCGTTAAAACATCAAGTTCTTCATTTATAATCAATCCTAGCCATCATCTAGGCAATAATCAACAATCCTAACTATACCATTACGTTCAAAAACAAGATCTAATCAACCATTATCAAGCTAGAAGGTTAAAATGAACCGTTACCTAATCAGACGGATTTCTAAGTGTAGAACAACGATCAGGACTTGCAGAAACGTTCTTTGGTGCGATATGTGGGTTTAGAGGACTTCAAATCTGAGTTTTGGAGCTAAAAACATGTTCTTGTTCTTCTGGAAGCGAAGAGAAATCGAGAAGAAGAAAAAAATTATCGATTCGCATGAAAATCTGATTTTTGATCCTATCCACCAAACCGACCCTCGCCAGACGTACCGCCCCGCGTGGCCGCTTGGTCCGGGGCGTAGCGCGTGAGAAACCCCAAGTCCCAGATATTTCTTGACCCGCGCGTACCGCCTAGCGGAAGATGTTGGGTCTAGGCGTACCTCCTGGAACGTTTGACTTTGACATTTTTGTACTTTTCTTCGTTTTGTGATTCCGGACAATCCGGAACTCTGTTTCGCGCACGGTTTTCGCCTATGTTCACCATTTATCGCATACTTTCAACATGTAATAATTTCAATTGTTAAATCAACATGGATTTCAAGCACGACCAAATGTGCTTACCAAATGAGTTTTAACGGTAAAAACTCAAACTTATACCAAACCGGCGGTTCAGACCGGTTTGAAAACCATTTTTTTTCAAACTAGGACCACTTTGTGAACCCAAACCAACTTTTTTGTGAGAGTCTACAAAGCATACATCAATCCAACCTGGCGAAAATTAGGTTGTATGCGTATAGTTACAAACTAGTTAATCGAAACCAATCACACTATAACTCCACTATGATGAGGAAGTATTTAGCCCTCAAGCATTTCTTTCTTGAAGAAAAAGCTCGATCTACAACTGTAGTTTTTAGCAAGCAGGAACCCTAAATTACGGATCAGGACAATTGCAAAAAGAGAAAAGATCATATTATAGGTACTACCAAATCAATGAAAAATCGATAAAAGAGATCTATGATGGCCGAGTTGTGGTTAAGACAGTGGAGATCAACGACACATCAGAGAAAATAACTGTTGACACAAAGTCTAAAAGAAAAGGGAACTACTATTCATTTGCCAGTGTTCTTTTAATGTGTACTAACACATATATATACAAACAACACACACTTTTTATAATTTATTAAATATCTAAGTTACCTTGCTTAATAAATAAAATAACAAAGAAAAAAAATAAAAGACTAGTTTTGTGTGAAATTTTTATGAAATCTAGATAATTTCCTACAATTGTCCAATAATACGTAAATTTATCTTTTTACTTTAATAAGTTATCTCAAGTTTTAAATTGTGTAAACTTATTAAGACATTGTTTGAGATTTCATCTAAAAATCACTTATTGATTATTGGCTTTTTAAAAAAGCGAATAAGTTAATAAGTTGTTTGACAAACTTAAAAAGACTTTTGAAAATGACTTTTTGTAAAAGGGTAATAAGTTTTTAAAAAGTTCAAAATTATAGCTTTTCATAATGACTTATGACTTATTGATATAAAATTACAAATCTATCACACTCTTTACTCTTTACCCAATACCCTTAAAATGATGTCGATAAAAAAATGTCTTTTTTGGTCATTTTAAAAATTCATTTTGGAAAAGTTAATCCAAGCACATGTTTAAAAACTTTATTTCAAAAGGTCATAAGTTAATAAACACTTTTAATAAAAAGTCATTTTGAGGTTAAATAAGTATTCTCAAACATGGCCTAAATATTAAAAACTAGTTTTGTGGGAAATTTGTCGGAAACCTAAAATATTCCTACATTTTTGTGACAAAACATAAAAAAAAATTCCTAAAAAACTTGTTAGAAGCCTAGATATATTACTACAATTTTCCTATAAAATTTAAATATATATATATATATATATATATATATAAGTTACTTATAATGCTAAACGAAATAAATAAATTACGAAAATTAAAATTCTTTTTGTATGAAAATTGTAGAAAATGTAGATACTTTCCTAAATATTCTGACAAAACTTAAAAATTGTTGGATAAAAAAAAATTTGGTTTTATATGAAATTTGTAGAAAGTTTTGATATTTTTCTACAATTTTCTGACAAAACATAAAAGGTAAAAAAGTTGTACTTTTTTTTGTAGGAAATTGATCAAAAATTTGTCGAAAGATGCTTACATTTTGCTACAAAATAACGACAAAATTATTTTTGTGACTATTATGTTGGAAAAATGTAGGAAAATTTCGGGGTTTTTTTTGTTCAATTTTTTTTGTAAGAAATTAGTCGCTAACTAGTGAGAAATTCTGATTGTTGGGATTTTGTAGGAAGTATTTCACTTTTCTAGTAGTGATAGTGATATATCCTTTCAAAACTCGATATTAAAGAGAAAACCCTTAAACCTTATGTGAGTCATTAATTTAGAATTTTTGAAAATAAACATGTGATGTACATTAAACCATAATTTTTTGTACCTAATTTTATAATCAATTTAATGTGTACCACATATTTATATATATATATATATATATATATATATATATATATATATATATATATATATATATATTGTATCCTGTTAGAAAATGTCACATGTCAACTTCGCAATCATTCTTAGCAATATAATCATTTTTACTAGTACATAAACCTACACCTTCACACACACAATCATATATAGATTGTCTTATATGAAAACACAATATTAGTGAAAAAAAAAACCCTTAAACTCTATAATGGCATATATTTGTAATCTTGAAAATAAATATGTGATTTAAATTAAATTGAATAAAAATTTAAATTTAAATAAAAAATATTGTTTAATATAAACAACATACTTATTTTCAAGATTACAAATGGACAACCCATATAGGGTTTAAGGGTGTCTAAGATCGGGTTTTCATATAATACAATCCATATACACACACACACAGATATATATATATATATATATATATATATATATATATATATATATATATATATATATATATGGGACAGTTAACGTACAAAGGGCGTAAACTGTGAAAAGTGTGAGAATCCACTAAAATGTGACATGTGTCATCATGGTTAGGATATAATTGTCCATATAATATCACGGACTGTGCTACACAAAATCACATATCATCATTTAACACACGTAATTAAGGACCAACTAGAGTGTTCACGATCCGGTTTCAAACCAAGAAACCACCCAAACCGGTCATTAGTTTGGTTTCACCGTGTGACACCCCGCAAAATCCAGGTCAGATTCTGTTATAATTAAATGTTTATTTAATTGATAATTGCATACGTGGCACTATAATTAGTTTAATTTAGTGTGACACGTGGCCTGACAATACAAACACTAACACACACACGAAAATTCGGTGAATTATCGCAACAGCACACACGTGTCTAAGAAAGCACGAACGTTGGTGAACGTTTAACACATCGCGTAACTAAACACTAGAAACATCATGAAACGCTCGAACATTGAAATTGAGAGTTCAAACGATACCAAACAATGTTCCATAAGCGAGAAAACGTCGAAAAACGAGCCAAACCATCGAAATTGGTCGAATGAGGCTCAACCGGGATCCTTCGCGGTACGCTAAGGACCCCGGAGACATCCTTGGCGACACGCGAAGGATGGGCAGGGGATTTGAATCCCGAAATTCATTACGGTACGCCAAGCCCTTTGGGGACCCCCTTGGCGATACGCGAAGACACCAAACGCCAAATCTTTATAAAACCAAGACAAATCATTTCTATCCTACCTCTACTCTCTCTCTCCGAAGTCTAGCCATCATAATTCGATATTATCTGCTCCAGAGCTTCTGTCACACTCCATCATCTTCATTGGAAGCCATTGTTGAGAGGTTTGAAGCTTGAAGGTTTTGGAGAAAGTTCTCTAGGACACCATCCACCACCACCATCTTGTTGAACCTGTTGGAAGGCACCACACAGAAGATTCAAGGGTTGTGGAGGCTTCTATCTCTGCATCTTGGAGTATTTGAAGGTAACCCCATGTTCATTTGACACCTTCAATACTCACAACATGCAAGTCTTGAAACCCATATGCACACACCCTAGCATCACATGCTCAAAATTTTGATGATTTAAATCTGGGTTTGATGATCTTGCTACTGATAATGATGATCTAGAATGATCTAATGGTGTATTTTGATGATCCATGATGTTGTAGGTGTGTCTTAATGCTTAACTTGTTCATAGATGTTGAAATGATCATTTTTATTGGCATGTATGTATGATCTAAAGTATTTTAGATGATTTTAAATGAAGATGAATGATTGTTGATGATATTCAATTACATTTGCAAGGTTCAATATGATTTAGATAGTCAAAAATGGGTTATTTGAAGTTCTTGCTATTTATAGTCACTTTTGTAACTCAAATCTTGCTAGATGATGATTAATGTGGAATGAACATGTTTAGAAGATGATTTGAGATATAACATGGTGATATTTGCATAAGTTATGGATTAGAAATGTTAAAATGATCGTTTGTTGAATATTTGGGCATAGTTACTATTTTTAGTAAATTTATTTTTGTAAAACTATGCTAAACAATGATTTTGGGTGAAATAGTTATTTAAAATGATGAGATATTGTTAATAAGGAAATTATTAACAAGTGTCATGGATTAGTTTGGTTCAAATGATGTTTTAAGTAAAACTTACTAATTTTAGAAACTTTATTACACGAATTCATGAACTAGGAATGAAAGACATGATTTGTACATGCTAAATAGCTTAACATGATGTAGTATGATTATTGTGTAGAAACTCTTGTGAATTTTGATGTTAATCATGCTAAATATAGAAACTTTCTAATTTAGGAAACTTTAACGACTAAAAACGGACTATGTGTTTATTTGATCGCATATGACAACGTGCTATGTGATAACATGATCACGTAAGGTTAATAAGTATGTTAGAATCATTAAAAGGAAAGGTGTTGTGAAAGTTGCTAAAAATGGAAACTTACTATTGTCCATAAACGTGATTTGCGTGTTTGGCACACAAAGAGCACGATCACGAATGTTACGCGAATCACAACCAACACACGGTTCACCAACGGGTCATTGACTTTGACACGGTCAAGAACGGTCAAACATTGTCAAACATGGACAAACATAACAACCTTGAGTTGTTGAGCACGAACATGCACACAAACTCATAAGTCCTATGTGATATAGGTAACCCATAACCGATTTGTCGGAAGATTTAGGAGCTAACGCATACGTACTCATGTGAGTTTATGACCCCTTTTCTCTTAACTGTTTACAAACTCAAACCGGGGGGTAATTACATGCAACTGCTTTTCACAAACATTTTAGACAAACAGTTTTGACAGACAATTTGTAACAAACAATTTGACGAACACTCAAGATAAACAATTTGACGAACACTGTTGACAAACGCTTCTATCAAACCTTTTGGACAAACGCTTTTGACAAACACTTTGGACAAACACATTTGATAAACAATTATGACAAACATTGGGTACAAACATTGTCGACCAACATCTGGGTCAACAGGCTGGGCAAACATTGCTGACCAACTTCGGGGTCAGACAAATTGGGCAAACTATTTGTATGAACATATTATGATTGCTGGTTTATTGGGAACTGTCACACCCCCAAATTCCCACTCGTGGTGTCAGTCCACGTGGGTGTGACGTGGTCAGGATCACAGCTCATAGTCATATAGAACGACTCTATATGAGTTAACTCAACCATACAGTTTGTAAAATAAGACTAGTTTCATAAGTCAAGCAGCGGAAAAGTTCATCATTTAAAGCAGCGGAATTAAGAAATCAGAACTACATTGTTAACATTGTTTAAAATGACAAAAATCAAAACATAAGCCTAGGATTAGAGTCTATATGTATGCAGACTCTCTTATGCATCTCCATGTGCATCCTAGCTCGTGCTGTTCAGTTACCTGAGAATACATGCTAAAGTGTGTCAACATAAAGTTGGTGAGTTCACAGGTTTAAGTATTGGAAAGCAGTAAAACAGTTATATATACTGGGTATGTTAAGTAGTTCTGTTGGATCTACGATCCGTGGAGTGTGTCATGTCATCTTACCGAAACTCGACTGTTTCCATTTGCCTCTGCGGGTCATCGCGGAACCCGACATCAACATCGATATTACATTCGTTATGACATCCTGTCAACGTTGTTGCCGAGTGGGGTTGGTCAAACCCAGTAGTACTACGTAATAACGACTCGTTTGTACACAACTAACGGTAAGGGTGGAGAGGACTTGTTGCGATAATGGTACACTCAAAATAGTTTTTCGACATACCAGTCATATATCTAAAACAGTTGCATAGCATTCTCACCCCAAAAGATTAGTAAAACAGTTAAGAGTAAAAGTGGGGCTGTAAACTCACCTGAGTTTGCTTGAGTGCGTTCTTACGAGAACGGAGTAGCTCGCTGGCTAGTAGTTACCTATATCACATAGGTGTTATGAGTTTGTGATCATATTTGTGTTGGTCTCACAGGACCGTATTCGTGTCTAAACAACTCCTGGTTGTTATGTGGGCCACGTTGACCGTGTTGGTCGTGTTGACCGTGTTTGACCTAACGACCCGTTGGTGACGGGTTTGGATCAAGTGTTCGTGTAACGTGCGATTTAGTGTCGTGTGAAGTGTACGGATACCAAAAGTCATTCCTATGAGGAAACTTACTATTTATAGTAAGTTTCTATTTTGGGAAAGTTTCTAATTTAGGCAAGTCAAGCATAAAATCAGATTCCGATTATTCTAACATGCATATTTATCCTAAATGAGCATGTTATCACATAGCACGTAGTTACACATAGCCGGTTTAGCATAGTTTGCGCGTAAAAGTTTCTATATTTAGAAAGTTTGCACAAATAAAAATATTTCCACAATTTTAACAACCAACATCATCTAGCATCATTATCTTAATCCTAAATAGTCCTTTAATCATGATCGTTACGATTAACATGTGACAATTCATCGACTTAGCAAAATAAAGTTACTATATTTAGTAACTTATGAAAATAACCAAAATCAAGTCTCCCAACAACATAATCC
This sequence comes from Mikania micrantha, assembly GCA_009363875.1. Classification (NCBI taxonomy): domain Eukaryota; kingdom Viridiplantae; phylum Streptophyta; class Magnoliopsida; order Asterales; family Asteraceae; genus Mikania; species Mikania micrantha. The sequence continues at coordinate 39,698,379 of CM018685.1, forward strand.
TTTCAATATCATCATATAATCAACAAATAAACATGTTAGACTCATAACATTATCATACCTATCAACCATTTGCAAACTTGCGATAAAAAGTTACTATTTATAGTAACATTTATAAAAATCATGACTTTGACCATTCTAAACATTTCTATGCATCAAATATCATCATAAAACATCCTTCCTAACATAAATCATAGGTTTAATCACATGCATGTGGTTACAAATTCATCTAATCACCTACTTGCACAAATAAAGCTACTATTTATAGTAACTAACACATTTGACATTTCTTGACTACAATCAACACTCCTACTCTCTTAAATCATACCCAATATCATTAAAAATCATATTTCAATATCAAGAATTATGTGAAACATCATGGATCATGCATGCATGGCAATATTTCAACACTTATGTACAAATCATGAATTTTATCAACACCCAACATCATGGATCATCAAAGTATGTCATCATAACACTTTAGATCATCATCAACAGTTGTTAAATCATCAAACCCAGAACAAAAACTCGTGCATGTGCACTATATGTGTTTGCATGTGTGTTTCATGCATTGCATGTGGGTTTAGTGGTGTCTAAAAGCTAAAAGGGGCATAGAGTCTACCTTCTTGAGCTTCTAGTTGCAGGAATTCGAGTTGGATGGCAAGAATGGCAGCTCCACAGGTCGTCCTTGATGTTCCCTTGGCTGCTATGGCGATCGTGAAGATGGTGGACAACCTTCTAAGCCTTCCACAAGCTTTTCCTCCTTCAACAATGGCTTCCCACTGGTTCTAACAGCCTTCTAGAGGTAGAAGATGATGCTACAAGGTGAAAATGGACGGCCACTAGCTTCTGGTTTCGAGAGTTGTGGTAGTAGAGTGGCTAAGAAATGATGGTGTCTTGGTTTTATAAAGATTTTGCGTGCTGGATTCGTCGCGTACCGCGACATGGGCTAGAAAGATTCCTCGCGTAGCGCGACGGATCTCGGGATTCAAATTTCCCGAAACTCGTCGCGTATCGCGATATAGCTTCCTTGAGTTTCATCGCATACCGCGATGGGTCCGCAGAGAGTCCAATAGGCCCAATTTCATAGTTTTGGGTTGATTCTCGCATTTCTAACGATTACGATCATCGTTTCTCGACTCTAAGCATTATTCTACTTACTCTAGGTCTTCTAGGACCTAAGTGAAGTGAAAGTGTACTGTGGTTTGATCCGTTTCACCAACGTTCGTCATTCAAGACGCGTGCGAGTTTCGTGCGATAATTTCTCGAATTATCGATGTGCTTGGTCCGTTATGCCACGCGTCACACTAATTACAATTATTCTAGTGCCACGTATAAATTAATAATACACATTATTATTAAAATAAAATAAATGCTGACCTGGAAATTGCGAGGTGTCACAGGAACAAACATATAAGTGTTGTATATCATAGTAAAGTCCTCGCAAAGTCATGTCGTTAATGTGTATACAATGAGGTGAGTTTAAATAGATCTATTGGGTGTGACGAACCCCACGTGTCACAATACTGGCTGGAGGTCGGGACACGTGTAATCTCAGCCCATTGCCATTGTTTGTTGATGTGTTGCAAAACACATCTGTTTTTCCATTTGTTTCTATTGAGTTTCTGTACAGTTTATTAGTTTTTAGAGTCGATTTATGCTGGTTCTTCACGGTTTGGTAATTTCATGCTTGCAGGTAATAAACATGTCATTTTGGCACAAAATGATCAAGAAAACGAGCTCCCGGTTGAACGAGAATGAACCCAAGAACAAAAGTAGAAAAATCTAATCATTGGGTGTTGTCGCGTATCGCGAAGGTTATGGGAAACCCTGTCGCGTAGCGCGACAGGTGGAAATTACCAAAATACCCTTTTTAATGATTGCGGGTTGACCCGATTGTTTTGTCGGGTAGCGAGGTCCCTCGCGTAGCGAGGGGTTTCTGGGTGACTGTCGCGGTACGCGACGCGAAGGAAATTTCAGAAAATCGTTTTGCTCGATTAAAAACGGCTGGGGAGAAGAAATTAGGGGATCTTGGCATAGGAGAGACAGCAGAGGCAACCAAGAAGTGATTTTGGAGATTTGGGAAGCAAAAGATTGAAGAATCAGGGCTTAGGATCGAAGACATCGGGTGTTCATCATTCGGTTTATTCGGTTTCTTTGTTTTTATTCGATTCCTATGTTTTTCATTTATTTTAAACAGATTATGGATTGTTTACATATGATGTTTATTGGCTAAACTCTTAGAACTATCTAGGTTAGATGATTATGCATGTTTGATTTTGGTTTAATTCGGTGTTGGAACATTTTGATGTGATGGATTTATGATTTAAAGATTTGGTTTTGAATATTGGATGTGTATGTGTATCTTTTATGGTTGATTGATTGATATTATGTTCCTCATGTGTCTTGGCGATTGTCTGTCGCAAAATAGGTGCATGCTAGAATCAATTACTGTGTGTTTTTGATTAGTGGATGATTTGCTTCGGCTGAGTGATTCATAGGAATGTTCTATCAAGATTTAAACAAATAAGATGTGCAACTTGCTTCAATAGCCGTGAGGTGAGAAGTTGTCGATGAGTCTTGGATGTCGGATGACTAGTTTAGAGACTTTGTAAGAAGATTTTTCTAGTATGTCTGTCATTTCTTGTTTATCGAGTCCAATAGGAAAACCCAAGTTATCCCTAGCATTTAAGTGAACTGTAACTTTCGTACTGTGAGGTAGATTGATTAACAGTTATTTCTTAGATGTTTTGAGATTATCGTGCTGTGAGGTAGATAATCTAGCGGATACTTCATAAGTAGTTGGATGACCTGTGAGGGGAATCCATTTAACCGGTGGTTTAACGGCTTTTAGGATCCTTAGTTGACTATCCTTGAGAAGGGTCGAGGGTGCTCTAGATTTCCTTTGAGTTTAGTATTTTAAGATTCCGGTATCACATTAGTTCCATCCCCGATAGAACCGTGTCAAGCATGTATATGATTCAAACCTAGGTAGTGTTTTTTTTCCTTCTCTGATTTAGTCTTTGTTTGCTCGTCTGTTTTTATTTCTAAGTGTCTTTTAAGTATTTTTAGTTTTGTTAGCAAACCCCCCTTTCAAACAGTTATTTTTATTTAAGTAAATCTGTATAGATAAGCATTTGAGTCTAGTTAGTACATTCTGTAGAAGTCTGTGGGTTCGATATCCGGACTTACTTTTGTCTTGCTACATACGATAGGTACACTTGCCTGTAGGTAGCTTAGGTTTTAGAGAGTCTAGATTTATTACTTTGTGTCTAGTTTTAGAGTCGGTTTTTAGTTAGTTTATTAGCTAAGCTCCGTCGACATCATTTGTACGATAGACATGGCGGGGGCAAGAGCTAACAAGTCTAGTTCGGTAGTGACGCAACTGACACATGGAGCCTAGGGCTCGGAACTAACATTAATAAGCAGTGGATCATACGAAAAACAGGTTTTCTCTACTTTACTTTCGATATAAACCTGTGAACTCACCAACTTTAATGTTGACACGTTTTAGCATGTAATTCTCAGCAGGCCACTGCGGGTTTCACGGGGCTTAACAACCCCATTACACCGCCACCTATCCCAAATCAAAATTCGTGGCAGATTCCTTCATATATCATGACCGCTATTAATAATGCTCAATTCAGCGGTCGTGATGATGAAGATGCACCCGCACACCTTGCTCGGCTCACACGCATCTGTGGCACCTTTAATCTTCAAGGAGCTACCGAAGATGCGATTTTCATGCACCTATTTCCCTTTTCTTTATCGGGACGAGAAGCTACTTGGCTCGATTCTCATCCGCCAGGTACTTTCACCACTTGGGTTAGCCTTCGGGATGCTTTTCTTAAAAAGTATTTCCCACCTGCTAAGGCCGCCCGCCTGAGAGATGAGATCCATTCATTCCGAATGGCCCCTGATGAGCCCTACTATCTTGCTTGGGAGAGGTTCCAAAACCTTCTAAGCCGATGCTCCCAGCATGGTTTGTCTGAATGGGCCCTTGTAGAGAAATTCTACAATGGGCTCACATATGAGACTCGTGCCAGATTTGACACTTCTGCAGGAGGCCACCTCATGGGTAAGAGGGATGTGGCTGAATGTAATGATTTATTTGAGAGTTTTGCTCAGGCCGAGTATGAGCAGCGGTCTTCAAATAGGAATTCAAATCCTATCACTAGTTCTTCCTCGTCAATGAGGGGTGTCCACCATGTGAACACGGACACTAGTGTTGCTGCTGCTCTTGAGTCTTTGGCTAGGGAAGTTAAGGATTTGAATATGAGAGTAGACAGGTGTGAGATTTGCAGAGGTGGTCATGCCACTTCTGAGTGTTTGGTGAGCCAGGAGCAGGCTAACTATTTAGGAGGACAGGGTAGGTTCGGGCACTCATATAACTCCGGATAGGGAAATTCTCAGCTCTCCCAGCCTTATAGATCTTCAGGTAATCCCCCTGGTTTTCATTCTGGTCATAATCAGGGACATAATCCAGCTCCTAGTGGTAGTAATCAGGGTAGCACTTCAGGTGCTGGTGGTGGTTTGGGTAGGATAGAGGAATTGTTGACTCAGTTAGTGGCTAAGGATGCCACTACACAGAATATCCTACATGAGCATGATGTTCTCCTCAAGAACCAGCAATCTGCGTTCTTGGATTTACAGCGAACGGTTGGTGACATAGCCAAACGGTTGGACGAACGACCTCAGGGCCAGTTCCCGGGTCAGCCCCAAACCAACCCAAACGCCCACGTTAAGGAGGTCTCTACTCGTTCTGGAGGAGGTAGAGGAGAATTGTTCATACCACCGGTGTTGGTGGAAGTTAAGGAGAGTGAGAGATTGGTTCCACCGGTTGATTTAGATGAGGAGGAACCGGTGGATGAGGAGATCGAGATGGAGACTCCTGGGAGGGTGCCCCCGAGGCTAGTCCCAGCAAGTACCGCACCTAACAGTGAGTCTCCCGTTGAGAAGCCGGCAGTTGGTAAGCCGGTCATGTTTAAACCCACCTCAGAGATTGATCTTTCCCGTGTTCCTTACCCAGCGCGTTTAACTAATCAAAAACACGCTAAGGAATACGGGCACTTTCTTGACATGTTTAGACAACTCAAGATCAATCTCCCTTTTATTGAAGCCCTTCAGCACATACCCAAGTATGTCAAGTTTCTGAAAGAGTTGCTGAAGAGTAAGGATCAGTTGGGAGGGGTTGCCAACATACCATTGAGTGCGGGTTGTTCCGCGGTGATTTTAAACAAGCTTCCCGAAAAGCTTGCAGATCCGGGAATGCTCACTATCCCGTGTTTATTTGGAGATGACGTGAGGAGGTATGCTCTGGCGGACTCAGGGGCTAGCATCAATTTGATGCCATATTCTTTATACGAGAAGCTAGCCCTTGGTGATTTGTCCCCCACACGCATGACCTTGTCGTTGGCGGATCGGTCGGTGAAGTGTCCACGGGGAATTTTAAAGAATGTTTTAGTCAAAGTGGATAAGTTTATGTTTCCCGTGGATTTTGTTGTGATGGACATGGAGGCAGACACGAAAGTTCCCATCATTCTTGGGCGGCCATTCTTGCGCACCGCCAAGGCTATCATAGATGTGTACGAGGGAAAACTCACTTTTAAAGTGGGTGATGAGAGCGTTTGTTTGAAGATAGCAAAGTCTATGAGGGCCGGAGGTAAGTTAGTCCATCAAGTGGATGGTGTGATTTTGGTTAGTGACGATGTAGGTGTAGATGAAGTTGTGGGAGGAGGACCATGGGATGTTGGTGATCATGGTCATGATTTGATTGCAAGGGAGGAGGTTTCCCTTGATTCCCCCATTTGAGTTGAGTGTGAGTGAGTTCTTGGGTTAAACTCCCAAGTGTAGAGTTTGTAGGTTATCTTGTGTGTCGTTGGTTTGTTTTTCATTTTTCGTGATTGTTTTTTCGTTTTTCGTTTTCGTTTTTGTGTGTTTTAATTTGTTTTGCAGGTTTTTAATCAATTTGATGCCATAATGATGAATTGGAGCCACCAGGTATGTATTTCTTGCTTTAGAACATTTGTGGGTGGTTTAGTGAGTTTTGGGGTTGAAAATTTGGCTAAGGCATGGAAATCTGGAAACTCTCTGGAAAAAGATCATCGTCGCGTCACGCGACACACACGGGGAAATATGTCGCGCTACGCGAAGACATGGTCAACTTCCCGGGTCAACATTTCCTCACGTAACGCGAGGGTTGCTTCACATTCTGTCACGGTACGCGACGCCTTACCAGATGAGTTAAAAGCTTTTCAAGCCTTAGAGGTCAGATTTTTAGCCCCATTTCTTCTCTTCTACTCCATTGGCCCTCCATTCTCATACACTGTAGGCACCCGAGATGAGAGGAGATGGTGTTGATGAAGGCTAAGTGTGGGGAGGCTTGTGTTTCTTGTCGTTCATGGTTATGTTGATTAGAATTTTTGCAATTTTGTAAATTTTGATTTGTTGGTTTCGGGAATCCGAGTTGGTTTGTGGTTGGACTTAATCATGGATATCATTGTTATCATGTTTTGGATGGGTTGATGCTTGTTTTATCTTTGTCTTTGTGTAGATCTTATGTGTATGTTTGTAGCCTGCGGAGCAAATTTGTAGATTGTGGAGTTACGTGGAAAGATTGGCACTCGACAGTCTTCTCTTCAACCAGCTAAGTCATTTTCAGTTTTTAGTTTTTTAGTTTTTCTTTTGGGTTTCCTTTTTCTCTACATTGGGGACAATGTACAGTTTAAGTGTGGGGATGGGAAACTTAGTTTAGTTTTGTTTTAGTAGTTAGTTTTTGAAATTTTGAGTCAAAATTTTTAAATTTATTTTTATTTTTATTTTTTTCAGCTTAAATCTTTCTTGTCTTTGTTTAAGTTGGTTGCAAAAGCATGATGGGAAATGATAGAAAAGTTAGGTTTGATGGTTTCATTCATAGTTAACTAGTTGGTTTGGGTTTATGCTTTGGTTGTGGGATGTGTAGGTAGGCTCAACTGATGGTAATTGTTCCATAAGATTGGTATAATTTTACTTAAATGCATGATTTTTGTGGGAAACATCTTGGGAATTTGGAATTAATGAAACGGTTTTCTAATCATTAAGGAATCTTTGCATAATAACAAATGAGAGTTTTGAAAATTTGATTTTTGTTTGGCACATAAGTACTCTTTTTATGAGAATAAATCCGAGTCTTATGGCGTTCCCATTTCACCAAATAAGCTGAGCTAAAAGAAAATAATAAAAGAAAGAATTTGGATGAAAACTTATGTGTCACACGCCGGGTTGCAGCCTGGTTGAAACACCACTGAGTTAAGTTCAATGTGTAAAAGAAAAATGCTCACGCTTTCATCTGCTTCCATTGTAAAAATCTGATTTGAGAAATTTTTTGTTTGTTTATATGTAAGGATGACTTAAAAGCTAAAATCCAGGATTGAGTTAATTTTAGATTACCTTTTTTTTTTTTTTTCAACGGCTTGGTACAACGACACCCAAGACGGGATTTCAACCGTCCCCTCGAATTTGACGCTCTGGGGCGTATGCCCGAGCCCACCCCAGGAGGAACCCCACAACTGGGTAAACCCCCTGACCTTGCTTCAGCAAATATGCCTCAGCCCGGATTCGAACCCAAGACCTCCCATAGGGAAGTCAAGGGGGTAACCATTAGGCTAGAAGCCCTTGGTTAATTTTAGATTACCTAAGTGTGGGTCAAATGAAATGAAATGTAGAACTTGAACTTAATGAACCATGATTGAGGGACAAGACTAATCAGTATGGGTTTAATAGGATAACGATACTTGCAATCTCTTCCAAAGCATTGAATTTTGAATTAACTACTTTAGTTGTGTAGAAACCATTTTGTCTAACTATGATCCCAGATTTTTGCATAAGCCTTTTTCAGGGACGAAAAAGAGATAAGTGTGAGGATGTGATGTGTTGCAAAACACATCTGTTTTTCCATTTGTTTCTATTGAGTTTCTGTACAGTTTATTAGTTTTTAGAGTCGATTTATGCTGGTTCTTCACGGTTTGGTAATTTCATTCTTGCAGGTAATAAACATGTCATTTTGGCACAAAATGTTCAAGAAAACGAGCTCCCGGTTGAACGAGAATGAACCCAAGAACAAAAGTAGAAAAATCTGATTATTGGGTGTTGTCGCGTATCGCGAAGGTTATGGGAAACCCTATCGCGTAGCGCGACAGGTGGAAATTACCAAAATACCCTTTTTAATGATTGCGGGTTGACCCGATTGTTTTGTCGGGTAGCGAGGTGTCACACCCCGAGCCGGCGGGATATGATCGGTTGTCCCGGCGGGCGGAAGGTTCCCGGGGCGCGATATCATGAGTGATAATCGTGATGATCATATTGTTTACATTGCACATGATATAAATGAGAAATGCTAAATATAATAGAATTACAAAGTTAAATTACATCAGTATTGTTTATAATTTAACAATGTAAATCTACCATTAACATCATAAATTTCTATCTTGTATTTACACAAGATATACAAAATAAATTTGTATAATGATGTCTTCAAAAGTATGCAGGTCCAAAATGCTAAGCCTTCTATCCGAAGTCCTAGTCCAAAAGGAATAACTCCTTAGTTGACCTGTTCGTCACCTGAGAAGTCATGCAAAAATCAAGTCAACGCATGGTTGGTGAGTTCATATAGTTAATAAATGAAAATGATTTGAAAACCTCTTCCGGTAAAGACCCTAACCTCATTAACATCACCTGTATCATCCAGATCGGTATGCTTATATATAGGGCATACCCCTGGGTCAAGGCTACAACCCCGCCCAGACGCCATCCCACCACATACTAATCCGCATAGGACATTGATGTTAATGATAATTAAGCATTTTTACCTAACACACCTCTGATTTAGATTATGATTTCCCAAAACTTGATTTACCTTTGACTCTCTTGATTTTGAACATAGATACATGATTTCCCAAAATCAGTGATATTAGTAAATTGTCAACTATTTAATCAAATAATTAAATAAAACATTTAAATGCAACTAAGACATGATGATTGGGTATGGTTTTTACTCAATCAATTAAACTTAGTTATTGGTGGTTGTCCAAGTTGTAACCTCTCACACGTGACCCATACCAGGCATAACTCACAAGGAGTATACCTGGGCGTGACGGGATTTTAATGATGCCCATACAGTCTGACCCAAAGGTCTTCTGTACATGCGGGGACATTAATGTTTTGCCCTTACAGCTTGACCCAAAGGTCTTCTGTACATGCGGGGACTTTAAGGATATCCTTTGATTCTTGATCTCTTGATTCTCTTAGACTTTGATATTGATTTCAATAATTGTTCATGTTGTTGCCCGTATAGCCTGACTACAAGAGTCTTCTATACCTGAAGGGACTTTATATGTGTGTTACACGTGGTCTTGATTCCATATACAACTGACATCCACCTTGACTTGAGTATTAATGATTTCATTAGATTATAATGATTTCATTATTTCAATGATTCACACACATTTATGATTTCTGATTCCTTGAGTCTCTTGATCTTGATCTTTGGAATTTCCATGATTTACAATGGTAATTGATTTGTTTATGATTCTTGAATCTCAGATCACACACTAAGTTATGATTCCTTGGAATATGATCTATTGATTTTGCTCATTTGATTTCACTTTGAATTTAGATTCTTGAATTTTGAGCTTGATGGACTAAGGGTTGATTTAGAGTTTAAATTTAAGGTATTACTCATGAGAGTACTTAAATTTATTTGATAACTTGATCTGTTTAATAATTTCCTAGACAGGAATCTAGGAGTATCAATAAACATATATATGTAACAACATATAATAAATAAAAGCATTTAGATAAACAGTTTAAATAAAAACAGTTTACGCATGCTTCTCAGCCCCGCGTTTAAAAACAAAAATGTTTAGAAAAGGGGCAATGAACTCACTTGTGTTGCTCTGAAACGAATTACCACAAAAATATGCGCGCTCCTTGATTTGTAGACTAAGTGTCTTCAGTTCCTGAGTTGTTTTAAAAGAATTCGCGTACGATAAGTATTTATAATAAACGCGGTATCTAGGGTTTGGTCTCGGTGTGCAACTAGGTGTCTTAGATCACTAATGTGTCCCTAAGACTCATCTAACTTAATCTAACTTATTATTCTTTAGTAAACCCTTATACCACAATTCATTATTACATGCTCTTAATTAAATCGTATTTTGAATCTTTTCATTCTAGGTTACTATTTAGAAAACATTATTTAATATGATTTAATAGAGTTATGTGTTTAGTTTCCTTTATTCAAAACATATTTAATTTAAATAAAACTATTTAACATATGATGGGCTTAAATTTTCCCATTGGGCCATCCCCGGCCCATTTGTTAACTTTCGCGTGTTTAAGGATATTTGATCAACATCTTGATTAACTAGACATAGATGATTTAGGTAATTCATCTAGGTTAGTTTAGATGATAATGCGACTTCCTTGAAAGCTTTTATTATAGGAAACCCCCCCCCCTCTCACACACACACCATGCATGCATGAAATGTGTGTGTGTGTAATTGCTTAAGCCTTCCCATGTGTGTCTACTCGCTTAGGAACTCTCCACGACTAATAACCCTCTTGGTCTTGGTTTAGTTTGGCCGAAAGGGTGAGAGTCTCCAAACGAATGGGTTTGGTCCGAATGAAAGTCTTCGAATGGGTGTACTAGGCCGATCGAATGAGAGTCGACAGAAGGGGGTGTGGAGGCGAATGTCTAGGGCCGAGTGGGACCTTAGTCGAATGTGGTTGGTCTCCGAATGAACCCATGTCCGAATGAAGGGGTGTCGAATGAAATCATGGCCATTCGGCCGAATGAGTCTATGGCGAATAGACAAGGGTCGAATGAGACCTCATACTCAGCTAGGTCATTCGGCGAAAGGGGAGCCTCATGCGGCCAGAGGGCCATTCGGCGAATGGGCCTTGAATGAAGCCATTCGGCCCCACTGATGAGCTTCATTCGGCCAGTCGAGCAACAAGGAAAACATCAATGGTGTTCAAGCCAATCGACCACGGTTCGAGCTAACATTTGTTTTTACACTATACTATGGTGTTGATAAGTGTTTCCCTAGGGTTGGATGTGGTTTTAACCCATAAGAGAGCTGGGTTCGAAATAGGGTTTTCAAAACCCTAAAACACAATAAAAACACGATCTTTACCTCGATTTAGTCGGATAAAACCTCAGATCGTTTGTACTTCTATGATCTACAAGTGATGGTGGTGATTTTGACACCAAAATCACACAAAATGGTTGAGTCTTGAGCTAGGATTCTTAGAGAGATAGTGGTTGTTTTAGAGAGAGAAAGCTAGAGAGAGAGATGAACGAATTTGGGTTGGTGGCTGGTGGTCGTGTGGTTTAAATGGCATTAATAGCCATAATAAATGGCTTGGGTTTACCCGGGTATGTTCGGGTTTGTTCGGTTTCGCGTGGTTTCGCGTAGAAGCGTCGTTCTCGCGTCGTTTTCGTAACGAAACGACTCGGTTTTTAAAATAGAAATCATAAAATTATTTTAGGTTGTAATTCCTAATAAATTAACTAAATATCTTTTATTTATTAAAATTTTCAAAAATATTTAATTAACGTTTAAATCGAATCGCGCGGTCATCGCGCGTATTTGTTCGAATCGTCACCCGATCAAACACGACGATAACTACACTTTTCAATATGGTTTTCTAATTATTGGAAATCATTCAGAACGTTAAACTTCCAGATTTATTCGTACAGATCGTCACCTACACGAATAATCTGTCAGTTTAGCCTTCACATAACGACATCCATGTTGTTTTGTTTTGTAAAGCCTCGCATACGTTTATACATAATAAAATCCTAACAATTAATCACATGATGGTTCTGTGTTGCCAGATAATTATCTGACTCAAGAACCATTGTTCTGAACTTGTTACTTGAATTTGAATCCGAACTGTGCTATGATAACATGTAATGAATATGATATGAAATTGATAACTGAAATATGTACCTGGTTTACTGTTCATGTACTGTAGAGATCATTGTTCCGGTGGCGGTTCCGGCACTGATGTTACACGAGGTCCCTCGCGTAGCGCGAGGGGTTTCTGGGTGACTGTCGCGGTACGCGACGCGAAGGAAATTTCAGAAAATCGTTTTGCTCAATTAAAAACGGCTGGGGAGAAAAAAATTAGGGGATCTTGGCATAGGAGAGACGGCAGAGGCAACCAAGAAGTGATTTTGGAGATTTGGGAAGCAAAAGATTGAAGAATCAGGGCTTAGGATCGAAGACATCGGGTGTTCATCATTCGGTTTATTCGGTTTCTTTGTTTTTATTCGATTCCTATGTTTTTCATTTACTTTAAACAGATTATGGATTGTTTACATATGATGTTTATTGGCTAAACTCTTAGAACTATCTAGGTTAGATGATTATGCATGTTTGATTTTGGTTTAATTCGGTGTTTGGAACATTTTGATGTGATGGATTTATGATTTAAAGATTTGGTTTTGAATATTGGATGTGTATGTGTATCTTTTATGGTTGAATGATTGATATTATGTTCCTCATGTGTCTTGGCGATTGTCTGTCGCAAAATAGGTGCATGCTAGAATCAATTACTGTGTGTTTTTGATTAGTGGATGATTTGCTTCGGCCGAGTGATTCATAGGAATGTTCTATCAAGATTTAAACAAATAAGATGTGTAACTTGCTTCAATAGCCGTGAGGTGAGAAGTTGTCGATGAGTCTTGGATGTCGGATGACTAGTTTAGAGACTTTGTAAGAAGATTTTTCTAGTATGTCTGTCATTTCTTGTTTATCGAGTCCAATAGGAAAACCCAAGTTATCCCTAGCATTTAAGTGAACTGTAACTTTCGTACTGTGAGGTAGATTGATTAACAGTTATTTCTTAGATGTTTTGAGATTATCGTGCTGTGAGGTAGATAATCTAGCGGATACTTCATAAGTAGTTGGATGACCTGTGAGGGGAATCCATTTAACCGGTGGTTTAACGGCTTTTAGGATCCTTAGTTGACTATCCTTGAGAAGGGTCGAGGGTGCTCTAGATTTCCTTTGAGTTTAGTATTTTAAGATTCCGGTATCACATTAGTTCCATCCCCGATAGAACCGTGTCAAGCATGTATATGATTCAAACCTAGGTAGTGTTTTTTTTCCTTCTCTGATTTAGTCTTTGTTTGCTCGTCTGTTTTTATTTCTAAGTGTCTTTTAAGTATTTTTAGTTTTGTTAGCAAACCCCCCTTTCAAACAATTATTTTTATTTAAGTAAATCTGTATAGATAAGCATTTGAGTCTAGTTAGTACATTCTGTAGAAGTCTGTGGGTTCGATATCCGGACTTACTTTTGTCTTGCTACATACGATAGGTACACTTGCCTGTCGGTAGCTTAGGTTTTAGAGAGTCTAGATTTATTACTTTGTGTCTAGTTTTAGAGTCGGTTTTTAGTTAGTTTATTAGCTAAGCTCCGTCGACATCATTTGTACGATAGACATGGCGGGGGCAAGAGCTAACAAGTCTAGTTCGGTAGTGACGCAACTGACACATGGAGCCTAGGGCTCGGAACTAACATTAATAAGCAGTGGATCATACGAAAAACAGGTTTTCTCTACTTTACTTTTGATATAAACCTGTGAACTCACCAACTTTAATGTTGACACGCTTTAGCATGTAATTCTCAGGTACTCAGCACGCTTAAGGGCATAGGACTGCACTTAAGGAACCTCAGAAAGAGTCAAGCATGCATTGAGAACATTTTTGAATATTATTGTGTTAGTTGATGTGGTGCATAAACATTTTAACATTCTGTACTAGCTTCCGCAACAATTCTTACTTCCACTGTAAAACTATTTATTTTATTTTGGATATTTTAAGCAATGTCCATGTATTTTCAAACTTATATACAGTCGTTCTATATGACCAAGAGCTGTGATTCTGGCCACATCACATCCAGCAGTCTGACACTGCACGTGGGATTATGGGGGTGAGACACACCGTCGGTTTTTTCCCCAAACATTTGATCGGTCGGTTTCAAAAGTTCTACACAGTTACAAACGGTTTGATTTACGGTTCTCATCAAAAACCAGTCGTAGAAAATCGTGCCGAGCCGTATGTGTATGTGTATATATAAATATAGATGTATGTATATACACATAGATATATCTATACTATACTATAATACATATTGTAAGGATATAATGGTCATTTGACTAAATCTTTTAAAATTAAGATTTTCACAACTCTTATAGCAAGGTACAACTTACAAAGCTTTAAAAACATAAAGTAAAGAGTTTTTGTCACATTTGACATGTCATATTTGGCCTTTAAATTGTAGCTTTTATCAAAATAGTTATTTTAATTAAATTTTCAAATTAAGTTAAAAGAGTTGATTTAATCAAATATGAGTTGGTCCAAGGTTTTTACTAGCCAAAATCAAAAAATAAAATGTGTGTGTGTATAGATTGAGTTTATGTTTATGCATTATTTAAAAAAAATACACTTGGACTCAGTGTAATTAGTTTACCTTGAACTATAAAAGATTTGTTTGCTTCGATTTTATTTTTAACGGGGTCAAAAGCCCAAACCTTGAACCAAACCAGAACCAAACCATTGATAACAGTTAGGTTTAGTTCGGTATTATTTTGAACGATTCGGTTTTGGTTTTCATTATTCAAAAATCGTTGTTAATGGTATGGTTTACAGTTCCATATAAAAACCGTAAAACCAGACCGCAAACACCACCTGGACCAACTGGATAATCATGAACCAACAATCACGGACCGAGATATATAAAATGCACGGACCGTCATATTAACACGCATAATCAAAGGGCAATTAGCATAATCACGGACCAATAAAGTCAACAAATGTAGTCAATTACTTTTTCGCACTTTCAGCTTTAATTCACGGACCTATAAAATTCTCTATTTTATGATGTAACTTTTTTTTTTAAATTATTAAACGTTTAAAAGTTATTCTTTTTTAAAAAAAAAAATTTGGTAGAACTTGATTTACTTACAAAAAAGTCAACAAATGTAGTCAATTACTTTTTCGCACTTTCAGCTTTAATTCACGTACGTTTTAAATAATAATAGTGACAACTAAATCATAACCATTCATTTATTTGATTAAGGGTCTAGATTCCTTCTTATCCTTCTCATATTAAACCTCCTAAGTATTTGATCTGCCTCCTATATATATATATATATATATATGTGTGTGTGTGTGTGTGTGTGTGTGTGTGTGTGTAGGTTTAGGTACTAGTAAAAATGATTCAATTTGTGAGAAGCATTGTTGGTTGACATTTCTTTAATTTCTTAAAAAATGTATTTTGGTCAATGTGTTTAATGTTTTAGATTATTATGTAATATGTCTTTATTATTGTGTTTTATTTTTATATCATAGTATATTATTCTCTTTTTTTTTTATGCGTTAAACAAATTGTTGTTTTTTTAATTTTTTTTGTTTTATGTATTAAAAGTACAGAATTGTGTTTTTAAAAAGTCAGAATTTTAAAAAATGTAAATTATCTTAATTTTTTGAAAAATATATTTTGATAATTGCGTTTTATGTTAAGGTCATTATGTAATATATTCATTATTGTGTTTCATACTCAAGACATTATATAACATACTCATTATTTTATTTTACATTCAGGTCTTTTAGTAATATACTCATTATTCTATTCTACGTTCAGGTCATTGAGTAATGTACTCATCATTATATAATATACTTATCATTGTGTTTTATGTCCAAGTCATTCTGTAATATACTTATCATTGCGTTTTACATTCTAGTCATTATGTATACTCATTATTGTGTTTTACGTTCAGCTCAGTGTGTTATATGTATTCATCATTTCGTTATACGTACGCCTTAACTTATTTGATGTTTTTTTGTTATTTTTTATATATTAATTATTGTAATTTATTTTTATGTTTTCATATTAGAAGTATACAATTACTGTTTGAACATTTTATTTTCAAAAACTTCTTATTTTAGTATATGTATTTCAGATTATTGTGTCATATGCATTCATAAACGTGTTTCATGTTTTTAACTATTTAATTTTATTTTATCACTTTTTTTATGTATTAGATGAATTTCTTGTTATTTTATCATTCTGATTTACATTTGAAAAGTACATGATTATATTGTTTCACTATTTTTATTTTTAAAGCTCTTCATTTTAAAATGAATAGTAAGACACAATGATAAATAAAAAGAGAGAGTGGCAAACAAAAGGATACAATAACGGTCAAAAAGACACATTGACGCATTACAAATATACAAGTGAAGGAAACATAATTTTTTTATTTTATATAACGATAATATACTCGTTTTAAAGATAAAAAACACTCATTTTTTTGTGTAATTTTTTAAATAAATAAATAAATATCGTATCTAAAAGTCATGTTCGTTTAAAAAATGAGGAAACTTGATAAAATGTCAAAAAGTATCTTCCATTAACTTTTTAAGACAAATTTAATCTCAACCATTAAAATATGCATCTAATGACCCGCAATCTCTTTCACAATTCTCACCAATTTAAGTATTTTTACTATAACCACACCATGTGTGTATATATTTATATAAATGACCGCCTTTACAAACATCACTTCAAAGAGGTAACATAACCCTATCATCTTAGAGAAAACCCATACTAGAAAAATAGCATTTCATAAGAGAAGTTAAATAGATAAAAAGAAGGTTATGCCTGTCAAAATAAACGAGTTGGATTAGGATGGGTAATGGGTCGGAACGGGTGCATGTCAGGATATGTGCAGGTCATGTCGGTTTTAAACAAAATTAATTTGTGTCTAAATGAGTCATTCTCATTTTTTTGAATTTAGTTGAAGTTAAAAGTGAAGAGTTAAATGCCAAAATGGTAGCTGTGTTTATATCGAAAATGTCATTTTAGTCCCTAAATAAAATTTGTTGCCATTTTAGTCCTTGTATTTTAATTTAGTTGCCAATATAGTCTTTCTAGTTGCCATTTTAGGGACTATATTGGTAATTAAATTTCAAACACAAGGATTAAAATGGCAAAGGACTATATCGGCAACTAAATTAAAAAACAAGGATTAAAATGGCAAAAAATTTTATTTACGGACTAAAATGGCATTTTTGATATAAACACAGGGACCATTTTGGCATTTAACTCTAAAATGAATTAAAACTAAACAAATAGTTTACTGGAATAATTTTTTGTAATTTTTACTCGTCAAAAAATTATTGATCATTTAAACCCGTTTGAATCTATATATGTACATACTTTTTAATTTACTTATCTTGACCCACATTGTATTAAAGTTTTGTTCATCTTAACCTGTTATATGTTCTATGTCATAATATTTTACTTATTTCAACCCAAAATACATTACTCAAATCCATGGTTGCAAAAGTCGACCTCCAAGGTCGAGTATTCGCTCGAAAGAGTTGTTCCGATGCCAAGTACTTCCCAATTTCTCGTTCCAAGGAGTTGTTTCGACGTATGAGCGCCTAGCAACTTTTGCGACCTTTCTCAAATCTACACATTTATCTTATTATGAGTTAAGATTGTTAACTTTATAGTTGAAAAACCCCTTGACCCTATCAGGCTATCATCTAAGAGAAAGCTCATAAACGACACCTCATATGAGAAGTAGGGGCGTTTGTCGTCCGGTTTTAACGGTTTTTGAGTGGAACCGTAAACCAAAACCGAACCATTCAAAATAAAAACCAAACCGAACTGTTATTAAGGGTTTGGTTTATTGTTTAAGCTTTTGATCCTCTTAAAAATAAAATAAAATCGAATCAAACCAATCATTTATAGTTCAAGACAGACTAATTACACCAAGTCCAATATTTTTTTAAATGAGAATAAATCATGAACTCAATCTACATACATATATATGTATATATGATATATCTATGTGTATATACATATATCTATTTTTATATATGCACGCGAAGACACATACGGTCCGATTCGGTTTTTTACAACCGGTTTTTGATAAAAACCATAAACCAAACCGTTTATAATGGTATTTAATTTTTGAACCCGCCTAATGAGAAATAAGGCTTCAAACCTTTGATAGTTTAATTTATTTTAAATTTAAAAATAGTTCATTATAAAAATTTACAGAATATGTTCAACATAAAATTTGAAGTTAATTGTAGATAAGTGTCTATGGCTATATGACCTAGTAGAATTTGTTATGTCGTTCACAAATATAAAGTGGGTTAGAATCGCGTAAAAATTATGTGACATTTTAGAAGTAAAATTTTTTTATATACACAAAGGATGAAATGTGTGAATCTTGTTAATTTAGGGATGTAAAGGAACCAAACGTTTAGCGAATTGTTCAACATAAAGTTCATTTATGTTCGCCTGTTTAACAAACACAAACAAAAAATTACGTTCGTTTAGTTAAATGAACGAGATAAGCAGAGATCGTGTTCGTGAATGTTCGGAAATATGTTTGTTGATGTTCATTTATTATGTTTATTTATTAAATATGTTTTATAGTATTACATTTTTTATTTTTAGTTTAATACCGTAACATTTAAATTAAAATCTAGTCATTTGGAATTTATATCTTATTATAAAATAGTAATTGAAACTCATGTCTTTGAAATATTTGTTTAAAGTAATTTTAATAAAGTTATTATTTCTAATTTTTGTTTTTAAATAAATTTGTTTTCTAATTTTATATTATGTATTTAACTTTAAGATAATCATGTCTAATATTTGAGATTGTAATAATGTATTTTTCATTTTTCAAATAATATGTGTTTATTTATATTCGTGAAACATTCGTAAACAAATTAACTTAATTACTTAATAAATGAAACGAACAAGATGTTTCACTTGGTGAGTGTTTGTGAGCAAGTAAAAATGTAAAATGATAACCAGCCAACGTTGAAAAGGGTTCATATATGTTCGTTCTGTTATAATTGGCATACAATTCACGTATAAGTTTCAAAAGGCAAAGGCTTCTGTTAAGTTTGTTTTTTTATTATTACTATTTTTTAATTTGTAACAAGTAAGATCTACAATTAGGTTTTGCTCCATCTCTAATTACACTTAGGCCGTGGATTGGGATATCCTCGCCGTGGAGACGGCTGTTCGAGGCCGTGTTCCTCCCTTCTTACAGGGAGGTTACGGTGGAGTTCCTCTCCACATTTACCTATCGTCCGGCTGCAACAAAGAAGGTAGTGTTCCCTATGCTCTGCCAGCGACATGAGATATCGCTGGTCGAGTTTGCTATAATATCTGGCTTGTATTACGAGCCAAAGACTGTCTACTTCACGAGTAAACTCACTATCGAAAACGACAAAATTGAGAGAGGTCACTAGTTAACAAATTAAGGTGAAAATAATGACTTGCAATCGAATGATTTACGAATATTCTATTAACCCATCCCGAGGTTGATGTCATCATTCTATTTGGCAGTTGATATTCAAGGACTAGAAATGGTTTTCCTTTTTCCAGTCTAGATTTTTTTTTTTGAACAGCGGAAATTTATTTAATTAATTCACCAAAACCTAGCAAGATGCTAGCTAATATACATCACCAAATACGAAGCCAGAACCGTGCTATATCACCACCTATCAAATACAACCAAATTACCAAGAAAAAGACTTCCATACCTCCCAACACCATCCACCCTCCTTTAGCCGACTTTTGATCCATATGAAACTTAATCTCTTGATCTCTTCAACCAAACTGCAAATGGATGGCCTAACCTTGTTGAAGACCGCTTGATTCCTCGCTTGCCATAAGACCCAAACACCCACAAGAATAATTGCATGAATTATTTCCTTCTTGATTTCGCCAACCGGTATGGATTCAAAAAGAAGAAAAAGCTCCCGAAGTTCCAAAGCAAAGATAGGGGGAATTTTACACCATTGTGAAATAATAAGCCAAACCTCCTAAGATACCTCACAACCTATCAACAAATGGGCAGTAGTCTCTTCTTCAACTCCACATAAGGGACAACACGTTATAGGAACGGAAATGTTCCTACGGATTAGCCCAGCCCTCGTAGGTATCCTATCCATTTCTGCCCTCCATGCAAACGTATTATCAACAAAAAATCATTTGAAGCAACTTTTTTAATGGCTAATTTTCGGAGCACTGACGGATCATCGTATTACCAACAATACACATGATCATTTATCAATCACCAAGTCATCAATTCTGAATAAAACTCAAAACTTTGAGAAAACCTTTTACCAGATTCAAACCTAGAACCATTTGGTACAAGCTCATGACCACCAAGATACCGCTAGACTGTAATGACTTTGGTATCATTTGAAGTAACTATCAAACCCAACACTTAATAGATCATAGATAATCAATACTACGCCTAGTCAAAACTCCGTAATTAGCTAAGCCGAAAGCACGTATTTGCATCTCCAAATCGAACAATCATCCGATTGGTTTGAAAACATTAAAATAATATCTAAAAATGGATTTGACTGACGATTAAATTCAAAGTGCAAAAACAAGTGAAATAAAATGAATGTGTATTATGTAAAATGAGTAGTTATTTTCAGATTTCAAGTTCAACCTTTAACCAGCAAGGCTTGTTAATTTAATTTTGAAACATAATTACATTAATAATAGTGCATCTACAATAAATCTAAAAGTTTTTTAGAGTGAAATGTTACTCTCTTCCTGCAATCTAAACGTTTTTGTACAATAAATGATGAAATTCAAATTATGTAAGGCTATTCATTGTCACAACCCAACTCAACCCAATATTTTATTTAAAAACTAATTTCTCGCTCTTCCATTTACACAACTTAACCTAATTCAACTTTTTACACCCATTCACAACCTAATTCAATCCAACATAAATCAACTCTTAAACCAATTTTTATAAATAAAACATATAAATGTTTTGTCCTCTTGTGGACAATTGGTTGCAAGTTTGGGTTGCTCAATTAACCCTGTAGTGGATCATAAAAAGATTTTTATGTTTAAATATTAAAAGTTATTTTGTTTTTTTGTGTAATTTCACAACCGATTGAGAGCTTTGTTCATCAAAGTGGATAGGTTGTGAATACTTACGACACTTGTAGTATTTCTAGGGTGAAATGTGATGCAGATGTCATGAGTAATAGTAATTGTCAATAAAAGACAAAGACAATGATAACATCAATCTAAGTTCAAGCTAACCCTCACTCAACTCGATACGACTCACGAATAACCCTGGTAGTTTATTGGTTTGAGTGGGGTGGTTTCAAATGAGATTTAGGTTCATTTTTTTCCCTAATAATATTCATGGGCTTTTTGGATGTTCTCTATAGAATTGACATAAAATTTAAACTCGACAAACACGTCACCCATGAGCAATTAGTGTAACTAAATTTGCAAGTAACAAAAGTTAGGGACAAAATTACATCATGACCGAAAAATACACTAAATCCATATTATGACAAACTCACAAAACTAGAGGGAAATCTACGTATTTAATTTATGCCTAACTAACAAAGGTTATGAATTACAATTTTAGTGAGCTAAAAATTTATTTTTCCTGCTTTCATTAATTCATTGATTTATATTTTAATTGTTCACGTGTAATATTTTATTATTTTAACTTATTTTTTAATCTCTCTCTTTAATTTTTTAATATTTCTGTAGTTTAATATGTTTATTACACAAGTTTCTCAGCTGATTGTTTAAGTATTTAATTTTGAAATCAATAGCTATTAGACTCGTATTCTACGTTTGCAAACTGTGCATTAAAAACGATTATGTTATTAACATTGACTATTTAAGTTTTTAAAAGGGCGCGACCTCAACCCGTGACTGTCTTCAAACCCTGTCGTGCCGTGACTGCTATTACACAAGTCCTGTGACCAGAACTTGACGAGTCTCGGGTGACTGTGGCCACAAAATGCAATGTGTGATCCAAAATGGAGGCATGGATAAGTGACAAGCAGTTATATGTATACGATGCTTTGGATGATAAGTAAATGATAAGAGTAACCTAACCTCATATGTAACATTTATATAACACCACCGACGTCAACTAAATTGGACGTGATAGTTGCATACTTGCATATGGCATAACGATAACATCCACTTAAAAGATAAAACCATCAGGTGATGGGCCTATGTGGTACCGTGCCATGCGTCAATTACGACATCGTGGTCAATTACGACATCGTGGAGGCGTAGACTATGGTAGGGGGGGTCACAAGCACTATCTCCCAGTGACTAAATTAATAAAATAAATATAATAATAGAGGAAAGAGTAACCTATAATTAGGGCTGGCAAAATGGGTACCTTTTAAGACATGATTATACCTGTTTAGCAAAAACATTACTATTTGATTTTTTATTTATTTTAAAATAATAAAAATTAAGAGGTAGGACCTCATCATTTTTCTTTTTTGGTACATAAAAATATATAACTGTCATGCTTAAATCATCAAACCAAGTGTTAAACAAGTCGTTTTCATGTTTATATTTGCATTAATCGCGTCGTCTGAAACCTGTTAAAACCCGTTAAGACCCGTTTTGCCAGCCTTGGCTATAAACGAGCCGAACCGAATGTTTAGCGGAAAATTCGTATAAGTTCATTTATTTAATAAAAATCGAAGATGAACATAAAATTTGTGTTCATTTAATTAAACAAACGAGAACGAACACACCTAGTTATGTTCATTAATTTTCGATTATGTTCGTTTATTTGTATTCGTTAATGTTCGTTTATGTTCGATAACTATCTAATGTTCGTTTATGTTAGGTTAACTATCTAATTTATGGATGATATGTGTTTACATTTAAGAGCATTATCGTTTGCGTTCGTTTAGACACTTATTAATTGTGTTTGTTTGTTTATACTTGTTCAAAAGTGTTCATTTATACCTGTTCAATTATTTTCATTTATGTTCAATTATGTTTGTTTATTTTGGTTTCTTGTGTTCATTTATGTTCATGAATATTTCGTTTAATATTCTAACGAATGAATTCAAACCAACACGAACATATTATTTTTCTTAATAAACGAACACGAACACCAAATTCATGTTCGTTAATGTATTCTTTTTCGTGTTATGTTAAATTTAGATGAATGAACACGAACATGTCTGTGTTTGTTCATTTTTTAAGGGTTAGGGGTTGTTTGATAGCATTTGAATAGGTCTGAATGGGTCTGAATATGAATGGTTCAGGTTTAGACCATTTGTTTAAAAAAACATATCTGAATGGAATGGTAATGTCTGAATCAAGGTCTGAATGATTCAAACATGAGAACAAGTCTGAATGAGAACCAAAGCTCTGAATCACGCTCATCTGAACCATCCAGCACCCTCCCTCCGCCCGTCGTCGCCGCTGTCCCTCCGTCTAGCGCCGTCGCACCTCTGCCCGCCGCCGCCGTCCCTCCGTCTAGCGCCGTCGCACCTCTGCCCGCCGCCGCCGTCCCTCCATCCAGCGCCGCCGTACCTCACAGACCAAGCCCTCGCTGTCGCCATCGCCTACGGCTTCTTCTTCTGCCACGACCTACGACTCGCCGTCACAAACCGCCACCCGTCGCCACCGCCCTCCATCCAGCGCCGCCATAACTCACAAACCAAGCCCTCACCGTCACCATCGCCTACGGATTCTTCTACCGCGACCTACGACCTCGCCGTTACAAACCGCCGCCTGTCGCCGCCCTCGCCGTCACAAACCCACGACTTCTCTCGGATGTTCTCATGGTAGATCGAATTGATTTGTACCATATCAGAATTTGGGTGTTTAGGTTAAGAAAAAGAGGGTAAAGAAAAACGGTTTTATTAACTATTCAGTTTTAATCGGTTCAGCATTTAATGGTTCAGACCCTATTAACTATTCAGACATCTTAATTATTCAACACTTAATAATTCAGACCCAACCAAACGGCCCTTTTGTAAATGTTGATAGGAGTGAAAACCATTTTTATGGTATTGGATGCGAGAAAGAAAGCATGACGTTAAAGGTTTAAGTATTCATCAAAGGAAGATTTATATAAAAATTTGATGTTAAAGTAAAAGGTACAACTCGAATTGATAGTTAGTGTCTTGTGAAATAATAATCAAAGATAATTACACTAGGTTAGTTTAGTACCATGTGTATTACATAGGTTGAATAAACATTATTAAATAAGTTAGAATTTGATTATTTTTAGTTCTTTAATCTCTTTTATAATTTTTTTAGAAAGATTTTATTTAAAAAACCATTCTTATAATATTTTATATTTTTAAAAAATGTTGTATTTGATAACAATTTGTTTTTCTAAATATGTTTGTTAATAAAAAAGATATTTTTTAGTAAATTAATATTTTAATTTTTAAGTTTTTAATATCATATTTTCTAAAAAGATGAACATTTAATATGAGAGACAAATGGAAAATTGATATGGGAATGCTTAGATTTGTGACATATGTCTCTAACATTTTTATTTATTAATTAAGTATGATAGATAGATTAGTTTTCTTATTGTTTGGGGGCAAATACTCCTCATAGTTAATATGCCTCGTTGTCGAATTGGAATGATTATTTGTGAAAAGAGATAAATATTCTATTGATAATCAAGCCTTATATTGGCCATTTTACAACAATAAATATAAGTAATTACAGGAGACAAATGTGGAATCGAGTCTAATTATATATTGACTTGACTATTTTGAATATATTTGAATTGATTTCATTTCCCTCTTATGCTAAGTTGATTGATTTAGTTGAATATTGCTAATACGCCCCCGCAAGATGAAGGATCCGATACGCCAATCTTGAGACTATTGCGAAGAAATGATGTCCAAGAGAGAGGTTTGGTTAACATGTCTGCAATTTGATCCTGAGAGTTAACATGTAACAATCGTAAATAGCTAGCTGTAACATGTTCTCTAACAAAATGATAATTAAGTGTCATAAGTTTCATTTTTGAATAATAGACTGGATTAGCGAAAAGATATGTTGCATCGGTGTTGTCACAAAATAAAGTCGGTGTGGGTAAAGTAGATATACCAAGTTCCTACAAATTTTTAA
Organism: Mikania micrantha; assembly: GCA_009363875.1. Classification (NCBI taxonomy): domain Eukaryota; kingdom Viridiplantae; phylum Streptophyta; class Magnoliopsida; order Asterales; family Asteraceae; genus Mikania; species Mikania micrantha. The sequence continues at coordinate 39,723,378 of CM018685.1, forward strand.
GCCAAATTAATTCAGCCGATGCAATGGCGATAGCTTTGTATTCTACCTTAGTTGAAGAATGGTAAACCGATTTTTGTCTTGTAGACTTCCAAGATATAACATTTTCAATATATAATAAATAGGCCGTAGTTATTCGACCCGCGTCATTAACACTACCCCAATTCGAATTTAAGAAGACCAAGAGTGTGAGAGGAGAGTGGTGATTTAGAAAGAGACCATGGTGAATTAACCAAAGGATACCTTTGAGAATTTGCCAATGGGCTTGGGAGGAGCATGCATAAATTGAGACAATTTGTTAATTGCAAAGGAGATATTAGGGTGAGTAAAGGCCAAGTATAGTAAAGATCCAACAAGGCGACGGTAGAGAGTCGCATTGGCTAGAGGTGAGGGACCATGAAGGATGAAGGGTTCAGTGGTGCTAATAGGTGTTGTGACATCCTTAGCACCCTCCATGTGAAATTGAGTTAGCACATCTTGAATGGCTATGATACCCTGTGAAATTGGAATAATTATTTGAAAAAAGTTATAAATATTCTATTGATAATCAAGCCTAATATTGGCCATTTTACAACAATAAATACGAGTAATTATAGGAGACAAATGTGAAACTTATTTTAATTATATTGACTTACTATTTTGAATATATTTGAATTGATATCATTTCCCTCAAATGCTAAGTTAGACTGATTCAGTTGAATATTTCTAATGTTTCTACCAATGGTTTTCAAAACCCGACCGGAACGGTCGGTCGAACCGGGAACTAGTGGGTTGGCCAGCCCAATATGAGCTTGTGAACAACTTTCAAACGAACCAGCTGGTTGAGCCGGTTCACCGGTCGGACCAGATTTCTGTTTTTTTTTTATTTTTTTAACTAAAATCCATAGAATGGAATATTAAAACCAAATACTATATTTTTTAACATGATTTTATTTGTTTAAACATTATTTATGTTTGGATAAATGTGTTTATAATTGTATAATTCTTTGTGGAGTATTATATATATCCATTATGTCATACAATTCTGGAATCCGATCCAACCGATGCGACCAGTTGCTAGTGACGACCAGTTCAACATCCGGTACGGCTCTGAAAACATTACTCCTAACATCATTTGATTACAACTTAGCAGTATTCCTCTATTTATCAGCTCCACAACGTACAAGTAATTACCTATCAATGGCGCGTACTATGAGGAAATAAATATACGATAATTTTTAAAGTGAATTTGAGAAATATGTACGAACAATTGAACGCACCTTGAAGTGCTATTTATAGGCATAATCCGGACCCTATGTTGTTCGTGGCTGGTTTGGTTCGTCATCTGCTACCGATCTTGTCTACTTAGGGGTCATTTTTTAACGTCTGAACCATTAAGTATTGAATGACTAAGATGTCTGAATGATTAAAAGAGTCTGAACTATTAAGTGCTGAAATAGTTAGGCTGTTTGCTTGATTATCTGAACCAAAATACTGAATAACCTCATTCCTCACAAAACCCTAACGTCGTCAGCCGTTGCCATCGAGCAACCGTGAAGCCGGTGAGCAACTTGTTCCCATCATCGTCATCGTTTTGCAGTCGTGAGCAACATGTTCCCATCGTCGAATTGAAACCTGTGGTCGGACCTGTTCCATCGTCGGTGCTTCGGAAGAGGGAGGCGACGACGACGTGATGCTGCGATGGTAGACGGGGAGGCAACGGAAGAGGAACCGACGAGAGAGGGGGACGACCCTTCTCTTTTTCTTCATTCAAACTTGCTTCAACATCCGACTTTTTGAAACAAGAAGTTCTGGCCCTGAGTCTTCTTTAAGTCTTTAATCATGAATAGCTCATTCATACGTTTTTTTTCGTTCAGATGGACTAAACAAACGGTCTGAATCTGAATGATTCCGATGCAGACCCATTTAGACACAAACATACAACCCCTTATTATCACCATTGCATCAATTTCCCCGGCTATGTGTCATCATAAAGCTTGGTGATATACGTCACCTTTTCTAAAATTCTGTTTTGGCTCTGAACTTTCACAAAATTACATTTCTAACTCTAATATATTCATTTTGAGATTATTTAGCCCTATATTTGATGAGGTTTTAGAGTATGATTGATCATTGATAGATGAAACACAAATGTTGTGAACCTCACTAAAGTTTACGCTCTCTTCTATAGTTTTATGGGTTAGCCATTTATCAAACTCATAGTTGTCAAAAGCCCTCGGGCCCTCACCTAGGCCCCAAAAAAAAGCCATCGGTGACTTTTCGGCTGGATCCCGACAAAATATTGGAATATCCGGCAAAATTCAAAAAAATCTAACCATATACCAGTTCAACGTCCGGTACGGCTCTGAAAATTTTTAAATTTTTTTTAAAATTTTTAAACTTAAAACATGTCAAACCTCTAAAAATGATAACTTTATACTATGCGCCTAGTTTAAAAAATTACTCGTTTTTTTTGCGCCAAAGCTCCGGACACGGCTTATGCACCGTGAGTGTGCCTCGTGCCTTTGACAGCTATGATCACACTGATTAAAAAGATGGCTAAAGAGTCTAGCATTTCTATAAAAGAGGCTCATGTAATGTAACTCTTGAACTAATTTATGGATTTTAGATATGATTCTACTAATATGTCCAACCAACATTACTAGCCAATTTGCTGGTTGTAATGCTCTCTAAAGGAACCGACTTGATGTTCTGAATACTCGATTCAAGATATTGGAGTCGAATTGTGAGAATTTGATAATTTCTTGACGGTTTCTAACCTTTGAGTATCCATTGATATAAATTCGATGATCATTAAGTTTAGTAACTGACAATAATCATAAATCATCATCAATGTGATAATTTAAGTTGATAATTTCAGTTTCCAATTGTTTTTAATGAGGAATTTCGACCCTTGCATGCTAACCTAAACGAATTTTGACTTGGAAAGTCAAAATTAAGGCTTTTACTTAGATATAAATACAATCATTGCAATTTTTGATATTTATAACATTATTGAGTTCGATTAAAGCCCTTGTAGTTTGTTTTTGATCAATTTCACATCCTTTCGATTGATTTCTGGTTAACGAAGTTAATCCGAATTGCCGAATTGTCACTAATTGGGCCACTTAGAACATCATTGGACTAGATTAATCCTTTTGGGCCTCATAAATACAATTGGGCCTACCTTGGCCCTCATTGGGCCTACCTTGGGCCTCCTATTTACAATTGGGCCTACTTCTATTCAATTGGGCCTCATAACATACAATTGGGCCTACTTCTATTCAATTGGGCCTCATTACATACAATTGGGCCTACGAGGGTTAACGAGGTTAATTCGAAAATATCAGATTGTCACATCATCCCCTTGTTGAAAGAATTTTCGTCCCGAAAATTAGTAATTACTAGGAGTATTTAGGAAACTACTTACGAGTTTAAATCGTACGTGTTAGTGTGGTTTGATCATTCCGTGTGCTTGCGTGTACCTACACACAAAATCTAATGCTTGCAACATCACAACTAAGTGTGATCGTTCAAGGTGAAATGTGACTATTTGCGTGTACACTAGTTAGTTCACCTAACTGTGACTGTTTGTGTTTGATCATACTGTGCTGTGTAACCTCACCCATAGTGAGTGTCTGTAACTGTTTGTACTATGCAACCCCGCACATAGCAAAATGTGTGTAACTAATCATGCATGTACTACCATAACATGTAACATATGAGATGTAGCACATAAAATGTATAAAATGTAATGTAGCACAAATGTTTATAACAAAACCAATTGAATAAAGTGTTTGTGCTTACAGTTTGAAATTTGCAGTGTTGATGTGTGAAGCATCACGTCATCCCCTTGTTGAAGGAAATTTCGTCCCGAAATTTAACGTGCGCTCTCAGTGTTTGTAGTTGCTGTTTTGAACAGATGAGGATACTTCTTCATCATTTGGTCTTCCCGTTCCCATGTGAATTCAGGACCACGTCTTGAATTCCACCGAACTTTGACTATCGGAATCTTGCTTTGCTTAAGTTGTTTGACCTCTCGGTCCATGATTTCTGCTGGTTCTTCAATGAATCGTAACTGTTCATCTACTTGTATTTCTTCCAATGGTACAATCAATGTCTCGTCAGAAAGACATTTCTTTAAGTTCGATACGTGAAAGACATCATGAACTCCACTGAGTTCATCTGGTAATTTGAGTTGATACGCAACCGGACCAATCCTTTTCAGGATCTCAAAAGGTCCTACGCAACGTGGACTAAGCTTTCCGTGCTTGCCGAATCGTATCACACCTTTCCAAGGTGATACCTTTAGAAGAACTCGGTCTCCTACTTGGAATTCCAATGGTTTACGACGTTTATCAGCGTAACTCTTCTGTCGATCCCGGGCCGCTGCCATACGGTTCCGGATTTGTACTATCTTTTCTGTTGTCTCGTGCACTAATTCAGGACCTGTTATTTGACTGTCACCAATTTCAGCCCAGCAAACTGGTGAACGACATTTGCGACCATACAAAGCTTCAAACGGTGCTGCTTGAATACTTGTATGATAACTATTGTTGTAAGAGAATTCCACTAACGGTAAGTGGTTTTCCCAGCTATCACCAAAGTCAATTACACAAGCTCGTAACATATCCTCAAGCGTTTGAATCGTACGTTCACTTTGACCGTCGGTCTGTGGATGATAGGCGGTACTCATATCCAAGCGAGTTCCCAATGACTTATGAAGTGATTTCCAAAAGTTGGAAGTAAATCGGGCATCCCGATCTGATATGATAGAGATTGGCACGCCATGCCGTGCTACCACTTCCTTGATGTAAATGTGAGTCAGTTTTTCCATCTTGTCGGTTTCTTTGATTGCTAAGAAGTGTGCAGATTTCGTTAATCGATCAACAATTACCCATATCGTATCACAACCACTCGGTGTACGGGGTAACTTAGTAATGAAGTCCATCGAAATCTGTTCCCATTTCCACATCGGTATCTCTGGTTGTTGCAGTAAACCAAATGGTTTCTGATATTCAACTTTGACTTTAGAACAAGTCAAACATTTGCTAACATATCTAACAATATCAGCTTACATGTGAGGCCACCAATACAGTGCCTTCAAATCATGATACATCTTGTCTGACCCCGGATGGACTGAATATCTGGACTTGTGTGCTTCATCCATCACGAGTTCCCTTAAACCTCCGTACAAAGGTATCCACAGTCGATCTATGAAATAACGAATTCCATCAGACTTGACATCCAACTGTGTTTCCATTCCTCGCAAGGATTCCTGTACCAAGTTTTCCTTTTTCAAGGCCTCTAGCTGAGCACTGCGTACCTTGTCAGGTAAGTCAGTATGTATCGTCATCATAAGCGCGCGAACCCGTCTTGTTGATGTGTCTTTTCTGCTTAAAGCATCAGCTACCACATTAGCTTTTCCCGGGTGATACTTAATCGCGCATTCGTAGTCGTTTAACAACTCAACCCATCGTCGTTGTCTCATATTAAGCTCCTTCTGATCAAAGATATGTTGCAAACTCTTATGATCAGTGTAAATAGTACACTTAGTTCCATATAAGTAATGCCTCCAAATCTTCAAAGCAAAAACCACTGCTCCTAACTCCAAGTCATGAGTAGTGTAATTCTTTTCGTGTGGTCGTAGTTGCCTTGAAGCATAAGCAATCACTTTATCACGTTGCATCAACACACATCCCAAACCCTGTGCAGATGCATCACAATACACCACAAAGTCTTCCGTCCCTTCTGGTAAGGACAGAATCGGTGCACTGCAGAGTTTCTGTTTCAATAACTGGAATGCAGCTTCTTGTTTATCCGTCCAGTTATACTTCGTTCCCTTATGCGTAAGAGCTGTAAGTGGTTGAGCGATCTTTGAGAAACCCTCAATGAATCGTCGGTAGTAACCCGCCAAACCAAGGAATTGTTGTACCTCAGTAGGTGTCTTTGGCGCTTCCCAATTCTTAATCGCTTCAATCTTTGCTGGATCCACGTGTATGCCCTTTTCATTGACTATATGACCCAAGAATTGTACTTCTCGCATCCAGAAATCACATTTCGAAAACTTAGCGTACAATTGTTCCTGTTTCAGTAACTCTAACAGCAATCGAAGATGTTCAGCGTGTTCCTCCTCAGTTTGAGAATAGATGAGAATGTCATCAATGAAAACAATGACAAACTTATCGAGATAAGGTTTACAAACACGATTCATGAGATCCATGAATACAGCTGGAGCATTTTTCAACCCAAATGGCATGACCAAGAACTCATAATGGCATAGCGCGTCCTGAATGTTGTCTTCGGAATATCTTCTTCTTGAACTCTTAGTTGATGATAACCCGATCTGAGATCGATCTTCGAGTAATAACTCGAACCTTGCAACTGATCGAATAGATCGTCAATTCTGGGTAACGGATTGTGACACCCCGTAATTTCCAGGTCAGCATGTTATTTATTTAAATGTTTATTTAAATGCATTATGTACACGTGGCACTAGAATTAGAGTAATTTAGTGTGACACGTGGCACGACAGTACGAACACTGGCATACGACAAGATAATTCGTGGAATTATCGACGAACAACACACACGTGTCAAAACACACGAACGTTGGTGAACATCACAGCACTTAAGCACAGAAACACTGTCACAAGTCAATTATGGCTAATAATTGACCAATAGAGTCCAAACGATGCTCGAATGATGTTTTACAGTCGAGAAACGGGTAAGAATGGGTCAGGACAACAAAACAAGCTTATTGGGCTTGAAATACAGGCCAGGCGGTACGCCTGACCCGGAGTGCCCTCGACAGGCGATGCGCGCGGGACACAAAAGAGGCGCCCTATCTGACTTCTTCCGCGCGTAACGCCGGGCATAAACGCCCACGCCAGGCGATACGCCTGGGGCGTCAGAATCGCATAAATCTTAAAAGGACCAACCAGGGGCTTGATACAACATTTCTACTCATTTCTCTCGAAACTAGCAGCTATACTCCGGCACAACACACTTCCTTTTCATCATTACATCCTGTGGAAGCCATTTTTGAGCATCTTGAAGCTCAAATTTGAAGAGGAGAAGCTAGGATCACACAAAGAACTTGAAGGAGAAGGGCATTGAAGCTTGGAGACCACCATCACCTTGTGCTCACTACGCGAACCTGCTGTCCAGAGGCAACTAGAGGTCGTTCTTGTCATCATCTCTGCAAGCTTGAAGCCATAGAAGGTAGTACAACACTTCTTGTAGCTTAGAATCACCACTACACACACATGCAAGGAGTAAAACCCACATGCAAGCACCTATAGTGCACATGCACGAATTTACCTTCTGGGTTTGTTGATTTTAATGTGTTTTATGATGATCTAAGGTGTTTAAATGATGATCTATGATGATCCATGGTGTTGTGTATGGGTCTTGTTGTTCAAAGTAACGTTTTGTGATGAGATGATGCCATGCATGTACGATCTATGATAGGTAGAGTGATTTTCAGTACTTGAGCATGATGATTGATGATGTTGGATGGTGATTACATGTTTAGATGATGTTGAAATGGTTAAAACAATGATTTTTATGAATATTTCTATATTTAGAAACTTTTTAGTCACAAATAGATGATTTGGTGTATTTGATGAACATGCATGTATGGGAAATTGCTATTTGGATGGTATTATGATGATTAGAAACCTAAGAATGTGATCTTGATGATATTATGGTCATTTTCAACATTGTTACTATATTTAGTAACTTTCTAGATAAAAATATTGATGGATGATGATTTGGACTATGTTGACATGATTAGGTGATAGTAAATAGCATATTATGATGAATGATGATATGAAAGGTTGTTTAGAAATGTTTAAATGGTGATTTGATGCAAAAACTACAAAGTTACTATATTTAGTAACTTTATTTTTATAAAAACCGACTCGAGAACATTTTGTATGACTTGAGCATGCTAAATGATTTATTATGTTATAATATGATGTTTAGATGCTAAGTTAGATGGTTTCCGATGTCACGTATGCTAAAAATGGAAACTTTCCATTTTAGGAAACTTTTGTGCACTAACATGTTCTAAACGACTTATGTGAAACCGTATGATAATGTGCTATGTGTTAACATGACCCCGTAGGACTATTGAACATGCTAGAACTCTAAAACCGTTATGCTTTGTGAACTTTCTAAAAATGGAAACTTACTATAGATAGTAAGTTGTCCATAAACGCGACCTACGCGTTGTGCACACGACAAACACTTACACGATTGCTACACGATTCACAAACCGGCACACGGTTCACCAACGGGTCGTTGACTTGACACGGTCAACTTTGGTCAAACACGGTCAACCTTGGTCAAACACGGTCAACTTTGGTCAAACATGGTCAAACACGGTCAATATGGACCAACACGAGCAAACACGGTCATTGTGGACCGACACGGGCAAACATGAACAACCAAGGGTTGTTGAGCACAAACACGAGCACTAACACTAGCACGGTCACTTATGCGAACTCACATGCGGTATACGATATAGGTCGCCAGTGACCGACGTGCTACTTGACGTTCAGGAGCTTACGCTTACACATTACTTCATCACTAAGGTGAGTTTACGGCCCTTCTTTACTCTTTTCAAATGCTTTTAAATAGGGGGAGAATACTAGTTGCATCGAGTCAAACATTATTACTGTACAAACACTATTGTGTATGCTGGTTTATTGGACAAACATTAAGTGTTGAACTCGTTACAAGCCCTCACAAAGTCTTACCGTTAATGTACAAACAACGTGGTAGATTTGGATGGATCCATTAGGGAATGACTAACCCCACGGGGCACCATGTTGACTGAGTGTCATAACCCGTGCAAATTCTGACCTAACTTGCTATGTATACGAGGCATAGCGGAGGCAAGAGCAAACAAGTCTAGTTCGGTAGTGACGCACTGACACTTTGGGCCTAGGGCTCGGTACTAACATTGATAAACAGCATGACACACTTTTATTACTATATGTATATCAAAACCTGTGAACTCACCAACCATTGTGTTGACACTTTTCTAACTTGTATTCTCAGGTAATTAGCAAGCTACGGATAGCAGGAATGTACACGTTAAGAGACGAGCATTAGGAACCGCATGCATTCCTGTCATATTATTCGAAAACAATTTCATTTATGTTTTGTATTGATACAGTGTTTTGATCTGACAATTTACTTTTTCGCTGCATGTATTCAAACATATTATTCCGCTGTTATGACATATTTTTCCGCTGCAAATTATTTTATTATGTGTATGTGTCAAACTTGGATTTGTAAACGCATATAGAGGTGTTCTATATGACCTTGAGCTGTGATTCTGGACACGTCACATCCACGTGGACATACGCCACGAGTGGGAATTTGGGGGTGTGACAGACTGGTATCAGAGCCTTGGTTATAGAGAACTAGGTTTGCATTTAGTAAGCTTAGACTATAGCCATTGCTCAACTTTAGACACTACACTTAGAACTTGCACATTGATGATATTATTGCTTATGTTAAACTATTACTTACTAACGTGAAACTTACAGGATGGCCGACAGCAACAGCAACGCTAACAGGAGCGCAGCTAGACCCACGGGCACAGGTGACTTGGCGGCAGAGAGTCGGCGACGGATCGACGACATCGTAGCCCAGGTTGACGCCGAGATGGATAGGCGGGCCAGAGACGCGGCACGGGCCCGACCTTGGGGATGGCTTCCCACCATAATCCAGGGATGGATCATCGGGGAGAGAGTACCTCCATACCGTTTCCCTGGTGATACCACCCCAGGACACCGACTGCCACCACTTGGGGTACCATTGGAGCAGGCCTTCGCGGCCCACGTTGCTTACACCCGACGAGAGATTGGGAGGACTAGAGAGCTGCCAGACGAGGTCCGAGTTCTTCGCGAGAAGAACGATCGATTGGAGAGGCAGAACGAGAGACTGGAGGGACGCAACGACAGATTGGAGGCACAGGTGGAGACTCTACGCCTCCAAGTGTCCCAACTGATGACCCAGCACGGACAGATCGTTGATGTCATGCAGGAGCATGATGTACGCATCACTGAGAATCGGACAGACATAACCGAGACTCAGGCGATGGTGCAGGCTAGTGATGCCATGCTTAACGCATGGGCTGCACAGTTTATCGAGGAACCACCACAGGAGGATGGTCCCGAGTTCGAGGCCGAGGACCTCGAAGAAGAGGACCTTGATGAGGATCCTAATGAGGATCCGGAGGAGGATGATGATGACGGAGACGCTGCTAGCGATATTTCACATGTCTCCATGGATTCTGACTAGTGGACTGTTGTATTTTGTACTTTCTTTATTTTGGCCTAGACGAGCGGGATGTGCTCGAAGAACTTATCATGTATTTCCTTTTGAAATCATTGTACTTCAAGCTTATTATTAATGAGAATTATGTTTTGTCTTACTTATTACATGTTGACCATGATTGCTTGATAACATAACCTCTGACTTGACAACTAACATGACATATGATCTGACTTCCGACACAACATCTGACTAACATTCTGACTTACTAACATTCTATCCCTTCCGTATAGAAAATATCTACGGCGGGAAGAGGACCACATGTACGCCCTCCTAGACGAACACTGGACGCAGCCGTCATTAAGATGATGGTTGACAGACGAGTTAACAAGATACTGGCAGAGCACGAGGCAAACCGCCTTGCTAGTGAAACCAGTGGCTCGAACAACGGTACTAACACTCGCCTAACATGACTAACATAGTATAGCTAACACGCTCTGACATACGACATTGGTTTCTGACTGACAGGATCACAAGGCAACAACAACAAAGGATGTTCTTTTAAATCCTTCCTGAACTGCCATCCACACAAATTCAAGGGGACTGAGGGAGCTGTGGGGATGCTCCGCTGGATGGAGAAAGTCGAATCTGTATTCGCCATGTGCGAATGTGCTGAAGAGAACCGGGTGAAGTTCGCAACTGGTACACTGGAAGGACCAGCACTCACATGGTGGAATACCCATGTACAAACCCTGGGGTTGGACGGTGCCAACTCCATGCCATGGGCTGATTTCACCCGACTACTGCAAGAGGAATACTGTCCTCGTGATGAGATTCGGAAACTGGAAGCCGAATTCTGGGTGCACAAAATGGTGGGATCTGAGATCGAGCAATACTGCACTCGATTCCATGAGCTGTGTAAGCTATGTCCGGCTATGGTGACGCCGGAGTACAAGAAAATCGAGCAGTTCATCAGTGGGCTGCCCGAGCAAATTCAAAGCATGGTGACTGCGTCTGACCTCACCACTATCCAACCTCTGATCAGACTGGCTCACAAACTAACCGACCAAGCGGTAGCACAAGGCAAGCTACCCAAACGAGGCGAACATCTGAAGCCTCAAGAAAGCCAGAAGAGGAAGTGGGAACCCAGCCACCACCAATCTCATCAACCTCAGCAACAACAAAGATCTGCACCAGCCAGAGCCTTTACTGCCACTCAACCCGACGACAAGGGGAAGGGTGTGTACCAAGGGAAATACCCCTTGTGTAACCGATGTTCATACCACCACTTTGGGCAATGTGAACGATACCGTTGCCTGAAGTGCGGAAGACATGGCCACATGGCCAAAGACTGCAGATCCAAATTTCCCAGTAACAACAACCCTAACCACAACCAGAACAACAACCAGAACACCTCCAGAGGGTGTTATGAATGTGGAAAACCAGGCCACATGAGGAGGGATTGCCCTCAATTGAAGAAGGCCAGAGGAGGAGCGGCCAAAGGAAGAGCATTTGTGATTGGCTCGGGAGAAGCCAAGGATGACCCAAACATCGTAACCGGTACGTTTCTTTTAAATAATGTCTATGCTAGCATATTATTTGATACCGGTGCCGATAGAAGCTTTATATCTAGTGAGTTTAGCAAATTACTAGATATTACCCCAACGCCACTAGACTACAAGTATACCGTAGAGCTAGCCGACGGCAAGCTAATTGAAACACAACACATCTTTCGAGGATGCGTCATGGTATTGGCGGATCATGAACTCGAAATCGATTTAATGCCTGTGACTCTTGGAAGCTTTGATGTGGTCGTTGGAATGGATTGGCTATCCGCTAACCAAGCTGAAATCGTATGCAACGAGAAGATCGTACGAGTGACGTTGCAGAACGGAGAACAGATCTCGATTCAGGGGGAAAGACGGGGAGTACCTCTGAACATCATGTCATGCATGAAGGCGAACAAGTACCTGCAAAAGGGATACACTGCCATACTAGCCCTCATCACGGAACAACCGAAGAAAGAAAGGAAGATTGAGGACATCGCCGTGGTCCGCGATTTTCCCGAAGTGTTTCCCGAGGATCTACCTGGACTACCTCCGAAACGACAAGTCGAGTTCCAGATAGACCTTACACCTGGAGCAGCACCGATTGCCAAAGCTCCATACCGACTAGCACCGACTGAGATGCAGGAACTGTCTAACCAGTTGCAGGAGCTGTTAGACAAGGGATTTATCAGACCGAGCTTCTCACCTTGGGGAGCACCGGTCTTGTTCGTAAAGAAGAAAGACGGATCATTCCGTATGTGTATCGACTACAGAGAGCTGAACAAAGTGACGATCAAGAATCGATATCCCTTACCGCGAATAGACGATCTGTTTGACCAGTTGCAAGGGTCAAGCTACTATTCGAAGATCGATTTAAGATCGGGTTACCACCAACTAAGGATACAAGAAAACGATATCCCTAAGACTGCTTTTCGAACCCGATACGGACACTACGAATTCTTGGTTATGCCCTTCGGACTAACCAACGCACCAGCTGTATTCATGGATCTCATGAATAGAGTGTGCAAACCTTACCTTGACAAATTCGTAATAGTGTTCATCGACGACATCCTGATCTACTCTAAGAATCAGGAAGAGCATGCCGAACATCTAAAGCTAGTCTTGGAACTATTAAAGAAAGAGCAATTGTACGCGAAGTTTTCAAAATGCGACTTTTGGATACGCGAAGTCCAATTCCTTGGACACGTGGTTAATGAGCAGGGAATTCACGTAGACCCAGCTAAGATCGAAGCCATTAAGAACTGGGAAGCACCCAAGACTCCGACGGAGGTGCGACAATTCTTAGGTCTGGCCGGGTACTACAGAAGATTCATCGAGGGATTTTCAAAGATTGCTCAATCACTGACATCCCTGACACATAAAGACAAAAAGTTCGATTGGGGAGACAAACAAGAAGCTGCTTTCAACCTATTGAAGCAGAAACTATGCACCGCACCCATCCTATCCCTACCGGAAGGATGTGATGACTTCGTGGTGTATTGCGACGCTTCGAAACAAGGACTCGGTTGCGTGCTGATGCAACGCGAGAAAGTGATAGCATACGCTTCACGCCAACTGAAGGTGCATGAGAAGAACTACACGACTCATGACCTTGAGTTGGGAGCCGTGGTGTTTGCCTTGAAGATCTGGCGACACTACTTGTACGGCACGAAATGTACAATCTTTACCAATCATAAGAGCCTACAACACATCTTCGACCAGAAAGAGTTGAACATGAGACAACGAAGGTGGGTTGAACTCATAGGTGATTATGATTGCGCCATCAAGTATCATCCCGGTAAAGCCAACGTAGTGGCCGACGCGTTGAGCCGAAAAGAAACAACAAAACGCGTGCGCGCACTACAACTTACGATCCATTCCGAACTGCCGAATCAAATTCGGATAGCCAACAGGAAGCTCTGAAAACTGAAAACCTCACTCTTGAAGCCATGCGTGGCATGGATAAGCAAATAAAGGCAAAGGACGACGGAGCTTACTATTTAATGGATCAAATCTGGATTCCACGCTACGGAGGATTGAGAGAAGTAGTGATGGATGAAGCTCACAAGAGCAGGTATTCCGTACACCCAGGCTCTGATAAGATGTATCACGATTTGAAGACAACCTATTGTGGCCAAACATGAAAGCTGAGATAGCAACATACGTGAGTAAATGCCTAACGTGCTCAAAAGTCAAAGTTGAGTACCAGAAGCCATCAGGGTTACTTCAACAACCGGAACTACCAATGTGGAAATGGAGCAGATTTCCATGGACTTCATCACTAAACTGCCTAAGACGGCAATG